>CAWUFW010007478.1:600000-1004144 GCA_963921515.1 Calotriton arnoldi
GAAGGAGTGTGGAGTGACTTATAAATTCACCACACCCTATCACCCACAATGCAATGGTTTAGTTGAAAGGTTCAACAAAACCTTGAGGGTCATGATTAAAGGGCTCCCAGAAAAGCTTAGGCGAAGATGGGACATACTCTTGCCCTGCCTTTTATTTGCATACAGGGAGGTGCCTCAAAAGGGGGTTGGCTACAGCCCTGTTGAACTTTTGTTTGGCCATCCTGTCAGGGGTCCATTGTGTCTGGTGAAGGAAGGTTGGGAGTTACCTCTCAAACCCCCTAAACAGGACATAGTGGACTATGTACTTGGTCTCCGCTCCAGGATGGCTGAGTATATGAAAAAGGCAACCAAAAACCATGAGGCTAGCCAGGAATTACAGAAAGCCTGGCATGACCAAAAGGCTGTGCTGACTGTTTACCAGCCAGGGCAGAAGGTGTGGGTGTTGGAGCCAGTGGCCCCAGCAGCCCTCTAAGACAAGTGGAGTGGCCCCCATACAATTGTTGAACAGAAGGGAGAGGTTACCTATCTGGTAGCCCTGGGAACTCCCAGGAGCCCCCACAGGGTGCTCCATGTCAACAGGCTGAAGCCATATGTGGACAGGGCTGACATGGGCTTGCTCATGGCAACTGATGAGGGACAGGAGGAAGAGAGTGACCCACTCCCTGACCTGCTCTCACAGAACCCTGATGATGGGGCAGTAGATGGTGTAGCCTTGGCAGGCAGCCTCACTGCCCAGCAGCAAACTGATTGTAGACAGGTGCTCAATCAGTTCAGACACATGTTCTCTCTGACTCCAAGTCAGACCACCTGGTGCACTCATGAAGTGGACACTGGGGACAGTCTGCCTGTTAAAAGTAAGATTTACAGGCAACCTGACCAGGTCAGGGACTGTATCAGGACAGAAGTCCAGAAAATGTTGGAACTGGGTGTCATTGAGCCCTCAGATAACCCTTGGGCTAGTCCAGTAGTCCTGGTGCCTAGACCTCACACCAAAGATGGCAAGAGAGAGATGAGGTTTTGTGTGGACTACAGGGGCCTCAATGCAGTCACTAGGACTGATGCCCATCCAATCCCCAGGGCAGATGAGCTCATAGACACTTTGGCCTCAGCCAAGTATCTAAGCACATTTGAACTGACAGCTGGCAGATCAGACTAGCTGATGATGCAAAGCCAAAAACTGCATTTTCTACCCCTGGTGGGCTTTACCAATTTGTGGTGATGCCCTTTGGTTTGAAGAATGCACCTGTCACTTTTCAGAGGTTGGTGAACACAGTCCTTACAGGTCTGGAAGCCTATAGTGCAGCATATCTAGATGATATTGCTGTCTTTAGCTCCACCTGGGAGGATCACCTGGTCCACCTCAGAAATGTTTTGGAGGCCCTGCAGAAGGCAGGCCTAACTATCAAGGCCACAAAGTGCCAGATAGGGCAGAGTCAGGTTGTGTACCTGGGCCACCTTGTGGGTGGAGGCCAGGTTCAACCATTGCAGAGCAAAATCCAGACCATCATGGACTGGGTTGCTCCAACTACCCAGACTCAGGTGAGAGCCTTCTTAGGCCTGACTGGGTATTACAGAAGATTTGTCAAGGGGTATGGATCAATAGTGACACCCCTGAATGACTTAACCTCTAAGAAAATGCCCAAAAGGTTCAGTGGACAGTTAGCTGTCAAAAGGCATTTGATGACCTGAAGCAGGCCATGTGCACTGCTCCCATTCTGCAGAGTCCTGATTACTCCAAAAAGTTCATTGTGCAAACAGATGCATCTGAGTTGGGGGTAGGGGCTGTACTATCACAGTTGAATGATGAAGGTCAGGATCAGCCAGTAGCTTTTATTAGCAGAAGGCTGACCCCCAGAGAGAAACGTTGGTCAGCCATTGAGAGGGAGGCCTTTGCTGTGGTCTGGGCTCTGAAGAAGCTGAGGCCATACTTGTTTGGCACTCACTTCATTGTTCAGACAGACCATAAGCCCCTCTTATGGCTAAAACAGATGAAGGGTGAAAACCCCAAACTTTTGAGGTGGTCCATTTCCTACAGGGGATGGACTATACAGTGGAACATAGACCTGGGAGTAACCATGCCAATGCAGATGGACTCTCCAGATATTTCCACTTAGAACATGAAGACTCAACTGGTCAATGTTAGTTTAATGTCCCTGCGTTTGGGGGGGTTGTGTAGGAGAGTAGGATCTGCCTCTTATGGTTACCCCCACTTTTTGCTGATGTATCACTGTTTTTCGACTTTAGTCTGGCGGGGGCCCTGCTATCCAGGACCCCAGCCTAGCTGCTTCCTCTCTAAATTGATTCCATGTACCTTAAGTACACTTCAGATTGGATTCTGGGGTGCCCTTATAAGTCCCTAGAACATGGTATACTATGTACCCAGGGCATAGGAACCCCAGAGGCCTACCAGGGGCTGAAGCATGTATTGTGCCACCCCTGGAAGGCCCTCCAAAATGACACCACAGGACTGCTACAGCAGCCTGAGTAAGGTGGTGCATGCACCCCTTTCAGAGATATAGGTTCACTGTATCTCACCTATCATTGCATATAGAAACCTATCAGTCACCCCTAAGGCATGCCTTATCAATCCTGAAGGCAGGGTGCTTGGTTTTATGTGAGAGGGTGCCCATGCATGAGCAGAGCCCCTCTGCAGCCTTCGGAATCTCCTCTCCGGGGTTGTCTGTGGTGCAGCCTGACCATATACTCTTAAGTGCATTATATCTAAACGGTAAAAGCTAACTTTGGGATGGCTGCACGGAAACATGTCGTGTTTGGTGTCAAACACCTTGGAATCATACCCCCACACCAGTAACTGGTGTGGGAGTATGATCCCACCCTTCTAGAGGGAGAGACATGACAGCACCGGTATACCCGGTAGAAACTTTACAGAGCCTGGCATCACAAAATGGATGCTGCAGCCACAGACACGAGTCTGGCCTCCTGCTGCTGACCGAAACTCCGGCAGGGGAGGCCTGGACAATAGGTTTCTGTCACAGGGAGGTGTTACCACCTCCCAGACAGGCCTTAGTGGATTGGGGCTGGGTGGGTGCACTCCAAGAGTGCTTTGAAGTCCTGCACTGGGGGCACATTTGGTGTCCTCGTGCATACCCCAGTTCAAACCGGTTGCAGGGGCTGCCAGCCCCTGCTCTGGCGTGAAACTGGACAAAGGAAATGGGTATAGCCACCCCTCTTTCCACACCCTCCCATAGGTGGGTCCACAAAGTTAGTCCATCCCCTTTCTTAGGTATAAGTACGGAACCCCTGGCAACAGGACTTTAGATATCCCTGGATGAAACTCTGCAACTGAATCCTGGAACTTCGACGCTCTACTCAAGACTAGAGGACTGAAGAAATCTCCCTTGGGGTCAAGGAGTGACTCCCCTGCTTGGCAGGCACCAACAAAGCATTTGCCGGTCTGCATCTCCGAAGCTCCCGCCGGACTCCGAAGTAATTGCAGCCCAGGAGAGGATTTCCCGACTTTTCAGAGGCCGACCCGAGTTCCCAGCAAAGCTGAGACCCGCAGCCCTCACGAGTGATGTGGAACCGGAACTCCTGGACACTGTGCACATTTGCTAGTGCCTCAACTTCTCGACATCTCTTGAAGTCCTGCTTTGGGTTTCTTGTAGCCCAGGCCCAGAGCACCATTTGCACCGAAGATTGTAAGCCTACACTCCACGAGTGTTTCGTGGGCCCGCTTCTTGCATTTCTGCTTGAGGCTCCTTTGCGATCCCTGGTCCATTGACTGGTGGGTCCCTGTGAAGGCAACTCTGATTTTCTTTGGGCTTCCCTGATTGCACCAGATGTGCCCTGACTCCCCACCAAGTGGTGAGTCCCTCAGACCTTGCTGGTCTGCACAGAAGCATCTTTCTCCTTTCTGCATGGGTTGCTGTTGCCAAGGCTTGTTGTATTAAATCCGGACACCAATGCTGCAGCACTCGACATCCTTTGTGGGACAGCTCGAATCCAGCTCCTGGTCATCGTCAACGCCTCCTGGTCCTCGTGTTGTAATTTGGCAGCATTTAAGTTAAGCATTAGCTGAAGACAGCCTGTATTTAGAGGCTAAATTGTCCGCTTTGTGGAATCCATTTTGTATTTCTGGCAGCCATTTTGGCTGCCATGTGCTACCATGTGCTCGCCATGTGCTCTGTCCTACCTTCCTGTTAACTGCTCTTGAAATCTGCCTAGAGACAAGTTATATTTAGTTCCTCTTGCTTTGCACATGCTCAGTTGAGCTTGCAGCTGTTCCGAGTTTATAAATGTCAGGATGTGTCTACTAAAAGTAGAAACTGTTAGCTCCACCCACTTGTCGACTGTGCATTCTCTGTATGACCTTATATGTACCTAAAACCAGCATTTGTGTTAGTACCGCCTTCATTTGAGCCCCTGTGTGGGTATAAAAGGACCAGGATCCTTCCATTCAGTGTGCTACTTCATGCATTACTGAAGGGTGATGTGTGTGAATAGAGCTCCACCTCATGAGGTTTAATAAACTCTGTCTTTTCTATTTCCAGTTTCTGTGCCAACTTCTTCCTAAGTGTCTGAGGACTCTGTGCAGAGAAGGGAGAACCCCTAAGCACTGGTAGGCCTTGCTGAGGCTCACTACTACAAATTGGCTTCCAACGTGGGACTCATCAGCGACTCGGATGCCCGAAGGACTGGTCGCGACGAAGTATTGGAATCTCGCTTTTGGACGCGATCGCTGCCTGAGGAGACCAGAGTCTTGGCACCCACGGCGTTTTTCCTTTCTTTCTGATCTGACCATCCCGGCGGCGCCGGTCCTTGACTGAGATCTCTTCTGTTGATTCGCCGTGCAGTGACCATTTGGTCGATTTAAGAACTTGGCAGTTGGAACCTGGACACCATTTGATTGGTAAGAGCCGTTTTGCGGCACTTGCTGTTGGTTTGATGCCTTTGATTGGTAAGGTAGTTTTAGTAACACTTACTGTGGCTTTGTTTGTATGATTGGCCAATTTTGGAATCTGTTTTGTAATTATATATGTATTGCAATACATATAGGCAGGTAATGAGGAGAATTTTCTCTATTTAAAATTGTTTGAACAGCGCAACGTACGAAGAGTACCTTAAGCGCTACTTTGATTATAATACTGCATATTTTGCACTATTTTTTGGCATGCCTGTTTTCAGCACACTTCGTAGGATGTGTTGCTTTTGTAGTGGTACCAATTTGAGACTTGACGAAGCACAACCAGCCCTCTCGGAGGGGACGCCTAATAGGGATATGTATATTAAGTATGGTATTTCTTCTATAATGTACTGCACGTTATGGAACAAATATACTAGTAAAGATCCTGAGTTGCGTTGGCCTATGTATGGGTCATTTGATTTGCGAAAAATTCAGTATGTGGAACAATGTATGTTTAAACGAAAGACTAGGCAAGATATGTTTGATTGTGTGCGAATGTGGGAGAAAGAAGTGCGTGAGCGAATGAAGCGTGAGCAAGCCTTGATTGACAAAGAACAGCGAAAGACCATTTATGCGAAAGCATTAGAGTTAAAAAACAAGGAGATGAGAGAAATTAAAGAGAGGGAAGATAGGGAACGCCATTTACAGGTAACTGGCCAATACGCTGTTAGGCAGCCCCTTTATCCTATCCTTAATAAACCGCAAGATGATTTCTTGTTATTAGATCGTTCTCCACCTCCGTATATTTTTTCTTCCGCTCCTCATGAGTCAGATGAGGACTCTTTTTCAGACCAGGACAAAGCTCGAGAAACTCGCTCCATGCTATCTGCTGAGCGTGCATCTGACATCAGATCTACTGCGCGTAAAGCCGTTCGTAGTACTACCACTGCTTCTGAACTTTTAGATAGTATAAAAGGATGGCAGGAAAGGGAGCAAATATATTTTACCGATACATTTGCTGCAGAGGTTATTGAACAATTTAGGAAGTATTCGGTAGAAATGGAGCCCGATGATGTAGCAACTGATTGTAAACAATTACGTGACGGTCTTTTTGTCTTCTCCCAGGTGGCTGACACGATCAGACGCTTGGTTAAACTGCGTGTTGAAGCAGCCCATTTGCGAGAGGAGAAAAAGGCAGCAGAAACAGCTGCACTAGCATCTCAGATCAGCATGGCACGAACTTCTACTCCTGAAACAGATAAGAATGTTGTAATTCATGTGAAACCCATGCGGGAAGCCGCGCCTTTATATGTTCCTCCTAAAGGAACGGGTACAGAGGATGATAAGACTTCTCTTAATGCGAAAGGGTACTTTATTTATAATTGGGTTTACACTCCTTGGAATAGAGCAGATGTTATGGCCCTTAAAAATGCATTGCCTGACCCGCGAAAGAATCCAGCAGCCTTTTATGAGGAAGTTGAGGGTGCAATCAGCTCTTGTACTATGACTTTGTCGGATATTGATTTGTTTTTTGGATTAATATTACCACCTGATATGTGGAGAACTGTGCGCAAAATAGATGATAATGCGACATTTGGAGCATTGTGGAAAGATTTAGAGCGGTTAGATGAAGATAGAGAACCTGCACAGAAACCGTGTCAGTTAATTTTAAATCTTCCGGCAGCTATATTAGTTAAGTTAAAGACGATCATTCCCCCTAAAAAGATAGATTGGACAGTGCTAGCATCTTGCAAGCAAAAGGTAGATGAATCAGTTTCTGACTTCTTCACACGCTTTGAAGAAGCATTTCACGATTTTAGTGGCCAGTCATTGACAGATGACACGGGTAGGCATCTGTTTGTCGATAAATATGTCGCAAACCTTTTGCCAGGAATAGCTAGTCGCTTAAAGGCCAGTGAGAGTTCATGGACTACATCTTCTCCGGTTTCTCTTTAACTATGGCCCAGTATTATGAGCGGCAAGAATTAGAAGCCAAAGGTAATGAGGACAAAAAGTCTAAAGAGTTGAAAACAAAGGTTATGTTGGCTCAAGCTTATGGTCCGCCTTCTAGAGATAATGATAGAGGTGGACGTGGATCTTATGGTTCGTCCTTTCCTTCCTCTGCATTTGTCTGTTGATCAGTGTGCGTACTGCAAAAATTTGGACATTGGCTTTCTGATTGTCCAGTGCTGCGTGCTCAGCAGAATCTACGTGGTCGGGGACAAATGAGAAATCGTTCAGGATATCAAGGGCCTAGAGGAAGCGCGAATGATCGTGCTCGGTTTGATGCTAATACACGTGGGCAGAATGGGTTTAACACTTTTGATAGAAGGAACCAATATCAAATGTCTGACTATGCGCCCTCTGATTTTCAAGATTCTGCTTATGCATAGGATTGCCTAGGACGGGGTAAGGAATCAGTTGAAGTTCCAGTAGATCAGAGGGGTCCCTATGTTACAGCACATGTTTTGAGTTCTACTGATCAGTTTCTGGTTGATACAGGAGCTACTCGTAGCGCCTTGTCTAAACAATTGGTTCCAAGGGCTCCCCTGTCTGGCTTAACCATTACATCGATAGGTTTCGATGGAACACCTTCCCTTAGCCCATTGTCACAACCACTTGCATTTGATATTGATAAGTTTACTGCTCCATGTCCGTTTTGCTTTCTCCAAACACACCAGACAATATTGTGGGTCTTGATATGCTTAAATATTTTAGGGCTACGATACGGTGTTCTCCGGAAGGAGTACGGGTTATTTTGAATGACAACTACCCTGTGATTGAGAGATCTTGTATTGTTAAAGAGGACATTGCACTAGCCTCACTCCCTAGTACTTTGTGGGCTACTTCGGACACTGATGTAGGGCAAATGGTTATTCCACCAGTACATATTAGTGTCAAGGAGGGCGCTTTATTGCCAAGACTGCCTCAGTATAAAATTTCTCGAGAAGGAGAAGAAGCACTCACACGTATTGTACATGATTTAATTAAGGTGGGGTTGTGGAAGAAGTTCCTTACAATATTTGCAATAGTCCGATTCTTCCCATTTTGAAAAAGATACTGACACTAGGATTTATAGATTTATTATCGATTTGAGAGAAGTCAACAAGATTGTAGTACCACAGTACCCTGTAGTATCTGACATAACGACATTGCTTACCTTGGTCCCTCCAACAGCAACTACATTTTCTGTAATTGATCTGAAGAACGCTTTCTTCTCGATTCCTATTCATCCTGATAGCCGATATTTGTTCGGCTTCACTTTGAATAATAGATCATACAGATTTTGTAGAGTTCCTCAAGGCTATACTGAGAGTCCTAGTATTTACAGTCAAGCATTGAAGAGACAGCTTGATTCCTTTACCTTGTCTAAAGGAGTGGCTCTCATACAATATGTCGATGACATCTTGTTGGCAGCTGATACACATGAGCAGTGTGAGAAATGCACTTTGTCTTTGCTTTCTTTTCTTGCTACACACCACCATAAAGTATCACGGAAGAAATTGCAATATTGTAGACCGAAGGTGACCTATTTAGGACACCTTCTGTCTAAGGAGGGCCGTGCACTGACACCAGATCGCATTCAAGCAATTTTAGACACCCCAGTACCTTCCACGCAGAAAGATGTCCGTGCATTCATTGGTTTGACTTCGTTTTGCAGGCAGTGGATATTGGGTTTTTCACACATTGTTAAACCCTTGCTAGCACTTTTGACTAAAAACACTCCGATCCCCCTTCCATGGACAGATGAATGTCAAAATGCTTTTTGTCAGTTGAGACAAGCTCTTTGCTCTGCACCAGTGTTAGGCACACCAGATTACACGAAGGCTTTTACACTCTATGTACATGAGAAAGAAGGATGTGCATTGTCAGTTTTAGTACAGACACACGGGGACAAACAGCGTCCTTGCGCATACCTTTCTGCAGTTCTTGACCCTGTTGCTCGTGCATTACCTGGGTGCTTCCGTTCAGTTGCAGCGACGGCTGTGTCCATACGTCAGAGTGAAGGGATAGTTTTGTCACACAAACTGTTGGTGCTAGTACCCCATGCAGTAGATGCCCTTTTGAATCAGACTAAGACTCAGCACTTAACTAGTGCTCGTTTGACAGGATACGAATTGACACTGCTAGCACCTCATATTACCTTGAAGAGATGTGCGACACTGAACCCCGCCACTTTGTTGCCATATCCTGCGACTCAGTCTCAGTCAAAGGAGCCTCACGATTGTATATTCCTTACTGAGGAACAGACAAAGGGTCGCATCGATTTGCAAGATACGCCCTTCCAGATGTAGATGGGGAACTGTGGGTTGATGGGTTCTGTCTGAAGTTACCAGATGGCACGACTTCAGCTGCTTATGCAATTACCACGCTTGAGACAGTAGTGGAAACAGCTCGCATACCTCAGAAGTCAGCTCAAGCAGCTGAACTAATAGCTTTGACACGAGCATGTGAGCTTAGCACTGACTTGTGTGTGAACATTTACACGGATAGCCGCTATGCTTTTGGAGTGGTTCATGATTTTGGCCTACTCTGGAAGGAAAGAGGCTTTCTTACATCCCATGGGATGCAGATAATGCACGGAGAGTTAGTGCATAATCTCTTGACTGCACTTACATACCCAAAGAAAGTTGCTATTATGAAGTGTAGCGCACACAAGAAAGTGACTGACAAAATAGGACAAGGCAATGCCTTTGCAGACCGCGTAGCCCGTGAGACTGCGATGCAGCGAAGCACTACACCCATGTACGTAGTGAAATCACAAGCTGAGCGTTGGCATGATGCTAGAGAGGAAGTATTGGATATACAGAGATCGGCTTCTGTGGAAGAGCTTGAGCAATGGTCTAAAGAAGGAATATTAGATGATGAGGGTTGTTGGCGTAACAAAGAAATGAATAAGTGGAAATTGCCTGCGGCCTATTTACAACCTATGGTTCAAATGGCACATGGGCTGGCACATGTTGGAGCTCTAGCAATAACTAAATTGCTTACACAAGTTTGGGAGCATCCTGAAATTGCTAGCACAGCCAAAAGGGTAGTACAGTCCTGTTAGATCTGTTGGCAGTATAATCCTGGAAAAGGGACACAAACTCCTACAGGAGGGTTTGCTACACCAACCGCACCTTTTGAAGTTTTGCAGATGGATTACATCCAACTCGAACGCTGCAATAATCTGAAATATGTCCTAGTGGTGGTATGTGCCTTTAGCAAATGGATAGAGGCATACCCTACGAAGGATAATACTGCTCTCACCACAGCAAAGGTGCTTCTAAAGGAGTTTTTCCCTAGATACGGTGTTTGCAAACTTTTGTGGAGTGACAATGGACTTCATTTTATTGGGCAAGTTGTTGAGCATGTCCTGAAAGGATTAGGGATCAAACAGAAATTCCATACAGTTTTCCACCCGCAAACAGCAGGATTGGTGGAAAGGTATAACGCTACTTTAAAATCAAAGTTGGCGAAAATACTGGCTTCCACGTCTCTAAAGTGGCCAGATGCACTACCTTTGGCATTACTATCCATAAGATCGGTGCCACATTCACGATCAGGTCTTACCCCCTATGAGGTGGTGTTTGAGAGACCGATGAACATTTGGGGAATTCCTAAGCCACGCCCCATACATGATGTTCCTTGTGTTCTGATGAATGATTATTTGGCACAGTTAACTGACAGTTTGATTTCTATTCATCAACAGGTTCGAGAAGCTCTTCCTGACAGATCTACAGGTGAGGCCCACGAACTCCGTCCTGGTGACCATGTAATGGTCAAGGTCTTCGACAGATCGAACAGCTTGGAGCCAAGGTGGCGAGGACCAGAGCAGGTGCTCCTTGCGACAAGGACAGCAGTTCGAGTGACAAACAGAAAGAATTGGATCCACAGCACACACTGCAAACGTGTGTCGCCTGCCTTGGTGGAACCTGCTGTGTTGACCGACCATCGAGAGATTCTGGAGACGGAGAAAGGCCAAGCTATCTCACCTGACGAATCTGCGGAAGTCTTCCCGGACCACACGATCACTGGAGTATCCAGATATCAATTGAGACCGAGGAAAGAATCTGCAGTTTTGAAAAAGACTGGTTGAGCTACCGCCCTGGGTTAGTGAAACGGAGAGCCATTGTGGCAAGGGGAGGGGGATCAGCCCTGTATTAGTGTAGTGACACCCGCTTTGGCCCATGGTGAAGAAATCAGCGGCTGCCCAGGGAGAAGAGCTCCAACGACTGTTTTCAACAAGTTTTCAGAAAAATCAATCATTACTGCTGCTAAAATGACTAACAAAAGAGTCATTTGTGCTGTAGGGTTTGTTGTTGCTATGGTGGCTATGGCAGCAATTACATGGTACATCGAGAAGGTGGCTCCTGTTCGACAGCTTTTTGTTGCCACTACGCCAGTACCCGTGGAACACCACTACTTTACTCTTCCTTACCATGAGCAAAAGCATCAACAATCTTATCTAAACAATACTTTTTATCCAGATGTTGCACCATACTCACAATGCTACAAATACTACCAACTGTTGGGTGTGTGGGATGATACTTGCACATCAAAAGAAAGGAGGAACACCTTTTATTCCTCTTCCATTTTCTCACAATGGTTCTTGTCAAGCTTGGTATGCGCTCTTGTTTGCATATGGAAAGCCTTCAGTAGGTGGGATTATTTTTCAACTTAATAAAGTATGTTATCAAAATAAAGAAGGTTATCCACAAGCCAAAGGGACTAAATGGGAATGGGAAGAGTATCAACCGGACAATATTTCAACACCATATGTTTTCACAAATGTGAGAATAATAAAGAACATTGGACCTTTTGTGATTTCTGTGACAAAAGCTAAAGCAGACTTGTGTATTTGTAGTGTTGGAAGAATTCTAGTGGGGAGGAGCGAGTGTACTGTAATCCTGACCATTGAAGGTGCCAATAAGAGCACTTTCACAGCCTCGCATAACACGTATTTTGTGTGTGGAAATAACGGATATTATCAATTACCTGTTGGGTGGTCAGGAATCTGTTATGTATCTTTTCTGTTGCCCCCTGTGTTTCTGGCACCTGCATTGTATCACCGTGATTTTAAACTGTACAATGACATTTCCAAAAACAGAAATAAGAGGACAATAAGTATGGATGAAGTTGACCAAACCGACACTACCCTACAACAATATGTTGATTTCAACTTGGGCTTATTTTTCTTTGTGGGTGCTGCATTAAATAGCAGGAAGATTAGGCGACTGACTCGTGTTGTGAAAGCTGTTACTAATCAGACAGCTATGGCACTTGGGAACATTACAGAGGAACTACAGATTGCAAGGATTGTAGCACTCCAGAATAGGATGGTGCTAGACGTAATTTTGGCTGATCGAGGTGGTGCATGTCGCATCATCGGTAGCAGCTGTTGTGTATTCATACCAGATCACTCACCTTCAGTATATGATGCAATATCAAAATTGCATAAGATTGCTGCAGAAATTCATCCAGAGACTGGAACTTGGACTTTTGCTGGATGGTTTTGGACTCTTGTTTCTGCTTGGGGCTGGAAGCTACTGACTATCCTGTGTGTAATAATTATAATATTTTTTACATGCTGCGTATGTATCCAATGTGGTCCAATGCTTTGCTCCATTTGCATTTCTGCTTGTATACCTGCCAGAGGGAACATTGCTGAAACAAAGGCCCAACAAATGTTGAATAAAGAGGTGGCCGAAATAATGTTAATAGATGTACGGGATGAATATCTAGATTACCCCAGATAAACGAATGTCTTCAGCCAATGCTGAAAGGGTCGTCTGTTGTAATTTGGCAGCATTTAAGTTAAGCATTAGCTGAAGACAGCCTGTATTTAGAGGCTAAATTGTCCGCTTTGTGGAATCCATTTTGTATTTCTGGCAGCCATTTTGGCTGCCATGTGCTACCATGTGCTCGCCATGTGCTCTGTCCTACCTTCCTGTTAACTGCTCTTGAAATCTGCCTAGAGACAAGTTATATTTAGTTCCTCTTGCTTTGCACATGCTCAGTTGAGCTTGCAGCTGTTCCGAGTTTATAAATGTCAGGATGTGTCTACTAAAAGTAGAAACTGTTAGCTCCACCCACTTGTCGACTGTGCATTCTCTGTATGACCTTATATGTACCTAAAACCAGCATTTGTGTTAGTACCGCCTTCATTTGAGCCCCTGTGTGGGTATAAAAGGACCAGGATCCTTCCATTCAGTGTGCTACTTCATGCATTACTGAAGGGTGATGTGTGTGAATGTAGCTCCACCTCATGAGGTTTAATAAACTCTGTCTTTTCTATTTCCAGTTTCTGTGCCAACTTCTTCCTAAGTGTCTGAGGACTCTGTGCAGAGAAGGGAGAACCCCTAAGCACTGGTAGGCCTTGCTGAGGCTCACTACTACACTCGTGGCTGAAGAGTCAAGCTTCACCTCTTTCACCTGAAGCACCCGACATCAGTGGGCATTCGACTATCATGCCCCTGGTCACTGGCAAGTGACCCAGACTCTGTCCCCTCTGCTTTCAGGTTCTTCTCATCTCCGATCCAGGCTTGGATCTCCTCGGACACTTCGCATCTTCCCGGCAGCAGCACTTCCTTGCAGGCTGCCATTGAAATCGACGACCCGACCCGACACCATTTGACACCTATGCACCCAGCTTCCCTGGGTGAGGTAACTCAAGTACTCCAGTGCTCCCATGGGTGTTGACCCTAGAACTGTCTAAGTCCAAGAGGGTTTGGTCCTAGTCCATTTCTAAGTGTCCTTAAACTCTAAAACTCTAACCGCGACTTTCCCATAGACGATAACGGAGCTCGCGGCTGTGTTCACACACTGCACACAGCCCCCGTGGGTCCCCTGTGTCACTACCTTGGGTGGTTCCTTGGGGTCCCAGCAATTCTATAGGCTCTAGGCCTTGTGTCTACTTAAGTCGTGGTTCTTATACCACTTTCTTAATATATGGTTTGGTACGCCCGTAGGGCTAATCGTATATTGTGCTACTTTACTGTGCTATTTGACTTGTAACTTGTGTACTTTGACCTCTAGCCTCATAAAGAGACTATTGGGTAGTGTTTAGTAATAAATACATATATTTTATATATATACCTGGTGTGGTTCGCCTCTCATTTGGTCATTCACGAGATTATAACTGGTAAAACAAACAGCTTAACACTCCTTCAAGACTTAGCCTGAAGGCTGCTCTCCATAGCTACCACTAGGATAGCTTTCAATAAAGGTTGTCTTTAAACCTATCATCAATAAAGGTTGTTTGGACTGGTGCAAGGTGGCCACTCTAACTAGTGGACAGCATATACCAGGCCAACTTCTCACACTCATGACATGGTCAGTGACATCACAGATGGCATCTCAAATGACATCCCTGATGACATTACTGATGACATCATCCACAGAATCACTGACGCATCCACTCACACCCCCATAAAAATATTCATAAACCTACTACTACTCCACAACCATTCACAACACCATTCACAGGCCCATACCAGTACTTAAACACCCACTCAGTGATTCATAGATCTACACACACATCCTCTCACTCACCCATACAGCCACTCACACTCCCACTCAGTCACTAATACAGCCACTGACATATCCACTCATACACTCATATAGCCACTCACACACTGAGTCAGTCACCCAAAGAGCTACTCACACATCTACTCATTCACCTATATAATCAATTACAAAGATACTTACTCACACATACAGTTACAAACACACCCACTCACTCATACAGACACTAACACTTATTCACTCACCTATACAGTCAGTTGTACAAGCACACACTCACCCATAAAGCCACTCTCACATTTACTCACTCACCCATGCAGTCACTCATATACCCTGTGACTTACCTATACTGTCTTTCACATGCCCAGTTACTCACCCATATACCACTGACACATACATTCACTCACCTACACAGCCATACATACACTCACTCACCCATACAGCCCCTCATACAATCACTAACCCATACAGCTACTGACTCACCCATTCACTCATCCATACAGGCAGTCACACTTCCTCACCCAGATACACAGACACTCAGGCACCCATACAGGTATTCAAACAGCCAATTACTCACCCATATAGCCACTTACATACCCACTCAAGCACCCATACAGCCACTTTGACACCAACTGACTGACTGATACAGACATTCACACAACCAGTCACTCGCCCATACATTCACTGAGACAATTAATCACACACTTACACAGTTAGTCACACACCCACTACATCATCCATAAAGGCACTCATTCACCCATTGATTCACCAATATACCTTGGTATATATATTTAACACTCGTAAACTTTTTAAAACACTCACAGTCACTGGATGATGTCATCAGTGATGTCATTTGAGATGTCATCAGTGATGCCACCGACCATGTCATCAGTGATGTAATATGTGAGGTCATAAGCAGTGCATTGTGGGGGCGTGAGTTATATTTAGCTCAGCTAACTATAACTGCTGAATTTCACTGGTTTTGTACGATTGAAATCTAAGCCTAACTATAACATCCATGCAACCTTTGGTTTTTTCAGTGAATTTCTAAGGATTTTTTAAATGCTAATTCCTAACTATATCGTCCCTGCAACCTTTGTTTTTTCGGTGAATATATATATATATATATATATATATATATATATATATATATATATATATATAAACACACAAGATGATGGACGGAATGCTGCACATTGGCAAACATTCACCCCCAGTCACAGATCTGGGTTTAATCCATCGTTATTTTGCTTCACCACGCCACCCCAGTTCAGACATAGCCATATGCAAATCAGTCTTGACCCTGTGCCTCATGGGAACAGTCCAGACCGAACTGCCAAGCCATGTCTTCCCTGGACCGGAATCAAGCATCCTAGGACCGGTTTCAGGCTATCAGCCTTCATCAGCCAGGATAGCTTGACTCCAGTGGCGTAGTGAGCACGGGACCCACGTCTGGGCATACCCTTCCCACTTAGGGCGAAATGCAAAACACACAAGATGATGGACGGAATGCTGCACATTGGCAAACATTCACCCCCAGTCACAGATCTGGGTTTAATCCATTGTTATTTTGCTTCACCACGCCACTTTTCGCCCTAAGGCTGATAGCCTGAAACCGGTCCTAGGATGCTTGATTCCGGTCCAGGGAAGACATGGCTTGGCAGTTCGGTCTGGACTGTTCCCATGAGGCACAGGGTCAAGACTGATTTGCATATGGCTATGTCTGAACTGGGGTGGCGTGGTGAAGCAAAATAACGATGGATTAAACCCAGATCTACAATGAAGCAGTTTTTTAAATATCGTTTTCTTTCAGCCATCATTGCTGCACATATGCAAACAAAATGCATAATATCTTCATCCCATAAGTTGCATAATCTGCAGGGAGTCGGCGTAGATGGTCTCATCCAAGGCATTGCATGTTTTAGGCCTGGCAAATTGCCAAATCTTGCTTTCATAAACATGTTTTTGGTTTGTACGGACCATGGTATTTCTAGATAGGGTTGCACTTTAAGACTCCTGTACTCCTGGACTAACATCCATGCATGCGATCGCTTAATGAACAGATCTTTGTCTTGTAATAGGGATAAATGTTTAACTGATTTGTTGACAATTTTCTTAAAACTTTGTGAAGTTAACGACATTTCCCAAATCTCAACAATTGACAGTTCTTCTAAAGCCATTTTAAGATATTTATAGAAAGACGATTTTTGATTCCGTTGCATCTCTTGCCACAGAAGACAGCACATTGGATTGTCAATTTTGGTTTTGATTTGTTTCCAGGTTTTAACATACTGACCCATCCTTGCAAGTTGTTGATTGCAGAAACCAAATTCCAGCCTAATCTGGGCAGGCGATACGTTAGATAGTAGTCTAAACAAGAATTTGAAGGTTTTTGTGAGAACATTATTTAATAATATAGAATCTGATCCACGGAGAATTTCGCTTCCATAAGTAAGACTAGGGAGCAATTTTGCTTTTATTACTTTTAATAATGGAGTATAAGTTGGACCTCCCAACGAACTATAACGAGTAAGCGAAAGGCCCCTTGTAAACGGTTAGCTCTTTTCTTCATCTCCGTTTTATGTTGTGAAAAAGATGCATTCTCATCAAACAATATGCCAAGATATTTATAACATTGAACTTTTTCTAATTGCCGCTTTTGCAGGTACCATTTATATTTACTACACTTCCCTGCAGTTGTTCTAATTTCCATTACTTTTGTTTTTGTTTCATTGATTATCATTTTGTTCTCAATTGAATACATCAATGTTTTGTTTATTAATTGTTGCAACCCTATCCTCGTTTGACTTAGCAGGACGACGTCGTCGGCATATAATAAGTTTGATATTTGTTTCTCTGCCAGTTTTGGTGAGTCCGCTAACTCATTGTTCATTGCAACCGTAAAATCAGATAAAAATAAATTAAACAAGTATGGGGCTAAACACACCCTTGCTTTAAACCTTGGGATGTATTAATTTTCTTAGAAAGCCTTGAGCCATTCCCAAGTCGAACCCTTGTCCATGTTTCAGTATATAATAATTGAATTGCTTTTAAAAGACAGGGACTAATACCATAACGATCCAATTTCCTCCATAAAATGTGCCTGTCTACACAATCAAAAGCTGCTTTAAAATCCACAAAACATAAATACACTGGTTATTTTTTCATTTTATATTTTTCCATTAGAGTTCCCAAAATTAAAATATTCATTGCCGTCCCTTGTCCTTGTACAAAACCAGATTGATTTGGCGGAATTAATTGCTTGTCTGTTGCCCAGTCTATTAACTCTTTAAATAAAATTGATGCAAAAAGTTTGGCTTCAATATCTTGCAGTGTAATTAATCTGTAGTTGGCTGGAAGTGACCAGTCCCCGCTTTTATAAATAGGAGAAATTATAGATCCCTTCAATGACTCAGGGACAGATCTCAGTTGCAACACTTGATTAAATACTGGTGTTAGGTAACTTGACCAATATAGTGCTTTCTCCTTATAAAACCCCGCAGGAATCCCATTTGGGCCAGGGGCACCGTTGTATCTCTGTTTCTTTATAAGTTTGCATATTTGACTTTCCGTAACGGTTAATGTATCAGTATTCTGTTCATCCTCTGCTCCATTTACACAACAAATACTAGAATTACTAACTATACCTGGTTTAGGATTCAGATGCGTGTTTAAGAACTTTACCCATTCGGATTCAGTTACTGTTGAAGAAGTAGCTTTCCTGCTGGATCTGTTCAATTTATTAACTAATAACCAGAAGTCTCTTGTGTTATTTCTTTTGCAAGTATATAAAGCTTTAGCCCATAACCGTTGTTTTGCTTGCATTTTATCATTCCAGGTCAATTTCCTTACTTCTGCATTTATCCTTTTAAGTTTTTCGCCATAAATTTGATTACCTGGATACGTCTTTACCAATCTTAGAGCTCTGTTACGTTCTGTTTTTAGTAGATGACATTCAGGCGATATTTTAACCATTGTTATTGATGATTTTTTTCTCAGCTGCCCTTTATTATCATCTTTTTGAGACTGACTGGAAATTAATTCCTTTGTAAAAAGGGACCATTTTTCAATAATATTGAGAAGGTTTCCATTAAAATATGATTTTGCCATTGATTGTGCGTTATTTGTAATCGAATCTTTGGTATTATCTGTCCAATAAAGCTTTTTGTAATTTACTGTAGTTGTTTCTCCTGGAAGTGTCTTGTAATTTTTATGCTTTATACCATTTAAATTTAACTCTAGTATTTGCAGATTGTGATCACTCATGTCCGTTCCCCCTAACTGGTAGGACAAAATTTTGTGAAAAAGGTTCAGCGATGCTATTGTATAGTCTATTCTGGACCTATATTCTCCTGCTTGATATGTCCAGGCTGGTGGCGAATCTTGCGGATATCGCCCATTTAGCACCCTTAGACCTATAGTTTCTAATTCTTTTACAAAAGTCTTACCAGTTTTTTCATTCTTCAATTCCTTAGTTTCATTTATAAATGGGAAGCTTGGGATTGACCATAAGTAATTCTGTTGTTGTATTTCGGCATCTCTCACATAAAGCCACAACAAGTTCATATTAAAGTCGCCAGTGATAATGATCTCTGGTTGAATGTCACTATCCAATTGCTGCAATATCATAGTTACCAAACAGTTAACCATTTTTCTTCGTGAACCGCTGTCAGGGTGAATATATACGTTAATTATTACAAGAAGTTTATTAATTTTTTGATCTTTATACCGAATTTTAACAATTAAACAATTGTTTATACTTTGCACATACATCTCACTTTCCATCTTTAGTTCGGTTGAAATAAAAGTAGCCAAACCCCCGCAAGATCTGCCGTGTTTATTTGTTTTCTTAGCCAACGAGTAGTAGCCCTTGTATCCTTCTAACATGAAAGGTACTAAGGCCCAAGTCTCTTGTAGACAGATGATTTGAAAATGGTGCAACAGGGAGTATAATTGTTTATTCCGGATTTTTGAGTGTACACCATTTATGTTCCAAGAACATATTCTAATCCTCGCAGTCTGGGTTATTGCCCCCCTTAAAGGTACATCGGTTACCATTCTTCAATCCTGCCTAACATTATGTAAGGCTGCTGTCAACCAACCCAAATTTACAATATCAGATGAATCGCCTTTATTCACCTCTAATGAACTTAAAACTTGCCCATTTGTCATACCTATCGGATTTTTTAGTATTGAATATTTCTGGTTAATGCCTGTTCTTTTTTGTTTCTTATTTTGTAATTTTGGTGAAATAAAAGGGCTAGGATAAGAGGGTTGTTGTGGGGTTGTTATTTTTATTCCCCATTCCATAAAAAGGTTGTGTTCTTGTATAATAAGACTAGCAGCAAAAGTTGTTGTCCAAGTTACCAGTGTTGATTCTTGCTTATTATTATTTACCAAAAATTCAATTGAATCAATGTCAGTACTTCTAATTCTCTCCAATGAAGGTACTGCTTTACACAGCCTTAGAATGTTTCCTCGATTCAGGATATCATTATTACCCCTAGATCTATATTCAAGTGTAAATATTAGCTGTATTGCTTCGCCTTTTTGATCAGGATTTTTTAATTTAATTTGTTGTAAACAATTTTTATCTTTTTCTTGATCGTGCTCAATTGGCTTCCCACTGTGACTACCTGAGACCTGAGGCCCAATTTGTTGTTGTTTAGATAAATATTTTTCCTCGATTCCCTGTTCCTTTGGTGTTTTATTGACCATCCAATTTATTAACGAATCTCTACTCTCTTGGGCGACTATGATGCTCTCATTTTTCGACCTTTTCGTTTTCAATTATGATGGATTACTTTTCACCTTATTTTTAATTTAGTAAGATACTAATGTAACTTTCCCCTTTGTATTCATTTGTCAAAATAAGTACATCAAAAATGCATTTTCTATCTTCACAGCAACACCAGAGGTCGCAATGACATCACTAGTCATGAATACAAATGAAAAAGTGTAAAACAGATATATAGACATATTTTACACAAAGTTTGAGTTTAGCTGTTTAGTAACATAATTGTTTAACTTTATTTTAATAACACATTTTACAAAAACAACAATTTCAAAAAATAATAACATCTGAACTCACAAATACAACATAAGTACCAAACACCCATCAAACTGCCCATTGTTACCCAAACTCATGGGAAATTAAAAACTGTTGCCAAACTAGTGCAATGCACAATCTGAAAACATCACATGACCGGGAAAGTAAGGAATATCATTGGATAATATACTGATCAGTAAAATTAATAGGAAGTATACACCCACTCCTCCTTCTTAAATCTTCTTTTCTAGAAGTTTATTGTGAGCAGGTGGTAGATTTTGGCTGGAGTCTTTTTTTGGACTCATGTGGGACGAAGTTCATGTTCTATCATCTTAAAATGTATCATAGAAAAAGTCTCTAACTGCCGATCAAGCAGAAGGAAGCTCGAGTCCCATCTACATCAGTGGCAGCAGCAACAATTCCTGGCCAGAAAGTCCCTTTAGAGGTACAGACTACTGCAACAAATATAGCTCCAGAGTTTTCAAGAATGGGCACGTATTGTATGGACTGTACTGTTGTTATAACTGCTGATTAGCAGTGCTTTACAGCTATTCACAATGCTGACAGAAATAATACATGGTAAATTGTTTCCCCTTATTTTTTTTTTGCATATTTCATAAGAAGAGTTCATAGTGAGCAGCAAGAAGGCAATGCAAAGCTGAAGGACCCTTGACTTCAATAGCAGCACAACAACACCGAAGCAGAGAGTCCATTCAAAAGTCCAATCTTAACTTGAAGATTTGACTCCACAGTTTTCCCTGATGGCATCATACTGCATGGATTGTGGAGTTGTAGTGAGTGCTGGAGACTAGTCTATAACGGCCCTTCGCAATGGTGCAAAGAATGATAAATGTTGATTTTCTTTTTTTGGCCCTTCATAGTTTGTCTACAGTAGCAGGCATTTTATTATCCTACACAATGTGTAACTAAAATTGATGTGTTTTTCATTTTATTATCTTCTAATTTATTGTAACACTACTTACATATACTTGCCGTATAGACAAATCAAACCGTCCCTCTACAAATAAATACACAGGAAACTTTTGCCAGTTATCATGATTTACTTTTTCACTTTTTAAGTCAACAGTCTGTGCTTAAATCTTCTAGTAAATGCATCAACAACTTATACAAACATACTCTGTTTTTTTACAGAACACTGTGTTAAATTTTGTAATCTCTTTTTTTAAAGTATAAACTGTAAGATATGTGTCTTGTTCTGCAACTCCTCATCTTAACAACTCTTCATTTGCCCTAGAATCCTGCTCAGGACCAAAGAAATGAAACTGCACATCACCACACCCCTTTTCTACGTGTGCCACACTGCCATGCGAAAGTGCTCTACTTATTTCTACAGCTTGTGATGTGATATGTAGTCCTACCTTTACTTCTGTTTATTTTCATGCACTATATGTAATAGGTTGATACATACGGTACTTGACCCGTGACCAAGGAGCGGCTGCTCCGAAACGCGCCAGGCGTTTTATTGCCCTATGAAATATTAAAAAACCACGCTACTAAGGAATTGGGCTCAGCTTCATTTGTTTATCGACAAAGGATTATTGGGATATATACATATATATATTACCTACTGGTGGTCGCCAGTAGGTAGTTATAGTTAGGACCTATTTTCCATAGGAAAAGCTTTTTTTGATTTGCCAATATTTTTGGCGCCGTTTGACGAATCTTCGTGAAATTTTCCAAACAACAGGGTTGGACTGCTCAGTTTGTGTGTTAAAGGTTTCGGGGTGATTCGTCAAGCGGGGGCCGAGAAAAAAGGGGGGTCCCTAAGCACATTTTCTCCATGTTAATTTCCATAGGAACTTTATTACAGGCTACAGCCCGACCTGCTGAAAGGAATTACACCAAATTTGGCGAAAAGGTAGGTCTTGGTTTAGAGTGCGCCTTTTTTTAAATGGTGTAAATACGTTCAGTAGTTCCTGAGAAATTTTAAAAATAAAAATATTGATATCTGAGCACCGAGGAGGAGTCGCGAACCCTCCCGAGCACGAGCTCAATTTTGATTGGCTGCCAACACTCCAATCCAGAATGTGTTGGCAGCCATCTTGTGACTCGGTAAAACCGAGTCACAAGAAAAAGGGTGAAACAAAGATAAAAAACATGAAAAGGGGGCCGGGTACAAACACCCTGACCCCCTAGGCCTGCTCAGGGCCAAAAAAAAGCATTTTATTTTAAAAAATCGGCCGAATTCGCTCTGGGGTCGCGAATTCGGCCGAGAAAATAAAAAAAAATGAAGCGTGGGCTCCTGCGCTTCGTTTTTAAAAGCCCCCGGGTGGACCAGGTCCCGGGGGCACTCACTAATAAATTTGCAGGGGCCCACAGGGGCCCCCGCAGCCCCGGGACTGCCACCTCCCCGGGGCTTATTAAATTGAATGCGGGGGGGCACGCAGCCCCCCGCAGCCCCGGGGACCAAAACCTCACCGGGGCTTGTTTAAAAAAATGCGTGGGGGGTCCCAACCCCCCACGCTGCCCCAGGGACTGCCACCTCCCCGGGGCATTCATGTAAATGGGCGGGGGGCCTTGTGGGCCCCCCGAGTCCCGGGGACCGCCACCTCCCCGGGGCTATAAATAATAATTAGTGTGGGGGGGCTCAAGCCCCCCCACACTGCCCTGGGGACCACCACCTCCTTGGGGCACTTAATATTCAAATTCAGGGGTCCGTTATGGACCCCCAGGTCCCGGGGACCACCACCTCCCCGGGGCTTTAAATACATTGGGAGGGGGGCCGCGTGGCCCCGCTCCTGGGGCCCTTGATGGCCCTGGGGACCACCACCCCCCAGGGCCAGCTCCTGCAATGTCCCGGGGTGCCTACCCCCGGGACATTGCTGTTTGCTATGGCAGGGCGGGAGCACGGCTGGTTGTCCATGGTTATTATTAATATTTTTCATTAATATAATCATTATTTTCAGTTTCCTCTGGCTCCCCTAAGGTTCCCTGGGCCCCGGAGAGACACCAGGTAATATTTTCCATTTTTAAAAATAATTTCCCACATATTCTGCCACATGTATTGGACACTTTGGGCCATGGGTATTGTTATTTTTAATTAATTTAATGGAGTTTGCCATCTTCCTTCTGGCTTCCGTTGTGGACCCATTGGACCTGGAAGGATACCGGATATTTATTGTTTATGTAGCTTTTCAGAGACTTTTATCTCACTAATGCTCAGTCTGAAAAATAAATTTACACATGGATGTCTTATTGTTATATTGTAAGATGACATGCACTGCATTCACTAGAATGGGCAAACCTGACGGTCGTCCTTCTTATTATTTATTGCTTGTAGGTAGATGAGACTGAGACTGGAATGGAGTGACATCTGGGAATTTGCTAACATGGGAGTCCAGAGATCTCTGTGCTAAACATGATTTTGTGATTGCTTTTACAAAGGATAAATTGTCTTCACCATCTCCGAGAAAAAGAAAGACCACTCCCACAGCATCTCCAAGACCTAATTCAGATGGAGGTGACAGGGAATGGCCACTCCTGAGTCCTCCCAAACACAGAGAGAGTTACCATTCAATGCTAAAAAGGACAGGGTAAAGTTATACTGAAACCAGAAAGAAGTATTTCCCTCTCATGGGGATAGATTCCCTCCATAATTACAATTTATTATCTTCGGCTCAATAGGCATGCACTAAGTTACAATAAACATCCACCCTGATTCTCTACCACAAATAAATCCTGTCTCCTTAGAATAAAAAAACAATGATATGATTAAATACCTCATTTAATTGAAAACAATGCAATTAGATATATCATGTATCACAATTTATGCACAAATTGCAGTCATAAAAACATATCAATCTCTAATATTTAAAAACAATGGCTATTTAGGTTACTTATTCTCTATTATATATCTTATTCATTTCAAATCAGTAACTTTCAAAAAGTGTTTAAATCTCCTCAATTGCATAAAATAAATTATTCCATATCGTGTTTTACAAAAACCAAACAAAAAATTATATTCACAACTTATTCCATCTAGATACAGTAAAATATAAAGATTCTGTCAATGCAGCACTTTTAAAAAAAAATTGACTATAAATTTAAAAATTAAAGTGACAATATGAAAGGGGTGTGGGACCATGTGACTAACATCCTGTCATATCTAAAACATTCAAAAACAAATCAAGGGGTGCCCATGAAATTAAATAATGAAAATACCAAAAATTGTGGACCATTAGAAAAAAAAAGATGAGAATACTGAGGCAACTAATAAATATTGAGGGGCCCACTTAATTTTGTGACCAATTCATAAGGTACAGGATGGTAACATAACTAAGGCTACATGCTAGCCCACATACAGTAAGTGCATATTATAATACACCTGAATAGGCATGTAGTCCTATCTATCTGGGTCAACGGCTTGCACTAATGATAGCTTATATGAAATTTTGCAATTATTTTACATTACATAGACTGAATATATGTTTCTCTGTCTCCTAGAATAATTGTTTGAAATTTTAAATTAAGTTGTCCTGAAGAAGGTAAGGTTAACCATACAAGTACCACCGAAAAGGTGCGTTGAGAGAATCTTGATAATAAAGGAGGACTGAGCCATTTTGGACTGGTGACTTTGGGCCTGATTACAAGTCTGCTGATACACAGACCACCAGTCTTGTGGGGGCACAGCGGCGGCAGTCTTCCGACCTCCCTATTACAACTAGGGCGGTTGGACCGCCAATGTACTGCCGCAACTGCCAGGGATCAAGGATCCCTGGCGGTGGCGCAGCTGTCTTGAGGCTGTAATATGCTTGGCGGGACTGCTGTGGTCCCACCAAGCATATTACGAGTATCCTCTCCGCCATGGTTTTCATGGCAGTTCCTCCTCCATGAAAACCATTGCCGAGAGTAAACAAAGGGGGCCCTACAGGGCTCCCTGTTGCCTCTGGGTCATGGGGTGCATGTAGGGGGGCACAAGTTGTGCCCCCCTGTGTGCATGCACCCCAGTACCTGCACGGCATGGACCGCACCAGTCCATGCCGCGCAGGTACTGCCTTTGATATTCCCATTGTGGTGCCTTTTTCATAGGCACTGCCATGGGAATGCCAAAGAACTGCCCGCCAGTGACTGGAAAGATCATAATCTGGTGGGCGGTGTGCACACAGGTTTGGTGGTGTGGCGGCAGGGCGGTCCCGCTCCCGCACTGCCAAACTCGTAATCAGGCCCTAAATGTTGACACAAACAAAGACAACTAAATAGTTCAATCTCATGGTCAACCACAGATGTTGGCATGAACAATGGCATCTTAGATTATAATAAACGCTTCCATTTCCTGCTAGAAAAAAACCCCTTCCATATCTAAACTTTCATTCCCATGCTCCTCCCTTCAGTGAAAGTGCTGCTTATGATGCGGCTTCCATGGGCACAGAGATAGATTGAGTATTGATAGATGGATAGATAGATAGATAGATAGATAGATAGATAGATAGATAGATAGATAGATAGATCACCTTTCATTAACTGCATGCCTACATCTATTTGTTGTTCTGAGATCTCTCATTTTACCTTGACTCTTAGGAATCCATTTATTTTTCTATTGTTGTTCAACGGGTCTGTGTCTTTTGGAAGAAAATAAAATCTGCATGTCTTGTCAACAGCGTCCAGGAGAAGTACCAATTTATGTCTACTTCTATGGGAAAATACACAAAGAGGCATGACTCTATGGACGTGACATGTGGTTTATTTAGAATAATCATGATAAGTGGCTTGAATGTCAAATCCTAAGTGCTTAATTTGATGGATCGGACAAAACTAAACTTATTATTTTTAATATCTGGGTGATTGTTGATCTAGTATACCTGCAGCTAGTTGTCTGGGCATGTTACTAGCTAGACCTTTAGTTTATGTTACTTATGCCATTGTATGCTTCTTTCTCTGAGACCTCATGCACTCTTTTTTCATCAATTCTCAAATATAGCCCATTTTTTTTTTCTGTTTCAGTAACTCTTCCTGTGCGCAAGGAAACTAAATGGCAGTACTGTTCTGTGGTTCTGTCCTCCTGCACAGAAGGACACTGCCAGATTGTAGTTACAGCATTTTTATACGGTATAACATTTCATTCTTATGAATATTTTTGAACTGTTCATATCTCCCCTGCTTTCTTTAAAGCCTACATTACAATATTTTGGAGCAATGAGTGGGTTGCTAAAGACTTTTTGAATTGTGCTGTCTTAATTGTGATCTGCTTCCCTGCGAGATGCATGATTCCCATGGGACTGGCAGGAAGCCATATGTCTATCTCCAGCTCTCTCTCTCTTCCTTTCCCTACTTCCCCATACTTATTCATTAATTGTTTCCTACCCTCTTCCCCAAATTGTGAGATCTATTGTGTGTGAGATCTATTGTATGAAAAAATTTGAAAAGTCACACACATCACCGCCGTACTCATTGAGTTTCATTTTCAGCATTGAGAAAGGACATCTTAGTGCTGAAAATGAAACTCAATGATAGGGTAAGACTGGGTACTGTGGGCCTGATTCACAAAGGTAAACTTACAATTTTGTGTTGGAGTTTAATTTTACTAATTGTAATTTTACGACCGCGGAGACTCCGCACAAAAAAAGATAGGCCTGTACTATCATTTTTGTGCACAGTTCTCTGCTCGACTGGGGAGTCCCTGCAGTCATAAAATTACTATCAGCAAAATTAAACTCATAGTTTGTGAATACCAAAAAATGATAAACTTACATAAAAGTATATGTTTACCTTTGTAAATCAGGCTGTGTGTACTTTTTTGTAATCTACACCTCATTGAGAATCTAGGTATTGAAAAAAACGCTGCACTTGTACACGGGTGTATAATACCAATCTATACTTTGCCTATAATTTATATTACTTTGTCACATTACATTTATGGACTATCTTTTTATTAGTAAAATATAGAGCACTGTGTTGTAAATGAAAGAAAGTCCATTCCATGTTGTATGATAGTCATTCCAAGTATTTATTTAAGTATAGAAGACATGTAGAGGAGAACCCCACCAGGAGCAGCCTCCCTGCTGCTCAGCCCTTCTCCAACTGACTCTCTGTCACACACCCAACATTCTATCATGCACTCTCTCACCAACATTCCACACAGGCTGAACAGCAGGTATAACACATCTCCCTTCGTTGACAATAATAAAAACAACAGCAATTAAATTTGCATAAATTGAGATATACAGTACAAAATCAATAATATAGTACAAAGCTAAAAGTAATGCAAATGTATAATAAAAGGAAAAGGTAGAGAGAATAAAAGAATGAAACAGGAAGAAGAGAGAGAATAAAAGGATGAAACAGGAAGAAGTGAAAGCATACGCACACCAGCCATCCATCACACACCTCTTCTCCCTTTGTTTTAACAAAAACACAAAAGACCAAACTCCTAAAATCCAAGCCGTAGCAACAAACAAACTATCACACCAAGAAAGGCTCAATCAAACCCAAACGACCACACAAGAAGGCTGGCCAGGCCAACGAGGTGTAAGAGGGTCAAGCTATAAGGCGCGACAGTAAACTCCCAAGAAGCAAGAATTTAAACAGTAGTAGCATAAAAGGACATCTTCGCCCAAACAGAAGTTTGGGTTGTGAGGTGTGGCTTAGGGGTTTACCACACTGAAACATAGGAAATCACATAAACTCTGTATGAGCAACACCAATGCGAACATTGAGAAGTAATATTACGTAAGTAATTAACATCATGTATTAATATTTAGTACTATAACTGTAGAATAAGACAAAATGCGGGTCCGGACCGCAATGGGTGGTAGTAACTTACCAATCCATAACCACGTAGCTGTGGGAAGCAACTTTAAAAATCATAACCACGTAAATGTGGGAAGCCAAAGCACTATGTAGTATAATTCAACGGTAACCTCACCATGTAAACAAGAAAACACGTAACCGCAATTGTAACCTGTGGGAAAAACGTAGAAGTAAAAACAGCAAATGTATACATTATGTAATAAGTATGAGTCAGTACTAGGCATATGTAAGCATCTCACGTAAGGGAAAAGAATAAAGCAAGCAAGTAGAAAACGTGCAATCAGAATTATAGTAAAGCTTCAAAAAGCAAACAAGGTAAGTAATTCAGCAGTACTGTATCATAAAACTAACTTGAGGTAAGTAAACTTTCAGCGGTGCAGTATGGTGAGACAAGTGGAACGTAAAATTACAGGTAAATAATATTTAAATACATTTCTGAGTAAATTCACATTCAGTAAGCTAAAAAAAGGGAAATAACGAATAGGTTAAGCATAGGTTTAAATTTCACCTGCAGTGTAGGAAGCAAAACCTGTAAGTAATTATAGTATGATGGAAACAAAGTAAGGCACATGGGAGAGGTAATTTGAACATATGTAAAACAACATGTCAGAAAAGCTGTATTAAGAGATTTCCGAGAAAGTCCAGTTCCTTGTGAGCTAAATGAAGTGAAAATGAAGGGTTCCAATAGGTATTGAAATCAGGAATGAAGTAATGGTGGCAAAATGTACTTATAATCAGTAAATAAATCAGGTAGTGAGTCAAAAGTACCTTTGGACGTGAGAAGCATCTCGAAATGATGTGTAATTTGAAGTCCTTGTAGACGGCATTGAGTGTACTGTGAGCTTCGGTGAATGGCTGGTTTGCAGATGGGGTTAAAAGGAAATGTTAGCACTAGTAGAGGTGGGCGCTTTGCAGATCAGGAGTGCTTCGGTGTAGAAAGAAGAGCATGCGTAAAGTACAAGGACTGTAAGTAATTTATGACGAAGGACGGCATAATCCGGAAAGGCTGCACTTCTGAAGAAACGTGTGGGAAAGACAATGTCAATTTCCAAATGGAGGCACGTTCACCACGTCACTGCAGGGTGGCTCACAGCGGGCGGTGCACTAAATTCCGCAAATTGATGAACCATGAAGAAAGTACGTCACAGAGGTCTTAGAGAGAAGCTTCGCCTGAAGGTAGGAATGCGCGCTCTGAGGTGTGCTCGTGCGTGCATTTGAATGAAAGGGTGGCAGTTTAATAACGGTATGAAAGATCATGTCTCAAATTACTGACAAGTATGATAGACATTAGATCTCTATGTCGCATTTAAGTGAAGAGTGGGGAAACACATGAAAAACTCTGGGAGAGCTTGAGGGTGCTCTAAACACTACTCTCTGGGCATTGGTTGTTGCAGAAATTGTCCCCAATAAAGGTATCACCGCTGAAGACGACCGGGAAACCCCTAGGGCTGGCACAAACATGAGGAGTACGAGTAGGGATAACAAATCGCTGCATGTAGCAAATCAAAAGCAGAAGACCACTCATTGGGGTATCCACAATAGATATGAAAGTAAAAGGGTGGCAAGTATTCGTGCTGGCATGAGAATGAAGAACAGCAGGGTGCGCGATGCACATAAATAAGTACACAGGGAACAAGGACAGGCAGAGACCTGCTGGAGATTTCCTCCAAGGTAGCATGGCAAGTAGGCAGCAGTACATGCAGGTAGGCAGTGATGTAGGTATAAGGGCACCAAAATAAAGCATTGGAAGCGCAGAAGTAGGCAGAAGGAAGTCCAATCCTTTTTAATAAAGTAGTAGAAGAATGCAGGGGACAGCAAATGAAAGCAGGTAGGCAAGTACTTCTAGGAAACTGCATTATGGGGTAGGGAAACGGTCCCATAAAATCGCAGGAATTGGACGCTACTCCTTGGTTCTGGGAAGGGAAGAAAGTAATGTAGAAACTGGCACTTACTTGTAGGGCGACCAGTGGATTGGTCACTGGTGGGGTTCTTAGTGCCAGTTGAACAGGTACCTTGAATCCTTTCCTTGAGTTTGTTTTTCTTCTTACTTCTTTTCATTTTGAAGTGGCACGCGATGATTTTCGCTTCTTAAATCGTCGCCAAGTGTAGTAATGAAAGAAAGTCCATTCCATGTTGTATGATAGTCATCCCAAGTATTTATTTAAGTATAGAAGACATGTAGAGGAGAACCCCACCAGGAGCAGCCTCCCTGCTGCTCAGCCCTACTCCAACTGACTCTCTGTCACACACCCAACATTCAATCATGCACTCTCTCACCAACATTCCACACAGGCTGAACAGCAGGTATAACACACTGCTTTTTGGTAAATAACTCTGTCCTATTTCATAGAGTTTGATTCTTCTGCTGGTTCACCTGCCTCACTGTGTTTGTACCTGTTAGAGCAGCAAGTTAGAGCCTTTTGCCTAAGAAAATCCCTGCAGGTATTTTGAGAGTTTACAGCCATGACTGCTCAGATGAGGGGGAGGGAGAAATCTGAGTTTAGGAGAAGGTGGAATAATGTGGCAAATATTCTATGGGTACTACCACTTACTGGTGACTTCAGAGGAAAGGGCAGTACACAGCTGTTACTCATAGAATATAGCTCAAGTGACAAGTCATGATCAGATATCGACACTTATTTCAGGGGGATGAATGGTTAGGGGGGCTTAAGGCCCACATTGGGGATTCCCTGGCAAGGCAGCTCATGCAGAGAAAGTTAGAGAGAGGAAGATAACATTTTGTGATGGACCAGGTTTGAGCCTATTTACATAGGTAGATTTGCTCTGTATACTACTGACTGCAAAATAGTAAAGCAACCCATTAAACTAACAAAGAAAGAAACTGTTTTGCTATCAAATAAAAATATGTATTTAGAAAATATAAATCCAGCCACCCGCAGCAGACCTGCTAGCGCGTGGCGCAGCGGAAAAAGGGGTTTTTGGCTAAATAAAGACAGAGTGTGTAATATTTACACCACGAGCCAATCAGCCTAAAAATCTCTATTTTATAAGACTGAACTTTGGCCCATATCAACATCAGGTCCTCCGACAGATCGGAGAGTTGACAGGGATTTGGCAAAGGATTTAGATGAATATCCCCCTCATGAGGACCTAGAACACAGGGAATATTATACAAACCACTCTATACACAACTATAAATATATATATATCTCATTATTTACAAATAATCAATAACGACAGACTCAGTTTCTCTATTACTTTGCTTTATCTATTTTCTTTGAAAGCATATTGTTAGAAATGGGATTTCTGGTTGGCTAAGGCTTGCGCCAAAGCCAAGCAGAAACCACCACTCTAGTCAGGGCGAGGAAGTTACACACCCAAGATAACCCCTGCTCACCCCCTTGGTAGCTTGGCACGAGCAGTCAGGCTTATCCCGGAGGCAATGTGTAAAGCGTTTGCGCAACACACACACAGCACAACACCCAAGGCACACTACAAAAGGAACTCCACACAAGGTTATATATAAAAATAGCCTTTGTATTATCATAACACATTAGAATAGTACGCATATACAATACACTGTGCCAACTGGCACGGGACAATATTTACAGGGGATTATGTACACATGACAGGGCCACGTGGACCACTGTCAGAACCCTCACTTAGTAAAAGGTAATAGGTGTAGAACACATAATAAATGTAGGGTATATCAGGAACGTACCACCAATAATTTACTGGCAACCATTGTACTTAGCACCAGCCTGTAACATAAACCACATTATGCACAGCATCCCATTAGGCGCAAAACCTTAGGCGCCAACCTCACCCGCATAAACCATAATAGGCAAAACACCCTCATAATCATAAAACACATTTAGAGGTATCAAGCAGGGTGCGTAAATCATGCTACATACATTATATTTCCTAGCACCCTATAAATCACATTCAGCCCATAAATCCCATTGAGGAAATACTCTCAGGGGAAAATAGCTCACAACCTAAACGCATTAGGTAAGAATACAATCATAAGCATAATATATGATGCAAAACCTCATGATCATGAAACACCTCTAGGGGTATATACAGGGTGCGTAAACCACAATATAGGAATCACATTTCCTAGCACCCAAAATCCCCTTAGCACATAAATCAGATCAGGACCTGGTGCCCTATAAACTTAACTGTCCCCCTGGCCAACTGGCCATCTCTAAAGGGGCTCAAATGCCCTGTGTCCAAAATGTCAGGGCGCGCTGCAAGGGGCAGCGAAAGTCAAGGGTGCGCACTGCGCAAACCTAAACGTAGCAGCTGCCCACTACTTGCTGGGCAGCTGGGAAAGTCAGGGGCCAAGGAGTGCATCTTACTCCTGTCCACATCAACAATAATGCCCCCAAAGGATTACGCCTAAACGGTGCAGCTGGCACTAAGTGCTGCGCAGCTGTGAGTCTCCAAATGAAGCCTGGCACCACTGTGCCGCTTCTGTCCCTCTCAGGGACTCCCTCTCATTGGTGCCCCGTTCGTGGCACTTTGTATAAAGGAGGGGTGCCTGGCACCTCTGTGCCCTCTGGACCCCAGGTAGCACTACAACAGATGCCACCATCTTTGGGGCGGCCCGCTCTCTGGCGGGACTGCCCAGGCGCCGACAATGCGCCTCGATCTGCCCCCTAGACACGGGGCCCTCTGGGGCTCTTTGAGGCCCTAAAAGAACTTGCCCCCAAGCACCGTGGAGCGCACTGGCGCTTTAAATAAATCTGCACATGGTGGAGCCACGCACAGGCTCTCATATCAACACATGCCTGCCCTGTTGGAACCACATAGGTTCTGAAATACTTCGGCCAAACGATGGAGCCGCTTAGGCTCTGAGGATCACTGTGCCCCATGTTGGAGTCCACAGGCCCTTAAAATAGACATGCCACAGATGTTGCAGCGGCCCGCAACTGCGGCGCCGCTGTGAAGATCAGCCCCTCACTGGGGGTACTAAAAATAAAATGCTCACGGGCCCCTCTGGGCCCCTCATCAAAAAATATGCCATTCGTTGGAGCCACGCGGCTCTTAAATAAAACCTGCCCCGCTGGAGCCACGCAGGCTCTGGGAATAATGGGGCCAAACGTTGGAGCCCATGGGGCTCGGAAAATAATCATGGCCAGCGACGTGGGAGCGGCCCGCTCTCCTGGCGGGACCGCTCAGACGATGCCTCGGACAGGCACCAACAGCAAAGAGCCATTACTCACCGGCTCTGTGGGGATCGGCCCGGCTCTCGGGGCCTCTTCTCCCGGTCTCCTCCTACCGGGGCAGCAACACGCGGGGCTCTCTCTCATGAGAGCCTCACTGGAAATCTCGCCGCACTCTGCAGCTGCCAGGGAGGCGGGGTGGGCTCCCGCCTGCCTTCCTCCTCTTCACCCGGGCCCCCTCCTGGGACCCGGGACTTCATCACCAAGCCTGCGAGGCTCCGACCGGATCTCTGGCGGCGGGGCGGGACTTCCTCTCCTCGCTCCGCCCATGTCCCCGGCAGACGTGCCTGACTTCCTGGTCGCGCTGCAGCGGCCGGGAACAGATTCCTTCGGCGGCCCCGGGGCTGCGGTGGTGATTTTCGTCGGTCAGGGCAATGCGGGTGGGCACCCGCTTTTAAATCACTCATAAAGCGGGGTGGGCACCCGCTCAGCTTGCCAAATGCGGGGTGGGCTCCCGCTCCAAAAACACGCAATTGCGGGGTGGGCACCCACTCGGAATGGCATCACGGGGGAATCCTTAGATGGGGATTCCCTCTCACAGGACGAGCAGCTCAGCGCTGCGGAGCCCTCTCGCTCCTTCTCTTGGGGCAAATTTAAGATAAAGCGCTCCCAGGCGCTTAGAAGCAGGCAAAGGTCCTGCCGGCAAAAAGGAAGGATCAGTCCTTGGATGGAGGGGCAATGCAGGGCCCAGGGCTAAAAGGTTTTAAGCAAACAGGGTTCCAGGGTATAGCGGGGCCCAGGGAGGCAGCCCTCCTGGCCAGTCCTCCTGGGCCCCAGCAGCAGCACGCCCTCCCAGAATCAGGATCCAAGTAAGAACATTTTCATGGGGTCACAGCCCCTTCTTTTATACACCATTTTCCTTTGTCTACAAGGTGTAGGGCATGGGGGAACCAGATGCAACTGGTTCAGGAGCACTTTGTTTTGCCCAGCTCCTCTTCCCTTTCACAAGACAGGCTAGGGACATCAGACGCACCACAGGGGTGGAGCCAGCATTGTACAGGGCAGGCAACATCCTATTCAGGGATCTCTCCTCCCACCACTCTCAGCTCAGGTGTCCCATTCAGCCTAGCGCTGACTCACCCTGCCCCTCCTGCAGCCACACACACCTCCCAGCTCCTGTCACTCACAGAGCCAGACATGTAATCCACATCAGGCAGGCAGACACAGAGCACACATAAATGCCAACTTCTAGAAGTGGCATTTCTACACCAGTCACAAGAAATCTGCGCACACCATTGCGCAGCATTTATTCTCACGAATTCAGGCATACTAGACTTGACCATGCTGCACCTCTCGTAACAGGAATTACCACTGACACACTCATCCTCAATGCATTCCTATGGGCGGCAGGTCAATCTCACTAAATGGGCACAGTGCGCGCACGCACTTGGCACTGGACCACAGTGTCCAAGTGCCCAGAGGTCTAAAACTACTAACACCAAGTTCCATATAAGGCAAAAAGTTCAGGGGTGAACCTGCCAAAAAGGGCCAGGTCCAACACAACCCCTTCCAGCCAAAACGCAGGGTAGACCAATCACCACCATGAGGGGCTTCCCTGCTTGGGGCGATAGAACACGGACACAGGCCCGCACGGCAGGGACACCCTCCGGTTCTACGCCACCCTGAAACTCTGGAGAAAAGAAAAAAACAAAGGAAAAAAAATTCAGGATCAACTATGCTATCCTACGGGTACTCTTCTAGTTGTTCATGGCCAGTACCAGGACCTAGGCCACCCAGATGCCACTGGTCCTTGTCAATCCACAGAGTGGGGGCAGTAACCCCTGGCATACAATAGCCATTCTCCACTCTCCCTCTCAGTGTAGTTCCAAAGTACCACTGATCCTCCAGCCTAGGGTCCGCACCCTCAGGCTGACCAGAGATTACGGGCAATCTCAATAAAAATAGAAGAAAACTTCTCAACAAAATGTATGCGGGTAACAATCACCGGCAATATCAAATATATAATAAAAAAAAATAGGCTTGCCTGTTGTAACAATCACGGGGAATATCAATCAATAATAGAATCAAAGAACTCTCAAAAATATATGCGGGTAGTAACAATCACCGGCAATATCAATCAACAATCGAATCAAGAGAACTCTCAAAAAAATATATGCGGGTAGTAACAATCACCGGCAATATCAATAAGCAATAGGCTTGCCCATGGTAACAATCATGGGCAATATCAATCAACAATAGAATCAACAGAACTCTCAAAAATATATGCGGGTAGTAACAATCACCGGCCATATCAATCAACAATAGAATCAAGAGAACTCTCAAAAATATATGCGGGTAGTAACAATCACCGGCAATATCAATAAGCAATAGGCTTGCCCATGGTAACAATCATGGGCAATATCAATCAACAATAGAATCAACAGAACTCTCAAAAATATATGCGGGTAGTAACAATCACCGGCCATATCAATCAACAATAGAATCAAGAGAACTCTCAAAAAATATATGCGGGTAGTAACAATCACCGGCAATATCAATAAGCAATAGGCTTGCCCATGGTAACAATCATGGGCAATATCAATCAACAATAGAATCAACAGAACTCTCAAAAATATATGCGGGTAGTAACAATCACCGGCAATATCAATAAGCAATAGGCTTGCCCATTGTAACAATCATGGGCAATATCAATCAGCAATAGGATCAAAAAACTCTCAAAAATGTATGCTATCATAAATGCAAGTCCAGATCCGGAAACACCGGCTACTGGCTCCCCAACCCGGGGACGTACCTCTTGGGTCAGACGCCTGGAAAACCAGGACTTCACAAGGGTGACACATCCCTAGCGTGTCGTGTGACAGTCTGCCTGGCGCAGAGCTCACGACCTCCTGTCCCTCTGACAGGGCGTGAAGATGTGCCAGGACAGAAGTGGCGCACACCATGGTCAATCATTGGCGACTCAGCCCTTCTGGCTGGTCCCTGACCCACTGGTTCCCACTGGGGACTCTTTCCCCCTCTCACCCCTCAAAACTGGACCTCTGCACCCTCCCAACTGGAGCGGTACTGCCAGACACTAGAGCTGCTGGAGGTCTGATTACAGGCACTCCCAGCTCACCTAAAGCGGGAAAAACCACCTTGAAGAACGGTCCAACAGGACAGACTAGACCCCTACCTGGTGCTCCCTCATGGAACCAACCAGTACTGGAAACTGAGGTGCGGGCACTTTGGGACACAGCCCACTCTCACTCCTCCTCCTGTGAGACAGGATGTGAGTCCCTACAACCGCCTCACAATAAGGGTACCCAACTGGGCTACTCTGAACCATCTTAAACCGCGAGGGTTATCGAGACACCTGCACCATTCTTCTAGGGTCACTCCCCAATGCTAGTTCCTTACAATCAAAGAACTCACACACTAACACCATTTACTCAAACGTCCAGTGCATCACAACATTCATCCACACTCCCCCATAAGACTGGTGAGACAGCATCTTACTGCCCCTGAAACACAACCTGTACCCCTCTCAACCGGGAACTAGGTACCATACTATGGGAACCGGGAATGGGACTTCCTACACTGGACTACATTTTGCTGCCACCACTGGATCCCACCCATCTGGGGATTCCAGAAAACTTACACTGCAACAAGAACACATATTTCAAAAATGAAATGACACTTAAAAAAAATCTTAGACCAATAATCCCCAACATGTGACTATCTAAAATGCAGAGTTTTGTAGTGCAGCCAGTTGTCGCTGGGGTACTGCGCAAACGCAAGTCCTATCCCACCGCTGATCCACCAATGTTAGAAATGGGATTTCTGGTTGGCTAAGGCTTGCGCCAAAGCCAAGCAGAAACCACCACTCTAGTCAGGGCGAGGAAGTTACACACCCAAGATAACCCCTGCTCACCCCTTGGTAGCTTGGCACGAGCAGTCAGGCTTATCCCGGAGGCAATGTGTAAAGCGTTTGCGCAACACACACACAGCACAACACCCAAGGCACACTACAAAAGGAACTCCACACAAGGTTATATATAAAAATAGCCTTTGTATTATCATAACACATTAGAATAGTACGCATATACAATACACTGTGCCAACTGGCACGGGACAATATTTACAGGGGATTATGTACACATGACAGGGCCACGTGGACCACTGTCAGAACCCTCACTTAGTAAAAGGTAATAGGTGTAGAACACATAATAAATGTAGGGTATATCAGGAACGTACCACCAATAATTTACTGGCAACCATTGTACTTAGCACCAGCCTGTAACATAAACCACATTATGCACAGCATCCCATTAGGCGCAAAACCTTAGGCGCCAACCTCACCCGCATAAACCATAATAGGCAAAACACCCTCATAATCATAAAACACATTTAGAGGTATCAAGCAGGGTGCGTAAATCATGCTACATACATTATATTTCCTAGCACCCTATAAATCACATTCAGCCCATAAATCCCATTGAGGAAATACTCTCAGGGGAAAATAGCTCACAACCTAAACGCATTAGGTAAGAATACAATCATAAGCATAATATATGATGCAAAACCTCATGATCATGAAACACCTCTAGGGGTATATACAGGGTGCGTAAACCACAATATAGGAATCACATTTCCTAGCACCCAAAATCCCCTTAGCACATAAATCAGATCAGGACCTGGTGCCCTATAAACTTAACTGTCCCCCTGGCCAACTGGCCATCTCTAAAGGGGCTCAAATGCCCTGTGTCCAAAATGTCAGGGCGCGCTGCAAGGGGCAGCGAAAGTCAAGGGTGCGCACTGCGCAAACCTAAACGTAGCAGCTGCCCACTACTTGCTGGGCAGCTGGGAAAGTCAGGGGCCAAGGAGTGCATCTTACTCCTGTCCACATCAACAATAATGCCCCCAAAGGATTACGCCTAAACGGTGCAGCTGGCACTAAGTGCTGCGCAGCTGAGAGTCTCCAAATGAAGCCTGGCACCACTGTGCCGCTTCTGTCCCTCTCAGGGACTCCCTCTCATTGGTGCCCCGTTCGTGGCACTTTGTATAAAGGAGGGGTGCCTGGCACCTCTGTGCCCTCTGGACCCCAGGTAGCACTACAACAGATGCCACCATCTTTGGGGCGGCCCGCTCTCTGGCGGGACTGCCCAGGTGCTGACAATGCGCCTCGATCTGCCCCCCTAGACACGGGGCCCTCTGGGGCTCTTTGAGGCCCTAAAAGAACTTGCCCCCAAGCACCGTGGAGCGCACTGGCGCTTTAAATAAATCTGCACATGGTGGAGCCACGCACAGGCTCTCATATCAACACATGCCTGCCCTGTTGGAACCACATAGGTTCTGAAATACTTCGGCCAAACGATGGAGCCGCTTAGGCTCTGAGGATCACTGTGCCCCATGTTGGAGTCCACAGGCCCTTAAAATAGACATGCCACAGACGTTGCAGCGGCCCGCAACTGCGGCGCCGCTGTGAAGATCAGCCCCTCACTGGGGGTACTAAAAATAAAATGCTCACGGGCCCCTCATCAAAAAAATATGCCATTCGTTGGAGCCACGCGGCTCTTAAATAAAACCTGCCCCCGCTGGAGCCACGCAGGCTCTGGGAATAATGGGGCCAAACGTTGGAGCCCATGGCGCTCGGAAAATAATCATGGCAAGCGACGTGGGAGCGGCCCGCTCTCCTGGCGGGACCGCTCAGACGATGCCTCGGACGGGCACCAACAGCAAAGAGCCATTACTCACCGGCTCTGTGGGGATCGGCCCGGCTCTCGGGGCCTCTTCTCCCGGTCTCCTCCTACCGGGCAGCAACACGCGGGGCTCTCTCTCATGAGAGCCTCACTGGAAATCTCGCCGCACTCTGCAGCTGCCAGGGAGGCGGGGTGGGCTCCCGCCTGCCTTCCTCCTCTTCACCCGGGCCCCCTCCTGGGACCCGGGACTTCATCACCGAGCCTGCGAGGCTCCGACCGGATCTCTGGCGGCGGGGCGGGACTTCCTCTCCTCGCTCCGCCCATGTCCCCGGCAGACGTGCCTGACTTCCTGGTCGCGCTGCAGCGGCCGGGAACAGATTCCTTCGGCGGCCCCGGGGCTGCGGCGGTGATTTTCGTCGGTCGGGGCAATGCGGGGTGGGCACCCGCTTTAAATCACTCATAAAGCGGGGTGGGCACCCGCTCAGCTTGCCAAATGCGGGGTGGGCTCCCGCTCCAAAAACACGCAATTGCGGGGTGGGCACCCGCTCGGAATGGCATCACGGGGAATCCTTAGATGGGGATTCCCTCTCACAGGACGAGCAGCTCAGCGCTGCGGAGCCCTCTCGCTCCTTCTCTTGGGGCAAATTTAAGATAAAGTGCTCCCAGGCGCTTAGAAGCAGGCAAAGGTCCTGCCGGCAAAAAGGAAGGATCAGTCCTTGGATGGAGGGGCAATGCAGGGCCCAGGGCTAAAAGGTTTTAAGCAAACAGGGTTCCAGGGTATAGCGGGGCCCAGGGAGGCAGCCCTCCTGGCCAGTCCTCCTGGGCCCCAGCAGCAGCACGCCCTCCCAGAATCAGGATCCAAGTAAGAACATTTTCATGGGGTCACAGCCCCTTCTTTTATACACCATTTTCCTTTGTCTACAAGGTGTAGGGCATGGGGGAACCAGATGCAACTGGTTCAGGAGCACTTTGTTTTGCCCAGCTCCTCTTCCCTTTCACAAGACAGGCTAGGGACATCAGACGCACCACAGGGGGTGGAGCCAGCATTGTACAGGGCAGGCAACATCCTATTCAGGGATCTCTCCTCCCACCACTCTCAGCTCAGGTGTCCCATTCAGCCTAGCGCTGACTCACCCTGCCCCTCCTGCAGCCACACACACCTCCCAGCTCCTGTCACTCACAGAGCCAGACATGTAATCCACATCAGGCAGGCAGACACAGAGCACACATAAATGCCAACTTCTAGAAGTGGCATTTCTACACCAGTCACAAGAAATCTGCGCACACCATTGCGCAGCATTTATTCTCACGAATTCAGGCATACTAGACTTGACCATGCTGCACCTCTCGTAACGGGAATTACCACTGACACACTCATCCTCAATGCATTCCTATGGGCGGCAGGTCAATCTCACTAAATGGGCACAGTGCGCGCACGCACTTGGCACTGGACCACAGTGTCCAAGTGCCCAGAGGTCTAAAACTACTAACACCAAGTTCCATATAAGGCAAAAAGTTCAGGGGTGAACCTGCCAAAAAGGGCCAGGTCCAACACATATGAAATGGTCAAAGACAGGTACAGTATCGAATTAGAACCATCACACAAGAGAACACAAATCTGTAATTCACAATAACATCTTATTTAAGGACCATGAGTTGAGTGGATAGAGAAAGAGACAAAATTGCATTATAACAAAATTAATGCAAATACAGTATTTCATACGAACCTAAGAAAACTATAGCACAGCGTGCTAATAGCTGGAAAAGCTAACCCTTCAGCCGGAAGGGAAAGCTGGGCAATCTTCACAAATGTATGAGGAGCAAAGTTAAAGAGTCAGTTTCAGACAGCATCAGCCACGGAATCTCAAAGAAACAGCTAACATGAATGCCTCATACAGAAGTCTTGTACTGACCTGACCAAAAAACATGGATTCTAACATTAACATTTATACCCTAAAGTTAAAAGTCCATCCCTACTCTTGTATCAAAATCCGGGAAAGTCTCTCTCCTGATTGGCCTAGAAGCATGGGGTGTTAAGTCACACCAGTTCCGTTGCTCTTTTCTCTCAAAAGTTCTTTGTTTAGATTCATGCTTACATCATCGTCCTTCAGGAAAGGAAATCAAAATCTTCTCCTTCCTCGACACAGGCACATTCCAACAAAAGTTGTAACATTTTACTAGCACAGTTATCCACAAAACTAAATATTTCCTTGGACAATAGGAAGTTCCGATGATACTCCAAACACGTAGCAGCCATCGACAAGTAAGAACACAATAGTCATCTATGAAGAATAAAACACATTTTTCTGTATTTCTACATTTTAAAGCAAAATTAACCCTAATGGCAAATTTGAGGCCTTCTTTGTAAAGCGTGCAGTTTTCTCTAGGAGAAATAAACAGATTCAGTTATTTGCTCAAAATAATAGCTCCATTTCATTTTTCATTTCAATCTGTCATTAGTCTAATATAAACACAATCATTTTAAACTATTATTCTATGTAATTAATATTGCTTAGTTAAACGATAAACGCGTTTTCATTTCACATTTGCTCATGAAAATAACATAATTTGCCCCTTTTTTGCTGTCTTTCGTGCAGGAATCGTTTGTGGCCTACTTAAACCCATTGTCATTTTCCCGCACCTTTCTTATTCTCTTTTCCAAAACTAAGGGGTCGATTCCGATTCGGGCCGGAAAAAGCACCGACCGACTCGGATCCGGAAAAAATACCGACCGACACGTACCCGTGGCGCCCGACACGCCGAGTACGATGCAAGGCGCGAAAAATCCGACCGACACGTAACGAAACCAAGTCGACCGACCGAGCAGCACGGAAAATAGCAATCCGGCCGGAAAAACACGCGAATCCAACCGACCGACACGCACCCGGAACAAATCCGACCGAAACGTACACGCTAACTCCAAACCGCAAAGTACGATGCAAGGCGCGAAAACCACGACCGAGTCGGACGGAGGACAAGCCGTACGACCGACACGCATACAAAACCGAGCCGAAGCAACACAATACACCGCGACCGACGCGTACGCAGCATAGAAAACTGCACAAACACAGCGTGAACGAAACGGAAAACACCGTACGAGACCAATGCAGGGTCCGACTCGGTCACAAGAACGTTTCCAACATACACAAACAACACAAAGGAAAAATCACCCAAAAAAGGCCAAACAAGCAATTACCAAGCCAATAAATACTGGGGGGTGGGGACAGAGAACAAAGACACACCCACAACTCCACCTATATAAAGGACACAAATCACTACCATGAGCCTTTGCAAATGCCATTCCACTGCCAGCACCCAAGAGAAAGCAACCACACACCCACAGCTCATCCCTCACACAAGCCACACACCATCAGCACACCAACAAATACCTACCTCACATACACCCAGCAAAACACACACTCACACACCCTCACCTGCACACCAACACACACATCACTCACCATCACCACCCATCACCATGCCCCCAAGAAGAATCACAAGTTCCTAGATTGTGAATTGGAAGTCCTGGTAGACGAGATCCTCAGGGTAGAGCCACAGCTGTTTGGCACATTGGTCCAACAGACCCCCATGTCGCAGAAAACCAAGATGTGGGAGAGGATCATCAACAGGGTGAACGCCCAATCACCATGTCGGCGCACAAAGACCGACATCCAGAACAGGTGGTATGACGTGCGCAGGAGGGTACGGAAACTGCTGAAGCAAGACTACATCAACAGCCAACACACCGGCAGTGGCCCTCCTGCCAAGCCAATATACCTCAGGCCCTGGGAGGAGAAGGTGCGGGCCATCCTACCGCCAGTGAGCATATATGGACTAGAGGACATCCCAGAGCCTGGTGAGTACACAACAAATGTACACAATATACTGCCACAAAACACACACATCACTGTCAAGGGGAGAGTCAAACCATGCACTCATAGCAATCACACAGCAACCAGAACAGAATCATCCCAAAATGTGTATGTCAGTCAGAGAAACACAACACATGCCATCAAAAAGTCACATCCAACTGTGCCAACACATGTACAAACACAACCACAACTACAGCTAGGCAGTGGCACAAATAGAACTAACAAACACATCCACACATGTAGCCACCACAACAACACCAACACACAGTGAAGACCACTCAAAGGAAGGAATTCTGTGTATGCTGGCCAAGTCAGTGTAGCCAATAGCATCATGGGAGTTGTAGTCACACATATTGCCCGCCCCAAAACTGTCCCATCAACACCACCATGAACCATGCGCACATCACAGGGAGTGGAGAAGGACTCACAAGATGGCTGACACTGGCTAATGCTGTGGGGAGCACAAGGCCCTGCTGCCAACTGTGCACCAACAAACAGCAGGACACCACTGACTGACATCCTGAGAGACAACTTACAGTCCCTGCAATGCAAGCACGTTCCATGGTGGGATATCTGGCTGGCTGGGTGGGAAGGGGGACTTGCAGCATTGACTATAGTCACCAGCACCTCCCCTCACAACCCCCAACACAAACTCCACAGTACCCACCTGGTAGAATGCAATGCCCTCCATCCTAACACAAGATCCCACAAAGCACCACCACCCTGGGTTATGTTGTGTGAAGCACAGGGACACTCTTGGGACTCTTAGCCAAACAACTGCCAGGACAACACTCCCAGCCATCCTGTCAGCACAGCCAGCCCACCCCACAGGGAAGCAGAGTCAAAAGGAAGGAAGCATGGGCATGCTGGGAAGGGGGTGGAGGCAATAGCATGATGGGAGTCGTAGTCACAGACATTGCTCAGCCTCACAACTGGCCCATCAACACCACCCTGAACCATGCTCACATCACAGGGAGTGGAGAAGGACTCACAAGATGGCTGACACTGGCTACTGCTGTGGGGAGCACAAGGCCCTGCTGCCAACTGTGCACCAACAAACAGCAGGACACCACTGACTGACATCCTGAGAGACAACTTACACTCCCTGCAATGCAAGCACGTTCCATGGTGGGATATCTGGCTGGCTGGGTGGGAAGGGGGACTTGCAGCACTGACTATAGTCACCAGCACCTCCCCTCACACCCCCCCAACACAAACTCCACAGTACCCACCTGGTAGAATGCAATGCCCTCCATCCTAACACAAGATCCCACAAAGCACCACCACCTTGGGTTATGTTGTGTGAAGCACAGGGACACTCTTGGGACTCTTAGCCAAACAACTGCCAGGACAACACTCCCAGCCATCCTGTCAGCACAGCCAGCCCACCCCACAGGGAAGCAGAGTCAAAAGGAAGGAAGCATGGGCATGTTGGGAAGGGGGGAGGAGGCAATAGCATGATGGGAGTCGTACTCACAGCCCTACATCCCCCACCACATGGCCCAGCAAGCTCACACTCACGCATGCACATCCCACAGAGAGTGGAAAGGCCCATCAAAGATGTCTGACACTGTTGCTGTGTCGTGGGGAGCACAAGGGCATGCTGGGTACTGCACACCAACCAACAGCAGGACACCACTGTCAGCCATCTTGCCATTGCCCTCACACCCACACCCACTGAACTCCACACAAAAGCAAGTAAGTATGGGAATGCTGGCAAGTGGGGTGGAGGCAATGGCATGATGGGAGTCGTAGTCACAGACATAGCTCACCCCCACAACTGTCCCATCAACACCACCCTGAACCATGCTCACATCACAGGGAGTGGAGAAGGACTCACAAGATGGCTGACACTGGCTACTGCTGTGGGGAGCACAAGGCCCTGCTGCCAACTGTGCACCAACAAACAGCAGGACACCACTGACTGACATCCTGAGAGACAACTTACACTCCCTGCAACGCAAGCACGTTCAATGGTGGGATAACTGACTGGCTGGCTGGGTGGGAAGGAGGTCTGGCTGTCAACCAAACACAAGCAATGCAGACCATGTTCACACCCCAGAAAATACATAGAAATGCCCAAATAATGCAGGACAATGTGCCACACCAATATCAACCCCTGACTGTGACGACTTAGGACAATGCAATGTACAGGCCCGCACCCAGAGGCACAGTCACAACTGTCATGTGTGTCAACCACTGATGCCTGCAGAAACATGACATACATTGTTTGTGTCTCCCAAAAACAGGTGATGATGGGGACACAGCAGCAGACGCTGAGGAGTCCCAGTCCCAGGCTCAAGAGGATGCCGAGCTCACTGGCGTCGTACAGCCTCTGTCCTCCTCGGACGATGATGAACAACCTGGCACATCCGGTGCACGTCAACATGCAGCACCAGCAGGACCACCAGCTGCAGCACCAGCAGGACCACCAGCTGCACTCCCTGCACCCACCCCTACAACGACTGTCACCACGAATACCATCCCTGCCGACATGGACAGAATAAGGAGAAACACCAGCACAGTGACCCTGGACCAACCTGGGGCCATGGACACCACCACCACCACCAACCCCCAAGGTGGACCAGGGTTATCTGTGCGTGCAACTGCACACACTGCACATGTCAGCAGGGGTGGTGGGAGGGGTGGGAGACAGAGGTCGCTGCTTGCAGACGTTGCTGATGTGCATGACGACCCACAACTGGTACGCATAGCTGATGCGTACCAGTCCAGCACCGGAGAGCTCAGCCAGGTAGTGGGGCTCCTCAGAGACATCAAACAGCAGCAGGCTGCCCATCATGCCCGCTTGGACTCCCACATGTCCCACGTGGAGTCACACATGTCCCGTGTGGACTCACACATGTCCCGCGTGGAGTCCAAGTGGGATGCACTGCATGAGATGACGGCGGTGCACAGGGACATTTTACAATGCCTCCGCCAGATGAACAGCAACCAGTCCACACCTCCCTGTGTGCCAACAACATCTGGTGCCGAACAAACTGCAACTGCCACAGGGAGGGAGGAGGACTCTGGCGGAGAGTCCCCTGCACCGCAGCAGCCTGCACTTGAGGGCCCCCCCCAAGAAGAGGGGTCGTCCGAGGAGGGAAAAGTGAGAGGCCGATGGCCAAGCGCAACTCCCAGGAAGCCTGAACCTGTTCTGGATGTTCGCCTTTGTGCACAGACTGTTCACCCTGTTGACGGCAACACTACTCCCACACATTGCATGGGGAGTACAAGTTGGACCAATGTGTCAGACAACTGTGGCCCCGATACTGGGGATCCTGTCTACCCGGACTTTCAATTCACCTAGGAACTTGGGATTGCAAGATTCATGTACAGCACAACCCATCCTATGCACTATTAACACAAATGTATCACAATAAACACACTAATACACCATACTTGCCTCTGTCGTGATTCCAACGTGGGTGCTGTTATGGGGATGATGAACTGCAAAATTACACTGTGTATGCGAACTGCAACAGCAAGGACAACACAGGCATGTGAGTAAAGGCAACGTGACACATATGAGGGAGACACACCACCAGGGCTACACAACACATACACACCTAGGCCATCTGACTCATTGCCTACACTGATGTTGCCAGGGAAGACGGTGCAATGCACAGACACCACACCCATTCCCAGTTGTAGTCAAGTAGCCCACAGGTGCAGTAAGCAAATGGCAGTCAACACCGAGTCAGAACCCGATCTTATTCAGCCCCTCTCCCAAGGGTATCAAATACTACGTGAAGACCGTAAAGTGGGGAAAGGAGGTGGCCTAGCAGTCATCTATAAAGATTGTTATAAGTGCCGCAGTTCCCCTACTTCGATACCAGACTGCGAAAGCCTCTCCTTCGCTATAGATTTCTCCCCCACTAGCACTTTTTCTGGGATACTTTTATATCGCCCACCCGGAACTTTGGGACAATTCCACAATATCCTTCCTCCCATTATAGCCAATCTAGCATGTAGTCCATCCAATTTTACACTACTAGGGGACTTTAACATCCATTTTGATAACATCTCTGACCATACCGCCATAGAAATGACCACTAGTCTCTCTGCACTACAATTGAAACAACTAGTGCTTAAGCCGACCCATTCCAAAGGCCACCTACTTGACCCTGTTTTCAGCAACTGCACAGATCTTATAGTAGGAATTCCCTCACCGCTTCCGTGGACGGACCACTTTTGATCCCTCTCTCCTGGGTCATTCCAGAATCCAACCTTTCTCCTAATATAGTTACACGTAGGGAACGAAACTGGTCAAAACTCCCTCTTGAGAATTGGCTGGCAGCACTCGAAACTTTTAGACCATCCAACAATCCTGACCCTACTTCTGCTAATGAGGACTACAATAGATGGATTTCTAATTCGTTAGACTCCGTACTCCCCACGAAAAGCACCATACCTAAGCGCAGGACAAAGACTGCTCCCTGGTACTCCCCAGGATTACGGGAAAGAAAACGTCAATGTAAAAAACTGGAAAGGAAATGGCGACTGGATTATTCTTATTCCAGTAAAACGGCTTATAGAGAAGCGATTAAGGCCTACAAAAATGAAATTAAAACCACACAATCGACCTTTTACGAAGAAAAATTAATGCAGCAGCTTCTAGGCCTAAAGAAATATATCGCATTGCAAAAACCCTCCTTAAGCTTCCAGAAAACCCCCAATCCCATTAATGCGCAAACTCGCTGTAATAACCTGGCAGAGTTCTTTCTCCAAAAATACAAACCATTTACACCTCCTTTTCCCCCACCCAGATTGACTTTTCGCTCACTAAATCATCCGAATCAGGGACCGAGCTCTTGGTAACACTCGAATCTCTCCCTCCACTTAATCCCATCATGCTAGAATCCATTATGCATCAGGTAAAATCTGGCTCCCCCAACGACCCGGCACCACCGCGCACCTTGCTGTCAGCCACTGTTAACGTCCTTCCCACCATACTTAATTTGCTTAATGCCTCCTTATCCGTAGGCACTGTCCCGCCTCCTTGGAAGCGGGCCATGGTTAAAGCCCTTCTAAAAAAACCCAGCCTAGACCAAGACAACCCTGGTAACTATCGACCGATCTCCCTGTTGCCCTGGGTGAGCAAGATTTTGGAGAAACATGCCAACACAGTGCTGGCAGAGTTCATCGAGATCAACCATCTGCTCGACCCCTCCCAGACTGGATTCCGTCCCATGCATGGGACCGAAACCGCTCTGGTTGCAGTGACGGAGGAGGCCAGGAAGATTTTGGATCAGGGAGGATCTGCAGCAATCATCCTCCTTGACCTAAGTGCCGCCTTCGACACTGTAAACCACAATATCTTATTACATCGACTCGCCAGTCTGGGAGTCTCAGGGAAAGCAATAGCTTGGTTTGAATCCTTTCTTTCAGACCGTTCCTTCCAGGTTTTTGAGGGTGATATCACCTCCCCTAGTAAGCCTCTTGGCTGCGGTGTGCCACAGGGCTCCTCGTTGAGCCCTACGCTTTTAATATCTACATGAGCCCACTAGCTGAGATAGTTCGTCCGTTCGGGATAAAAATAATCACCTATGCCGACGACACCCAGCTAGTGGTGGCTCTCAATCAGCTACACACCGTGCACAACAGCCTGAAGGACTGCCTGGAAGAGGTGACTAAATGGATGACATCGTCATGTCTCAAATTGAACGGAGACAAAACCGAGCTGATGCTCCTGGGCAATACCCCCATGCTTACGATCAACTCATTGTGGCCCACCTGCCTTGGCCCTGTTCCCACGCCAAAAGACACAATCAAGAGCCTAGGCATTTGGCTGGATAAGTCTCTTAATTTCAATTATCAAGCAGCCAAATTATCAGCCACCTGCTTTGGCCTACTTAGGCTATTGCGGAAGATTCTTCCTCTATTGCCTTTCCAAGCAAGACAGATCATGGTCCAGGGTCTCATCCTGTCTCGTCTGGATTTTGGGAATGCTCTCTATTTAGGCGCCCCAAACCACCTTGCGCAAGCTCCAGATTATACAGAACTGCGCCGCCCGAACACTGCTTCAGATCCCTCGTCGACTGCCAATAAAACCCGGACTAAAGAGCCTCCACTGGCTCCCAGTCAGGAAAAGAATAGAATTTAAGACTCTGTGTATCGCCCACCGAGCCTTCTGGAAAACAGGTGCTGGTATCAATCATTCATTAATCACCCCCTACCATCCGAACAGACAGCTCAGATCAGCATCCTCCTTCCTCACGACAGTACCCAGGATCAAGAGAGCTAGATGTGGGGGTCGGTCGTTCTCTTATAACTCAGCCAAGCTTTGGAACTCCCTTCCCTTTCATATACGTTCAGAGCCCAATTTACTATGGTTTCGTAAACATCTAAAAACCCTGCTTTTTAACAAACCTGAATAAACCTCAACTGTTTCCTCCATATGCATTGTCCGTAGCGCTAGGACGCCTGAGGGTAGCTATCGCGCTCAATAAATAGTCATTTCATTTCATTTCAGTCAAATGTGTGACCACAGACAACGCACATCACTAAGTGAAGCACAGGTTTATTACACAGTAGCAACATGCCGTAACCACTACAGATGCAAGGTAACCCCACCTGGTAGCGGGCACACAGTCAACAACTGTAGACGGAAGGAAGTCCATGGGTGTGGCGCACATCACCTGTAGGGACACAACAGCTACCAGCCTGGATGTGCAATCACGTCGTCGGTGGACACAGTTGACCAAACGAATCTGAAAGTACCCTGTGAAGGACAGAAATGACACACAGTCAAAAGCAATGCAGTACAGGACAGAACAGCAAAACTCATGCACAATACATGTTACAAGATACCCACCCAGAACCAAGTTAGCATGTCAACACTGTTGGGGAGTACAGCCCACCTGTAACCACACATCGCAACACACATCCAGTCAAGTAGCCCATGGACACACTCCAACAGCGCCAGAGCCCCACCCACACATCATGGCAACTCACATCATTCACATGACACCTCAGGATACTCACATTCAGCTAAAGAAGTTGGTGATGAGCTGTGTGCGGACATCACCATCACCATCATCATCATCATCGTCACTGGCATCGTGGTCCAGGCCAGGATCCTCCACAGGTGGCGGATGTTGGTCATCGTCATCCTGGATGAGAGGCAACTCCTTCCGCACTGCCAGGTTGTGTAGCATGCAGCAGACGATGATAATCTTGCACACTTTCGCAGGGGCATATGGGAGGGACCCTCCGGTCTTGTCCAGGCAGCGGAAGCGGCTCTTCAGGAGACCAAAGGTCCGCTCAATCACTCTCCTGGTCCGACCATGTGCCTCATTGTAGCGCATCTGGGCAGGTGTCACAGGGTTCCTGAGGGGTGTCAGCAACCACGGCATGTTGGGGTATCCCGAGTCACCTACGGACAGACAAGTGCACATCAGCTGACTTGGAAAAGTGGGCGGAATACTACAGATCAGATCACACACAATGGCACAAAGTCAGTACACACCGACAAGCCAGGCACGCTGGTTCTGCATCTGTGCCATCATCCTGGGGATGCGACTACTCCTCATCACAAAGGCATCGTGTGCTGAACCAGGGAAACGGGCACACACGTGTGTGATGGTCATGTCTGCAAGACACACCACCAGTGCATTGACCGAGTGGTAGTGCTTGCGGTTCCTGTAGGCCTGCTCCTGGGCCTGTGGTGGTACCAAAGCCACATGTGTCCCATCAATGGAGCCAATGACATGCGGCATCCTCCCCAGGGCATAAAAGTCACTCTTCACGTCAGTGAGTCGTCGCAGTCTAGGGAAATAGATGTACCGGTTCAGGAAGAGCAACATTGCCGCCAAAACATCGCGGAGCACACGGCTGAACATGGTCTGTGACATCCCACCAGCAGACGCCACAGTATGTTGGAAGGTACCGGTGGCAAAGAAGTGTAGGGCTGCCATCACCTTCACCTTGGGGGTCAGCGCTGTAGGATACGGCCGGCCAGGCTGCAAATGTGGGGACAACTGCACTGCCAAATCCTCAATCAGCTGCCTGGTGAAGCGGTACCGTCGGATGCTGTCCCGTTCCACCATCGTTGCCAGGTCTGGGAATGGCCGATGGACAGCAGGAGCCCTGCAGTGCAGAGGAGAAGTAAGCAAGATCGTCAGTCACCCCACATATGCGGCATTGAACACACTCAAGATCTGCACAACTACATGAAGTGTGCAGTACCGGAAGGACATGTATGGTACATACATGGCCAACATCTGTCAACACGGTCCTACAGGTGGCATCAATTTGTCCCAGGTTGGCCCATTGGATATCATGATGCCGTGTCACAGTCACCCCCCACAGTGACATGTGAGGACAGATGTGCCCCAGGCACCACAGCTCAACGACAGGTACATTCCCAGGGACCCTGTAATGCCACATGGACACTGGCATCACCTGGAGTATCATGTGTACACCACAGCAAAACAAACATGACCCCCACAGGTAGTGGCCACACTTGCCATGGCAGGACAGACATGGACGTCTGTGACACACACGCACAACATCAGAGTCCATGCACACACAACGTGGATGTGGAGACTGTCTCCCATTGTGCACATGAAATCAGAGACATTGTAAACACTACATGCACAAAGACTGTGGAGGGCCATCACTATTGTGCCACTGGGACACCCTGGCTCAAACATACCGTCCCACATGGGACTCACGGGGTATGTGACATGACATACACAAACACCACTGTGAAATGTGACCATGACACATGCACAGATATGAACAGTTGCACATCACAGTGGTCACGTACACGTAACACCCAGGATCCTGTCCCCATGAACACGTGCACAGCCTGGGGGTGGCTGCCCACAGGTGACACCCACAGGACAACATGTACACCAACATACACACAATAGGAAATGCAGCCTTACATGCCTTATGATAAGGTTTGGACAGGCTGTCGTGATGTAGGTGTGCCCCTCACTCCCTGGGAGCTATCTGTGGCTGGCATATGTCCATCTGAGACAGGCATGCTGACCTATGCCAGTCACATGTACAGTGATGCGTTGTACCGCAATGGACCGATCGGTGCCTCCGGCCGGCCCATTGCCTTCAATGTGTGCGGGTACGCGTTGTACCCCTGTGTGCGTTGAACTGCAATGGACCGATCGGTGCCTCCGGCCGGCCCATTGCCTTCAATGTGTGCGGGTACGCGTTGTACCCCTGTGCGCGTTGAACCACAATGGACCGATCGGTGCCTCCGGCCGGCCCATTGCCTTCAATGTGTGCGGGTACGCGTTGTACCCCTGTGCGCGTTGTACCGCAATGGACCGATCGGTGCGCACCCATTGACAATGGGCTTGCCTGGCAACGGACGCGTTTTCGAATTTCGAACGAGTCGGTTGCTGGAAATTCAGTTGGTCACCCACAACAATGTTGCAAAATCATGTATGTCATGAAGTTGAAGATTTGAAGGATGCTGTGGGCGTGTTTTGGTGCTGCTATTCCATGGATTGGCCAGATTCAGAAGATGCAAATGACTTGGACCTATCACTTTGGACACAAGGGACAGGATCTGCCTCTCCAGCACATATATATTGCTGGCTGTTCCCCTGAGAGCCCACTTGCCTGCACTACATGCTCCAGGACGACATCTGCCACTGCACTGCTGCTGTCTCTGCCCCTCTGGACCCTGCAATGGCACATACTGTGGAGAGAGCCCCAGCCTTCAGCCTTGAGGAGAACCAGGTCCTGCTGGACAGCCTACTTCCACAGTACAGCAAGCTGTATGGGACACCAGGGGAGCAGGTGAGTGTCCTGTGCACTGCCTTTCTGAATGTGCATTTTGTCTGACTAGCAAGGCTGAGAGTCTGCACGCCACTGGCTAGCAGGCTCACTGAGTAGTTGTCACGCCCCATAGTGTGTAGTGACTTGCACTGGACAGCTATGGTGCAGTGACAGTGCTTCTGAACAGGGTTTTACTCCCCATGCAATGATACCATGTAGTGACTTCTGGAAAACTGTCCATGGGCAGCCGTGCACTGCCTGTGTACACCATGTGCCCCTGTGATTGCGACATGTATATGCAACTGTGTCATGCACGGATATGTTGCATGTGTAGTAATGGCCTTATCACTTTGTCATCCTGACAGGCTTCTGCCCATCGGAAGCAGGAGATATGGAAGGACATCGTCCGGGCTGTCCGGTCCGTGAGGGTCTACAAGCGCCGGATCCGCAACTGCCAAAAGAGGTGGCAGGACCTTCGGGGCTGGACCCGGAGTATTGCACGGGTCCAGCTGAAGCTGTCGCCTCCTCGCAGGAGGGGCGGAACACAGACCCTGACCCCCACATGCTCAGGATCCTGGCGGTGGTCTTTCCAGACCTGGATGGGCAGCTGAAGGCCAGAGAGCAGCAAGGAGGGGTGAGTCAAAGACTGCACTGTGAACTCTGTCTAACATGCTATGTGCCCTCCTCGGGCCTGGTTAAACTGCCACAGTACAGCAGTCATGTTGTCCAGGAGCCATGTCCCTCTATTGTGCACTGCCCACTCCTCATCTGATACCCAGGTGTGGCCCTTACATGCAGGGAATTCTGTCACTTAGGACTGTGTCCTTGCAGTTTGCTTGACTCAAGGTGGGAGACAGCATCTGTTTCCCTGACTCTGTGGTGGGCATCATGGGTGGGTCCATTGCTTACACAATGCCTGTATTCTGACATGTATTCAGCGTGTTACTTTGATCTGTGGTCCAATTGCTGAGCTGATCCACCACATGTGGCTGGGGTATCTGGCACACACCCATGCTGCGGGTGGGAACAATGTTTGGGCCCCAGGAGTATGTATATGACGTGTGTCACACATACTTAGCCAGCTGCCTACAGTCCAGGGCTCATCCCTCATTCATGTGGGGCTGGACAGTCATGCCTACTCCAGGCCATACAATACACTCTGTACTCCCACTCCCGTGTATCAGCTGACACATTGTGCGCAGTGATTTGACCCCTCAGGTGTCTGCCTCTGTGTCAGTGTGCTGTGGATTAGTCGCCAGGACTGCTGTAGAGTTTCTTGGTAGGGGCTCAGCATGCCACTGGAGATGTGACCATAGGAGACGATACTTGTGTGACACATAGGTGTCTGATCAGCTGCCCATGCAGACTGGAGCATGTGAATGTGAAGTTCAGGCAGCTGTTCCCCATGCACAGCAGAGTGTGAGGGGCTCAGGTTCAGAGGGTAGTGTCACAGGTCTACCATATGTCCAATAGGTATGACCTGGACAGATGAGGGTTAAGAGGATGTGTTGTGGGGGGATGTACATGTGCACTTGTGCAGCTCCAGGACTTGCATTCCCCATGACCTACTATTGTGACACAGTGCAGAGTGTTGTTGTCTGGCTGCAAAGTCATAGATCACTGAGACAGTGATGTATGACTTTGCAGTCATGCCTCCGCCATGGCATGTGTCTACTGATTGGTGAGCCTGCAGGGGAGTGACATGTGCTACATGCACACCATAGTGGCGCTGGCTATCAGGACATGGGTGCATCATGGTGTCTGTGGCTGGTATGCATCACATGCATTTCCTATTTGACTCTGGGCATCCCTTTCATCCGGAAACCTGTACTGACTCAGTGGCAAGAGCTGTGATGTGTGCATGTCCACATGCCACACCGTGTCCTCTGCACTGTCCAACTACTGTGTACTTGGTGCATGTGTCAACACTGGGGTGTTGCAATCCAACAGACACCAGACAGATGGGTGCAAGGCCATGTGGGATGTGAGTGCCATGCTTGGCATCAGACTGACAATTGACTTCTCCTGTTCAATTAGGGCACTTTTAGCAATGTACAACTAATGATGCCAGGGCTTGCTCTGTGATGTGCTGTGCTCACAGTGGTGTGTGCGTTATGTGCAGGTGACTGATGTCTGTCTGTTTCCCCATTGTTTGCAGATACATCCACGGCCACGGAAGGGGACAGCTCCACGGACCAGGAGGAGCCAGAGAGCCAGACTGGGTCAGCAGCCGAGGAGTGGTCGGAGGGACCCAGTGGCACGGAGGGCGAGGGAGCCACACCGAGGAGTCCTCAGCAGCATCCACCTAAGCTGAGGACCAGAGCAACTCGGAGGATGACTCCCTTGTGGAGGCGGGTGTCAGCAGCCACCACACCCCAGCTAGTGTTGCTGTCCCCGCCACCACCAGCACCACCACCGCCCTCCCATCGGCTCCCATTCCCCAGGTCCGTGGAGGCTCCCATGTCCGGGAGCGTGTCTCCTTTGGGCCAGGCACCGCACCCCCTGCCCCTGTGTCCCCTGCTGCCCTGAGTGAGGAGTCTGTGTACCTCCTTCGCCAGCTCCATGTAGGGCAGACAGCCATGCTGAGTGTCCTCCATGCGCACACCGCGCTGTTGACTCAGCTGGTGTCGTTCATGGAGGGCATCTCATCGGGCATGTCTGACCTACAGAGGGGCAATAGGTCCATGGACTCCTCCCTGACGGCAGCAGTGTCCCTCCTCAAACGGTCCCTCACCCCTCCTGCCTCTGCTCCATCCACACTCCCCAGCACCTTACCCACCCCAAGCACACACACACCGGCACAGGCACACACCAGCACACACACATCCAGCACACTGACACACACGCCAATGACAAAACGCACATGCACGCACATTCAGGGGACTGAAGCCAGACTCACAGGGGATGGGGCCCTGGAACACACACACGCATCCACATGCACTGCGCAGTCCTCAGTTCCCTCTCCCTCCAAAGCACCCTCCCTTGCCTCACCTGCAACCCCAAAGTCACAGCAGCTCTTCCTCTGTGACCTCGGCCTCTTCCCCACCGATGAAGCTGCTCCAGCATCCCGGGGAAGAGGAAGCCCACCCACACGGAGCAGAGTGCCCCTCGCCCCGGACACCCTCCCCCAGGTGCAGACGGACTGAGGCCCCCACCCGCAAGTCCCCCGGAGTCCTAAGAGCAAGACCCCGCCACCGCCCTGCAGCTCAGGCACAAGGTCTCCGTCCTCCATCCCTCAGGCCCCCACTGCACAGGTGCCCCCACCACACCCTGCCCCAGGTTCCCCCACCCACAGATATACCATCCCCAAGAGGATCAGGCCTTCTCCCCCTGCCACTTGCTCTCCCAGCACCACACCCCCGCTGCGCTTGTCTGTGCCACTGATGTGGTGAGGGTGTCCTCCCACTCTGTCCAACCCACCTTGCCTGTTCCCCATTCTCCTCCCCTGGAGGTAGGCACTGCAGTGGAGTCCACTACCGCCCTGTCTGACTTGGGCACTGCAGTGGCGGACCTGTCCACTCCATCTGCAGGGTCCACTGCAGTTGTGCCGGCACCCACGACATCTGAGTCATGCCCCCAGTTGTGCCGGCACACACCATGTCAGACACCTCCACTGCAGTTGTCAGTGGCTCTCCAGCACCCACCACCCCTTCCCTGACTCCCCCTGGTGAGCCCTGATCCTGTCCCTGCGGTGCCTGGCCTGCCCCCGGTTGCCCCTCCTAGTGGATTGTCCCTGGTTTTGTGCAGGCATGCGTAGGGTGACATCTGCCAGTGTCACCCTGTTTGAACTTTGACAATGGACTGGCCATTGGCCTATGCTCTATTTTTTCTGGACGTCGTTTTCAATCAACACATATGCTGAATAAAGCAACTTTCTTTTCTCTAGTGCTCATGCTTCAGATGTACATGTTGTTGGTGCTGCTAACCATGCCCTTGCTGCAGTGATGGTGATATCTGGTCTCATGATTAAGAAGTGTTACTGTGCAGGAACCCATGTGGTCCAGGGGGAATGTGTCCTATCATGTGGTGTATCCATGTCATCAATAGCAGCATCTGAGGGTGTCATGTGTTCAGTATTTGGCAATGGGTTTCCTACTTACATTAGCAATTTCATATCTGTGGCTTCCACCCCTGCACATCTGTTGTGCCTGCCATCGTTGCATTTGTCTACTTCCCTGACCGTGTTGCCATCTCCACTGGACATGCAGGTTTGGGCATCAATGGGGAAGGACTCATCCGTGTAGTCAGTGCAACATTGCTATACAAGTGTGTTGGATCTGTGCTGATGATTCCGTTGGCACATCCATGACCAGGCTGATGTGATGGGAGCCCTCATTTGGTGCTAATTGTTGATTGTGTGACCAAGTGCTCAGCTGACATGATGGGGCCCTACTGAGGCAACATATGGCACAGCTTTCCTCACACAGGAGTGGAGTCCCCTCATGGCAGTGTGTACACGTGTGACATTGCCTGCGCCCAAGGTGTGTGTTGTATGTGCATGTCTGTGTGTTCACTTCCATTTATCTGCGCATGCTGTGATCCCTAGTGTTGTACCTGTTTGTGATGCTTGCTGACTTGAGCTATGTTCCCCCAAAGTCTTCTCCCTGTGTTCTCTGTGATGTGGGTGCATGGCACATTACTGGTCATCAGGGTGTCACCCATAGGTGTGTTTGCTGTCAGGGCTGAGTTTGTGTGCAGACGCAGATGGGTCACAGTCAGGTTTCCCCTTGGCACTTGTTGTTTGCCCCTGTCATGTGATTTTCAGTTCGTGTTATCTTTCAGTGATTGTGACACGTTGTGTGTGTGACTGCTGGCACTCCTCAGGGTCCGGGCTGCAATGTTGGTTGTTGTCTATGTGTGTTCTTTGTGGGTGACCTTGGCTTCTTCATTGGTGTGTGACTGTGGCTGGGATCCCATTGGTTGGTGTGGTATCGCCGTCATGTCCATGTACAGCGTAGTGTGCAGTGTGTCAGACATTCAGGAGTCTTGTTGAGTGGCCATGTGTGATGTGTTTCTGCACCTTGGTTCCCACCCACCACCCTGGAATAGTCATGGGTGCATGTGCAATGTCACCAGTGCATGTGTACTTCACTGCTGCACATTGTTAGAGGTCGAGGGGTGTGGTCTTGAGTGTGTGCAGATGGGAGTTGTTGCCCAGCTAGTCCCCTGCCTCCATGTTGGCCTTGGCTTACTGGCCATGCTGATTGATTTGTGCTTGTGTAGGTGTGATGGTAGTTTGTTGCTCAGGACACCTGACTGTGGTTCACAGTGTGAACGACATTTAGCTTTGTCATCACAGTGGGATTTTTATTCAGCCCAGGGTCACCACATTTTGGGGGCCCTGGGGGTGGTGCTGTGGTGTGTCTGTGTCTTGCTGTGTCAGTTGTTGTTCCTACGTGCCTGTGTGACATGTGTGTTTTGTGCTCCCTCTCATCTGACAATGCCTGCTTGCCCACATAGGGGATTTGGATCCATGAGTTACCTTAGTGTGGCAGTGTATGCACATCTGTATGATTGGTATTCAGCTCTCCTCATGTGTTGTGTGGTTGCCTGGGGACACTGGCACCCCCACCCCTCACCTGCTGTGTATGATGACAGTGTTGGTCTGCCTGTTTGTGTTTGTGCATCTGCACCACTGCATTGGCATATCTTGGGTGTGCCATTGGCTGTATGTTGTTTGGTGTGTTTCCCCTGCTGTCCCTGGGACTCCTAGGTCATCGGTCAGCACAGTGATCATGGTTTGTGTGTCCCATTGCTGCCATGGTATGGTATCTGTTCACCTCACATCTGCTGTCTCCACAGGATATCTGCATTTGTGTGCCCATTGGTGCAAATATGTGGTTCTGCATTCTGATGGTCACTTCTGTCATTGTGTCATTGATGAATGTTGACGGTCTCAGCCCCCATGGGTGTTGTTTGTCTGCACATGGCCAAAGGAATGTTTCATTTGCACTGCAGTATTTGGCTCCCCCAATTTATGTTGCAATGGGACACATACACTACTTTGCCACAGATGAGTTTTTGGTTCTGTGACCAGGAATGATCCATGCAGTTTGGCAGTTGCAGCTCTTTCTTTGTCAACACTTACCTTTTGGTCACTGTGATGATGGGGGTGTAGACCCCATTGCCACAATGGTCAAAATGTGCTTCAGCTATGGACCCCACACTTGCCTTTTGGTCACTGTGATGATGGGGGTTTAGACCCCATTGCCACAATGGTCAAAATGTGCTTCAGCTACGGACCCCACACTTGCCTTTTGGTCACTGTGATGATGGGGGTTTAGACCCCATTGCCACAATGGTCAAAATGTGCTTCAGCTATGGACCCCACACTTGCCTTTTGGTCACTGTGATGATGGGGGTTTAGACCCCATTGTCACAATGGTCAGAATGTGCTTCGGCTATGGACCCCACACTTGCCTTTTGGTCACTGTGATGATGGGGGTTTAGACCCCATTGCCACAATGGTCAAAATGTGCTTCAGCTATGGACCCCACACTTGCCTTTTGGTCACTGTGATGATGGGGGTTTAGACCCCATTGCCACAATGGTCAAAATGTGCTTCAGCTATGGACCCCACACTTGCCTTTTGGTCACTGTGATGATGGGGGTTTAGACCCCATTGCCACAATGGTCAAAATGTGCTTCGGCTATGGACCCCACACTTACCTTTTGGTCACTGTGATGATGGGGGTTTAGGCCCCATTGCCACAATGGTCATGGGCTGCTTGCATTGTGGGTGCCACACACATATATGTGTGGCACATGTGCTAGGGGTCACATTGTATGTTCAAAGTCATGTTCGGTGTTGTAGGCATTTGACACAGCCTACACACGCTTGTCATGGTGGTGGGGGGATGTCTTTATCTTGCATTCCCTAGGTTGTGGTGTGCTTGTTGTGTCATGCAATGTCCATCCTATGAGTGGGGGTGGTAGTAGTGGTAGGCATCCAGCCCCCCTGGGTGTGGGTGGTAGTAGTGGTAGGCATCCAGCCCCCTGGCTAAGGGTGGTAGTAGTGGTAGGCATCCTGCCCCCCTGGCTAAGGGTGGTAGTAGTGGTAGGCATACAGCCCCCTGGGTGAGGGTGGTAGTAGTGGTAGGCATCCAGCCCCCTGGGTGTGGGTGGTAGTAGTGGTAGGCATCCTGCCCCCCTGGCTAAGGGTGGTAGTAGTGGTAGGCATCCAGCCCCCCTGGCTAAGGGTGGTAGTAGTGGTAGGCATCCAGCCCCCCTGGCTAAGGGTGGTAGTAGTGGTAGGCATCCAGCCCCCCTGGCTAAGGGTGGTAGTAGTGGTAGGCATCCAGCCCCCTGGGTGTGGGTGGTAGTAGTGGTAGGCATCCAGCCCCCTGGCTAAGGGTGGTAGTAGTGGTAGGCATCCTGCCCCCTGGCTAAGGGTGGTAGTAGTGGTAGGCATCCAGCCCCCCTGGGTGAGGGTGGTAGTAGTGGTAGGCATCCAGCCCCCCTGGGTGTGGGTGGTAGTAGTGGTAGGCATCCTGCCCCCCTGGCTAAGGGTGGTAGTAGTGGTAGGCATCCAGCCCCCTGGCTAAGGGTGGTAGTAGTGGTAGGCATCCAGCCCCCCTGGCTAAGGGTGGTAGTAGTGGTAGGCATCCAGCCCCCTGGCTAAGGGTGGTAGTAGTGGTAGGCATCCAGCCCCCCTGGCTAAGGGTGGTAGTAGTGGTAGGCATCCAGCTCCCCCTGGGTGAGGGTGGTAGTAGTGGTAGGCATCCAGCCCCCTGGCTAAGGGTGGTAGTAGTGGTAGGCATCCAGCCCCCCTGGCTAAGGGTGGTAGTAGTGGTAGGCATCCAGCCCCCCTGGCTAAGGGTGGTAGTAGTGGTAGGCATCCAGCCCCCCTGGCTAAGGGTGGTAGTAGTGGTAGGCATCCAGCCCCCCGGCTAAGGGTGGTAGTAGTGGTAGGCATCCAGCCCCCTGGCTAAGGGTGGTAGTAGTGGTAGGCATCCAGCCCCCCTGGGTGAGGGTGGTAGTAGTGGTAGGCATCCAGCCCCCTGGCTAAGGGTGGTAGTAGTGGTAGGCATCCAGCCCCCCTGGCTAAGGGTGGTAGTAGTGGTAGGCATCCAGCCCCCCTGGCTAAGGGTGGTAGTAGTGGTAGGCATCCAGCCCCCTGGGTAGGGGTGGTGGTGCGCATTCAGGCCCCTGTGTGCATATGTGGCATTGGTGATGGGCATCCCGCCCCTATGGTGCTGCTGTTGCTGGTGTAAGTATATTCAGCATCCCTGTGTATGTGTGTGATGTGTCGTGTACGTGTTGTATGTGTTTTGTGGTTGGTGTCTGGCTTACCTTCTGCGCCGTACGCGTCCGTGCCTGTTCCGGTAGTAGATGTAGAATATTGGTATGATCGGGACGAAGGGATTCATGGTTGGTTCGTGTCGTTCGTCCTTCTCGTTGCTTCGCGTCGTCCTCGTCGCTTCGCCTCGTCCTCGTCGCTTCGCGTCGTCCTCGTCGGTGCCGTGTTCGTCTCGTAGCCGTGGATCGTGTTGTGGCGCGAATCGGAGCTTATGTGCGCCTCTCCCGGATGCTTTAACGTGCCGTGCGTAGCGACGGGTTCGGCGCGTACGGGAAGCGCATCGTACTTGTCCGGCCGGACGGGGCTGCATTTTCCCTTCCGTGCGACTCGATTCGGCGTTTCCGGATTCGCCTCGGTCGGAGAACAGGACCTGGTTTGGGTGAGTACGGCTCAGCCGGATTTTTGCTGTTGTGCGCATCGTACTTGCTCGTTCGGTGTGCTGTACGGATCGGTCGGGAAACAGGCTTTCGCATGGCTTTTTTCCCGACCGAATGGTATTGGGTGCGCCTCCGACCGAGATCGGAATCGGCCCCTAAATGTTAATAATGCTTTCTTGGTTAATTTCGAAATCTTTGTTAATGATTTTCACACAGTGGGAGATTTAATCCGAGCAGGTTTATTTACAGAAAACCCTGCTCCATCAATCCCCCCTTTGATGGCTACTTAAGAAACCAATAAATCCAAACATCTGCTTACAATCTGATTGTATCATAACTCACTTGTTCTCATTTGTTTCAAGCTAACCCCATCTATATCGTTCATTACCTCATAATAATTTCTTCTCTCTTTTCTTTGTTCTTCATTTTGTTTCTAGTGTTTTCCCCTTACATTTGCAGCATTTATATATTAGAAACAGCATTAGTATTCCAATAGCAGTAGCAGTAATAGGTATTAGTATTCTTCCTAACAAGCTGTTACCAAATGTTAACAAGCATTTGCAATGCAATCGGTCTCACCTTTGGGACCTTATATGTATTTAGCTATGCAGATCATTAGCCTGGGTGCTGAAACATCTACTGTTCTTTACCATGGAGGGAAAGTAAGCACCAAACTGGTGACATGCCAGGTATGGGAACACATGGAGAGAAATATTGCCTTTCAGCGGGAAATGGTATAGTCCAAAGCTCTGTTTTTAATATAAAATCAGGGCCTTCGGTGTTCATATCACTGAAAATACAAGATTTGAAAAAAATATTATTGTCTACGGGTGCTCGTGGAAGACAATTTCTATGGACTGGAATCTAGAGAATGCTAAAGTGATTCTGGTATTTTACTGACCTCTGCTGGTCGTTTTCTATCAAGAAAGTTAAATAGAGGCAGTTGCCAGAAAAATTTAAAAAGAAAATCCCTCAGCAGAAAGCAATTCTGGTATTTTACTGACCTCTACTGGTCGTTTTCTATCAAGACAGTTAAATAGAGGCAGTTGAATAAGAAGAAAGCTATTCTGGTATTTTACTCACCTATACTGGCCGTTTTCTATCAAGACAGTTAAATAGAGGTAGTTGAACAGAAAAAAAGTTCCTAAGTGGAAGCAGGCAAGTCCTAGGGCTGATCTCCAGAGCCCAAAAAGTACATACACATATAAGTATATACTAAAGTATATACAAGAGGTGTTGAATGCTCGACCTAAAAACCAGTCTCCCATAGAAGAGAAATCCTTACCAAGTTTCTACCAAGCACCGTCAACCTTCAGTTCAGTTAAATCTTCCCTTAAATGAGTAATATTAGTAATATATCCCTCTAGATTCTTACTTTTGTCAGGAATATATGTACAGCATTGTTGAATTTTCAACATGCTACAGACTCCGCCCTCTTTTGCCAATAATACATCAAGAGCAAGTCTATTTTGTAAAACCATAGATCTCATAGCCACCATTTCAGTGTCAATCATCAAAAATCCACCAGCAGTATCTGTTGATAAACGATCAATCACCGTGGACAGTTTTCTAATTTTGTGTGAATTTAAAATTACTCCAACTGAAGGTATCAATACTCCTACAATATCACCCACAATCTCAGCAGCACTAATTCCCCTTTTGTTGCGTATTAATCCACTCTTACTCCTTTCATCGGTTCCATGATTCTTATCTACATGGTAGACTTTGGGGAAGACAATTCACATATACCAACACCCATACCAACGTGCTGGTAGCCTATAATAGGCATTCTTACTACACAAATAATAAATTCCAGGGAAAACAGGATCCATACCACCCTTCAAACCCCAACATCCTGTAATCAGGAAGGTATGATCACATTCACTAGAACCAATGAAGTAGTTATTATAGTCTGTCTTCTGTCTTAGTAAGCAAAGCTTCCCTCTATGATGCCAATCCAGAGTCATTGCAGCATATGTCTCACCTTTCTTGTAATCTCCCTCTCTATGAGCCCAAGGAGTAATATGACTCTTTTCCTCGGCAGCTTTCCTCTGAAAATTTTCTCTTCTATCTTCTACAGCATTAATGAAATCAATTTCTTCACTCCATAAACTACAGGTTAAGTTATTTCTATGGGCATATACAGTATCTATTGTCTTAGTAGTATGAAAAAACTCTCCCATATACACTGCATTCTTCGCACTACTTACTACATTCATATTCTTTCCAATTGGAAGTTCAGAAAATACTAAATCTAGATTGGAGTAATAATACTGTATCTGGCCTTTCTCATAGAACAAACTTGTTAGTACACTACACGAAATTCCATATGTTGAGGGAAGGTGGTGATTAGTCACCCCTTCTGACACAGAAGACGGTAATTGCATGCACACATAACAATCTCTACCATCCATAGTATTTACATATTCATAAAGAAGTTTAGTAAAAACATTTGACGAAAAATCATTAATATGATTATCTTGATGTAAATCATTCCCAGTTAATCTCTTAATGTTTGTGTGTGGGTCTTCTTTAAGAGTTTCTCCCACATTCGTTTTTATATTCACTAAATCATTAGTAGTATTACTCTTAGTAGGAAACATAAAGTAAGGCACATCAACTATTAGTATCAACCAAACAATCAATTATTAGCAAAACACATACACAACAAACGTTAATACACTTACACCTAGTTGATCCCTGATTCTGATTACCAGTCTCCTGAATCCTAGCCATTTTAAGCTAAAGAACTAAGGAAAACAACAAAAAAAAACTAAAAAAATGTAGACTTGATAAAAATATGTGTATCCAAGCACTTTCAGGCCTGAGGTCTCCACAGCTTCTTTTCTCTCTGAAACTTCTCCAAAACCTTCTCCAGACCTTCTTCAATCCCCTCTTTTTTTTTTTTTATTAGTCTTCTTTAACACAGTTCCAGTTTCAATTTCAGTTTCTTTTCTGTATTTCCAGAAACATTTTCTATCTTCTGCACCCAAGTTTTTAACACAGTTCATTTAGGGTGGCTCATAGCAATTTCTGTGATTTGGCTTGATTTCTTCTCCACTGTTGTCTTCTTGATCAAGTGTTTCAGCAACCAAGTATATCCATGCAGGTGCTGTGTATTTCTTGTTTGGTACTCTTGCTCTTTTTGTTCTTTGAACTGTATCTTCTTCTGTTTCACTTTGTTCAGATATTTCGACTATTGTATTTGGAACACTCTCATTCAAAGTGTATTTCAGTCTTTTCACTCCTCTTGGCCATATATCTCCTTTTCTTGCTTTCTTCTTTTGAATTTCTTCAGTTCCGTTTGGTTCAGGACTTGTCTCAATATTTCTTTTATTGATTCCTTCTTCTCTTCTTCACTGTTTCATTCTTGAATCAATCTCTTCACTGTATCGAATTTGGCAGTCTCATGAGACCCAGTAGCTGGTGCCCACTTTACTTGATTTTCAGTCTGTTTAGGTTCTTTTTGATCACTTTCTTTATTTCCTTCAACTGATTCTTTACTTTCAAGTGGATTTGGGACTCTTCGTGTATGGCTAGCATGAATCCAGTTCGACAAGCCACCACACTTTACTGCTGCCATTGACACCAGTATCACTTGATATGTCCCATGCTATCGAGGTTCCAAAATCGACTTTTTCACGTGCTTCTTGACAAGAACGCACTCTTCAGGGTTCAGGTCGTGTGCCTGTTCTTGCTGTGTTGTGGTTGTAACTTCTCCAACGTGATGAGACACAGAACATACCATATCAGCCAATCTTTTGCAATAATCGAGTATCAAATCATCAGTTATATTCATTAGTTGATTTGCTGGAACTACTGGCTGTCTCATTGCTCTGCCCATGATGAGACAATCCAGTTTTTCTATCAGGAATACTTCTCAGACTCATCAGAACTAATGGTAATGCACCTGGCCATTTCAGTGCAGTGGACACACACTCCTTTGCAAGTCTTGACTTTATTGTTCCATTGACCTGCTCAACCACACCTGATGCTTCTGGTTGATAGGCACAATGCAATTTTTGTTCAATTTGTAATGCTGAACAAATCATTTGAATTATTTCATTGTTGAATGCGTCCCCCTATCAGATTCTAAAGAGACTGGAAATCCAAATCTTGGGATGATCTCTCTAAGAAGCAATTTAGCAACAGTTAGACTATCATTACGTCCTGTTGGGTAGGCTTCCACCCACCGAGAAAACAAACAGACAATCACCAGAACATATTTTAGTCCATTACATCTTGGTAGTTCTATGAACTCAGCTTGTAAATGTGTAAAAAGACCAGCTGCTTTTCCAATTCGTCCCCAACTAACAACTGTCTTTCTCTATGCATTTTGCTGCTGACAAGTCACACACCTCTGGCAAAGACTTTCTGCAATGACCCTAAACGTAGGGTTGAACCAGGCTTCCTTAGCATCTCTACCTATGTGTGTAGGACCATGATAAAACCTCGCCATTTGGGACAACACACTATCTGGCAATATTGGTCTTCCATCAGGCTAAATCCACACCTCATCTTCTTCCCTATGTGAACAACCTGCCTTGATCCAAATCTCTTTTTCTTCTGCACTTGTTTCCTCTTGTACTGTCTAATTTCTTCCCAGGTTTCAACAGATGAGAACATCAGATTGCATTCTTTTTCATCAGATTTCTGTATCTTTTTATTTATTGAAACCGAATTTAGCGCACAAAAGCGTGCAACTTTGTCAGCATACTTATTTCCAACCATGATATAATCACTGCCAGATCTGTGTGCTGAACATTTCACAACCCCGATTTCTTTGGGCAATTTTAGTGCCAACAGTAGTTCTTTTACATACTCTCCATTTCGAATTGGTGAACCTGATGAGGTCAAGAAACCACGTTGACACCACAATTATCCAAAGTCGTGGACAACCCCGAAACCATACTGGCTATCAGTGAATATGGTTACTCTCCAGTTCTTTCCAACATAGCATGCTTTTGTCAGAGCCACTAGCTCTGAAATTTGGGCAGATTTTATTCCTTTCAAGCATGAAGCTTCAATGACATTATCCACTATACAAACTTCATAGGAAGCTTGCAAGGTACCCATTTCATCTCTCAAGCAAGATCCATCCACAAACATCACACAATCTGATTTAGATAACGGAGTATCTTTTATATCAGGTCTTGGTTTTGTACACAATTCAGTCACACCAGACAATCATGATCTGCTTCATCCACCACCATTTCACAATCTGGATTTGGCAACAAAGTAGCTGTATTTAGATTTGTACATCTTGTCACTGTTACATTCTCAGCTCCCAGAATCACTCATTCATATTTTGTCAACCGACTACTCCTAAGATGCTGTGTTCGAGTTTGTGTCAACAAAATCTCGACAGAATGCGCTACATACACCCTCAATGGATGTCCCATCACAATTGCTTCACTCTGTTCCAAACTCACACAAGTAGCAGCAACTGCTTTCAAACAACCTGGTAAAGCTGCAGCTACACAACCAAGTATTGCTGAAAAATATGCCACAGGATGACGTGCTGTTCCATGCATTTGTGTTAGAACTGAAAGTGCACAACCGTCTCTTTCGTAACAGAATAATGCAAAATCCTTGTTGAAATCTGGCATTCCTAATGCTGGTGCACGACAAAGGCTGTCTCGCAACTCAATAAATGCCCTCATGCTTTCCTCATCCAATTGAATCGTATCTGACACACCTTTGTGAGTCAATTTCTGTAATGGCTTGGCTGTCAATGTAAATCCATTGATCCACTGTCTGCAGTATCCAACCATACCCAAAAACATTTGAATTTCTTTCTGTGTCTTGGGAGGTTTCATTTGCAAGATCGCATTTATTCGATCTTGTGACACCTTTCTGATTCCTTTTTCAATTTTGTGCCCCAAATAAAGAACTTCTTTTTGGCAAAATTGCAATTTTGCTGGTGACACTTTATGCCCACCTACTGCCAAATGGTTCAGTAGAGCAATAGTATCTGTCACACAAGCTTCTCTCGTCTTTGATGCAACAAGCAAATCATCGATGTACTGGACTAGCACTGAGTTATTGGGCATTACCAATGACTCTAAGCACCTCTTCAAAATCTGATTGAAGATTGAGGGGCTTTCAGTATACCCTTGAGGAACTCGACACCATACCAAGACACGGTCTCCGAACCGGAACGCAAATAAACATTGGCTATCCAGTTGCAAGGGTATCAAGTAAAATACTTGACACAAATCAATCACTGTGAACCATTCTGCATCACATGGAATTTGATAAAGAATTACTGCTGGGTTTGGCACTATTGGACAACAAGGTACTGCTATCCGATTTATTTTCCTTAAATCCTGGACAAACCTATATTTCCTACTCGGTTTCTTAATTCCCATAATAGGCGAATTACAAGGTCTGCTTAGTATTTCTTTTAGAATACCTTGTTCAATCATCATTTCAATCACAGGCGTTGCTCCCGCAATTGTTTCAGGAATCATTTTGTAAGGTGGGGTGTTTGGAAATTCTGCACCTTGTTTGACTGTAATTTGAATAGGATCAACTCCTCTCATCAATCCAATGTCTTTCCCTGAAAAATCCCACACATCAGCCAACACAGTTTCTCTCAATTCAACAGGCAAATCCTTCGCTGTACATAAAGGATACAAATCATTCACCTCTGTCCCTTGCCTTGCCATTTTGAAAACAACGTCCTCATCCTTTGTATGGAATGCTATTCCATCTGGTGTACAGTAAATGGTGCAATTTATTTTGCACAACAAGTCTCTACCCAAAAGGACTAACTGTACTTGTATCACACACCACAAAACAATGTAAATCTCTGAAATATCCAAGTTGCACTTTTATTGGTTTTGTTACTGGAGTTTTGATCAATTGATTTGAAACACCTACAACTTGGATATTATCTCCCGAGAGGGGTAGGTAAGGAATTTCCACAGTTCTCACAGTGGAATGGGTAGCGCCAGTGTCTACAAGGAATGTAATCACATTACCTTCTACTTCTCCATCCACAAAAGGACCACACTGATCTACCTCTAGGGATGCGCCAAGCATTGAGATGTATCTGAATCACTCCCTTGGGACTGTAACCAATATTGTGAAGCCACTTGTGCATTTTGTTTTACTGTTTCATCCGTGTGAAAACTCATGTTCTCACTGTATCTCTGTACTTGACCATTCATATTCTGATTTGGCATAGGAGCTTGAGGTATTTGAGGTTGAGGTATTTGTAAACCTTGTCCTCTCCGGTCTGGTATTTGAAAATTCTGATTTTGCATCTGAACTAACTGATTCTGATTCATATCATTAACACTTGTACCACCACCTGTATTTGTCAACAAACTCCTACACTCGCGTTTCCAATGTCCAAATTTACCGCAAGCATGACACAGATATTTCTTCTTCATATCCTCTTTAATTTTTTCTACCTCTTGCACCACCACCTTTAGTAGCAGTAGCATTTTGAGTATCCTGAACACCCTGATCTTTGCCCTGAAAACCTGATTGAGAAAAATCTACAAATCCACCTTTCTGTGCTGCTTTCATCTGAGCCCATATTAGTTTCTCTTTCAACTTTTTATGCCTCATTTCAATATCGTCACTACAATATTTCGCATAACGCAATATCTCATCAATAGACTTGTTTTGCCAACAGATTAAATGCTGTTGAATCATCATGCTAATCTCTGGTCTCAATCCAAACACAAACCTATATACAAAATGACCCATGTCCTTGTCAGTGGTATTTTCAATGCCACTATACTGTTTAAACACTTGAAGAAGCCTTTCATAGTAAGCATGCACTGTCTTTGTTGTTTCTTGTGTAGTTCTGTCTATTTTAACCCAGATCTGTCTCTTTTGGCAAAATCTTCCCCTTCAAATAGGTTATGACCTGATTATATTTTTTTTATCACTTTATCAGATGGTGCTCCAGTTTTTGCATCTCTTGGAAATTCTTATTTTGGCCAATCTAATGCAATTTTACACTCAATCCACAAATCAGCTGGAACCACAATATCAAACAAACCATCTAAGTCTTTTCTCTCAATCTGGGAAATTCATTCGTAAAAGACAATATATCCTGTCTTGACCACGGGACATGAACATATCCACCTCCTGGTACCTCTCTCATGGGATATATCATTTCAGTCGCTTCTGTACATGGTTCTCTCACTGGAAACATTGATAAAGCACCTGTATTTACAGCTGTTTCTTCCTTCTTTTTAGCCCATCTTCCTTTCCAACGATCTAATTCACCCCATCGTCTCAATCTGTTAATTAACTCCTTAATCTGCAATCACTTCCCTGAAGCATTCAAACTCTCCAGATCTTTGTCACTGAAATCCAATCTGTATGTTTTCTGTAAGGCCTTTTACTTTTCTATATCCACTCCATATGTCTGTGCAACTTCACTTTATTAGATGTCATCCCTCTAATCCACTCATCCAATTTCTCCGGTGAAGACCCTTAAGACCCTCCTGATGTAGGTGTCACTGTCACTCCCTTCGTAATCTGTAATTTTCTCCTAGGATCTATCTGTACACCACGTTTTGGAGTTTCTACTGATCTTTCAGAAATATCAATCGATGATTCTGATTCACTTGCTCCATTACTAGTTCTGTCATTTAGTACTGCAGGAACTGTTAGAGCATGCACCTGTGAAACACTTTGTTAATTATTATATAATGGAACTATAGGACCAATAGTTACTGTAACCGACAAAGCATCTGCATTCAAACTCAACTGATTTATTCTTTTGGCTAGATCTCCTCTTGCCTGACTTATTACACTTGTATTTTTCCTTTGGGAATCTCCTTTCTGAATCAATGGAGCACTCGGTGAAGGTCTCTCTTGTTCTTCCTGATACGGTGGAGGTCCATTCATTAATAACTCATCCAACAACTCAACATCTTCTTCATTTGGATCTGATTCTGTTTCTGGAATATTCTTCTTCTTTTCTTTATATTTTCCTCCTTCATTAATCTCCACTAGTACAACTGGATACATTCCTTTGTCCATCGCCAATACATCTCTCCTTCATTTTTTCATCTGTGCATCCCATTTAGCCTCTGAGCATCTACTCACAGTGTTTCTATATCTATTCTCAGTTCTATCCTTATCTCTTTTGTATGCCTCATGTTCCTACTTTTCAAGCGCTTCATACTGTATAGGTCTCGGACTTGGTTTCAACTCATTCATTTGATATCTCAAATTCTCTAAAATCCTAGTGTTAAAAGTACCATGCTCTGGAAATGCCATATTACCATCTCTTTCTGTATACTTCACCCAATTTTCCAACCATGTACATGTATGATAACCCCTTTCTAATGACATAAAAGAAGCAGGCGTACCCTCAGGAGCTACAGGAATTCCCTCTCTAATGGGAATAGGCTCATCTTTTCTAAACAAGGTTTTCAACATTTTTAATAACTTCATTCTTCTTTTGATCGATCGCTAAAACTCTACCAAAGAAATTCCTTGCGTACTTCTAACAAATCCAATTGGTTCTCGCTACCAATCCCAGCGCGATTCACACCAATCAACCAATAACAGCGTATTTCTCTTTATGACAATTCACACTAGCTATCCAATAGCAGTGCGGCTTTCTGTGACGACTCAAGCTAGCTAACCAATTGCAGCGCCGCTTTCTGTGACGTCAGTATAACTCCTGCAACTGACCCTCCCTTTACAAAAATTATTGGCAACTATTTACAAAATCTTTAAACAAACAATGCTAGAACACATAGACATTCCAGTTTGTCTGCTCCACTAAAAGGAGATAGATACAAACTCTCCAAGAATTCTCTTGCTACTAGTAAAACCTCCAACCAGCGTGATTCTACTCTCATTCAAGTAAAGACTTTCGGGACTTCTCCAGATGTGCTTTCTAAAGGTACCCAAATAAAATCTCTATAATACTAACTCCAAAGTTCCCTGTGCAATACTGACAATATGGCTATTGCTCAATACTTGCATCAACAGCAGACAACGCAATACTACTTAGTGTATGCCACACTAAGAGAAGCCCTTGGGCTTATCCCAGGTTCCTGGGCCTCTTCGGACCTGCTAACAAATTCCTTTAAGGTCAAACCGGTACGACCACTACATGTAACAAAAAATACGAAATATTAATAACAAACAATAATTCTCATCTTAATCAGGTGCCAATATAATCAATCTACACTAACCATCCTAATTCTGCTACCAAAAACTGCTAGCGCGTGGCGCAGCGGAAAAGGGGGCTTTTGGCTAACTAAGGCAGAGTGTGTAATATTTACACCATGTGTCGATCAGCCTAAAAATCTCTATTTTATACGACTGAATTTAGGCCCATATCAACATCAGGTCCTCCGACAGATCGGAGAGTTGACAGGGATGTGGCAAAAGATTTAGATGAATATCACCCTCATGAGGACATAGAACAAAGGGAATAATATACAAACCACTCTATATACAACTATATATATATATCATTATTCACAAATAATCAATAATGACAGACTCAGTTTCTCTATTACTTTGCTTTATCTATTTTCTTTGAAAGCATATGAAATGGTCAAACACAGGTACAGTTTCGAATTAGAACCATCCCACCCCATCTACGCCCCAGCGCCAAGACGCCTCGGCAATAGTGTGCTTAACAAATAATCCAGTCAGTCAGTCAGAACACAAATCAGTCATTCACAATAACATCTCATTGAAGGAGCATGAGTTGAGTGGATAGAGAAAGAGACAAAATTTCATTATAACAAATTTAATGCAAATACAGTATTTCATACGAACCTAAGAAAACTATAGCACAGCGTGCTAATAGCTGGAAAAGCTAACCCTCTGGCCGGAAGGGAAAGCTGGGGCAATCCTCACAAAGGTATGAGGAGCAAAGTTAAGGAGTCAGTTTCAGACAGCATCAGCCAAAGAATCTCAAAGAAACAGCTTACACGAACACCTCGTACAGAAGTCTCGTACTGACCTGACCAAAAAAACATGGATTCTAACACTAACAGTTATACCCTAAAGTTAAAAGTCCATCCCTACTCTTGTATCAAAATCTGGGAAAGTCTCTCTCTTTATTGGTCTAGAAGCATGGGGTGTTAAGTCACACCAGTTCCGTCGCTCTTTTCTCTCAAAAGTTCTTTGTTTAGATTCATGCTGTCATGATCGTCCTTCAGCAAAGGAAATAAAAATATTCTCCTTCCTCGACACACGCACATTCGAACAAAAGTTGTAACATTTTACTAGCACAGTTATCCACTAAACTAAATATTTCCTCAGACAATAGGAAGTTCTGCTGATACTCCGAACACGTAGCAGCCATCGACAAGTAAGAACACAATAGTCATCTATGAAGAATAAAACACATTTTTCTACATTTCTACATTTTATAGCAAAATTAACCCTAATGGCAACTGCGAGGACTTCTTTGTAAAGCGTGCAGTTTTCTCTAGGAGAAATAAACTGATTCAGTTATTTGCTCAAAATAAAAGCTCCATTTCATTCTTCATTTCAATCTTTCATTAGTCTAATATAAACGCAATCATTTTAAACTATTCTATGTAATTATTATTGCTTAATTAAACGATAAACGCGTTTTCATTTCACATTTGCTCATGAAAATAACATCATTTGCTCCTTCTTTGCTGTCTTTCGTGCAGGAATCGTTTGTGGCCTACTTAAACCCATTGTCATTTTCCCGCACCTTTCTTATTCTCTTTTCCAAAACTAAATGTTAATAATGCTTTCTTGGTTAATTTCGAAATCTTTGTTAATGATTTTCACACAAAGGGAGATTTAATCTGAGCAGGTTTATTTACGGAAAACCCTGCTCCATCAGACCCAGACCCTCCCTATAATCCATAACAAACCACAGAATGCCAGTCCATTCCCAAATATATCCCACCTGCAGAAAACCCCCCTCCCTAATGCCCAATACAAATAAAACTATCCTACTCCCTCACCAAACCAAAGAAGGAAGAAAATAAAGTAAATTAACTAGTTTATGTACATATAAAGACACACTTGCACATACATAAAATATTTAGAAATTAAATAAGCTTTACACTGTAGGAAAAGGCACCCGATATCCTGTATGTACATGTATGTGTACAATCATGTGTGTATGTATACTTTTTCACATAATATACATTATGAATGTATATGAACTAATTTACTTACACATTTAAAAACACAAATTAAATAAGGTGTAGCACTGTAGGAAAAGGCACAGTATTGACAGACTTATATGTGCCTATTTCGACATTGTTAAGCCTTATTTAATATGTAAATATGTTTGTGTATTTGCAAATGTGTGCTTTTATTTACAAAATCCACTTTTAAATAGTATGGCGTATGTTTTTCATTTTTCACATATCATGCTCTAATTCGAACGTAGAGTTTGACCCACATCGTTCATTTTCAAAAGATCTGAGCAATTTCTTGATTTTCTAGTGTTGTCATTCAAAAAGGCACATGAGAGGACGTGCTGCTATGAAGGTTGCACTTCATGGTTAAGGGTTCGCTCGGTTTTGTAGTCCTCAAAGAATACTAGTAAATTGCTTAAAACCTGTCCTTACCTCACACTGCAAACGTTACATTCTGCGTTTGCTAGTTCAAAGTGTTGCATATCCCCGGAAGCCCCTGGGATCATATTTTAAGCAATTTGGTCGCGCAGACCCGAAATCACAAAAAATATGTATATACATCTATGAATTGCAGCACCCAGGAACGCAATTAATCTTCATAAATCTGTAGTAACGCAGACAACACACCTGTGGGATGTTTGTCATCACAATCATGAGAACGGAAGCATACGATGATAAATCTCGGGCTGGGAGCTCCATCATGACTGACAGTGCTGCTCGAGGCCTCAGTTATGAGCATAATTTGGGAGTCTATAAAAGCAGGCGAGCGCGTTGCTGCCCAATTTTTCATTTCGCCTCGTTCCTCGTGCGATCTTCACAAAACGTTTGCGTCTACAGTTAAAAAAATTGTAACCCTCCTCCAGCCACCTACATTACTCCAGTGACTATTCAAATATGTGCTTTATATAGGTCAGACCATGCCAAAGTACATGTGTAGGCTAATTTAGTAGCTGAGAGATGAGTAAATGCCTAATTGGGTCAGTGGGTATGATTTATAAACTAGCTGCTGAATTAGAGACGCGTTTGCATTACAGTAGGGCCCGTCTCCGATTGTTTTTGGAATCATTTACAAAAGCAGCTTAACCTTTTGACCTCAACTGTAATTCACTCGAAGGAAAGCAGAATGAGCGCTTCAAAAATAGGGCTATGTTCAGTTATTAACTGCGTGCAGTCGTGAAATGCCTCGAAAAACAACCAATAACATCTCGATACTAGAAATAAAGTAAGGGACGTAAAACGTGGCAAACGAAAATGGAAGCAGTCAAGATAGCTGTTTAGAAATGGACTGTTCGGATATAGGTGCTAAATGCTTAGTGATGATCCCAAAATATGAAGGAACATATTACGGCCTTGATTCCAGGATACGTAATTTATTGGGTTTGATAAATAGCACATATTCTGAGTTTTCGGGGACTAACATGCAGATTGTGATCCTTAACACACCGGAGTCCGCATGGTATGGTAAATATACACTTCCCACAGGCACACAGGTGCATCCCAGAAACACGTGTCTAGAGATAACAGCACTACCTGCACCAACTTTGGTGAAAAACTACAGCAACCTTGAAGTAAGCATACTGCATTTACCAGAATGCAATGGGGAGAACTGTGCTGGGATGAGAGGCAGTGTGCTCCCGCCCCCTTTGTGTTTAAAAGGCTTGCTTGAGCCAAAGAGCTGACAAGCTCACCTGGGATGCGCCTGTGTGCCTGTGGGGTGTTACTGTGACCTGTGAAGACTTGGGCAGCATTTCAGCAACCCCTGATGGCTTTTTTCTGCTCTCAACTACTTTTTGCTCTCTACTGATGAAGGGCTAAACCCAGAAACACGTGTCTAGAGATAACAGCACTACCTGCACCAACTTTGGTGAAAAACTACAGCTACTTTGAAGTAAGCGTACTGCATTTACCAGAATTCAATGGGGAGAACTGTGCTGGGATGAGAGGCAGTATGCTCCCTCCCCCCTTGTGTTTAAAAGGCTCACTTGAGCCAATGAGCTGACTAGCTCACCTGGGATGCACCTGTGTGCCTGTCGAGTGGTACTGTGACCTGTGGAGACTTGGGCAGCATTTCAGCAACCCCTGATTACTTTTTTCTGCTCTCAACTACTTTTTGCTCTTTACCGATGAAGGGCTAAACCCAGAAACACGTGTTTAGAGATAACAGCACTACCTGCACCAACTTAGGTGAAAAACGACAGCAACTTTGAAGTAAGCGTACTGCATTTACCAGAATGCAATGGAGAGAACTGTGCTGTGATGAGAGGCAGTGTGCTCCCTCCCCCTTGTGGGTACTGACCTGCATTACCATTGGAATATAGCAAAACATCATTATGTCACAGTCACCACAGGACAGGAAGTGGGCGGCATGACACCCCTGTGCAACTGCCCATTCCGCCATGTGCCACAAGGTATCGGCTTCACAAATGTTGCACTTCAGCAATGCTGGTGCAGGGTACACCATTATTGCCCTCAGCACTGCTGGCCTTCATTATTACGCAAGCTGTCTGCAATGCCAGCATTGCTTCACACTTGTGTAGTCTGCCGTTCTGGTGAAACACATGACAGCCTCATCTTCTCCTAGTCATCAGTTGTACATCAGTTGTATGCCTGTGATTACAGTGGCATGTGAGTGCTAAGTGAGTAAGGCAAAGAGACATGACAGCAATGTGACTGGCACACCTCACAACATGCTCCCCTGGATAACATGTGATGCATGTAATGAAGGTATGCATATGTAGAATGTGAAACATGAATGTAGATCAACTGTAATCCCATTTACTCTTGTCTTTGTTGCAGGTGATACTCACATGGTCCCTCCCACATTACCTCACCCTTTCAGATGTCCAACTACTTTGCCACAGAAGAGACAATGACCATTCAATGATCTCAGGCATCATAGAATACACTGCATCAAGCCTCGCTTCAGATGTCTTGATTGTTCATACAGAGTGCTATTGTACTCCCTTGAATTAGTGTGTAAAATCAACATTGCTGGTTGCTTGTTTCACACTAGTGTCTTCCAATGAAACAAACATTCGGGCCAAAATCCAGCACTTCAGAACTACTCCGTTCACTGTCATGGCCCATTGCCAGTATGTCAACGTCTGAGTGTAGGAAACCAATGTGTGGCTTCTCACTTCACATGAGATATATGCTTGCTTGTGATATCACAGTGGTAAGACAGTGTTGAATCAATGTTGAAAAGTGAGACCTATCTCCCTCCACACCTAACAGCCTGAGACATCATTGTTAGTTACACCCTGATGCAAAGCCATTCATGTCCATGTGATTAACCAAAACAATGATAAGTTGTGACATGCAGTGCTTGATTTGTAAAATAATAAGTGCCAGGGCCCTGACCAGGAGGCTACTGCAGCTTGCACCACCCATCACCCCCGTCTTCACTGCCAAAACAAGTACTAACCCTCTCTCTCACCTGCAAGTGCAACAGATCAGATTTTTCCAGGTCCCTAAAGCTAAAGGGATGGCTTGGGAGGCAGGTATTAGAAGTTTTTAAAGTATATCATAAACAAATGTTGTTCTGCTCATCTCTAAATTAGATGAGCAGCACCACCATGTGGCAGACTGTCATAAGTGCATTGTTGACAATTAAGTGCAGGTGCCGGAAACCAATTAAGTGCCGGTGCTGAGTACCGGAAACCACAGGCTCAAATTAGGCACAGGTGACATGCAGAAAATTACTAGCATTATGATTTTAATGATATGTGACTTGAGTCTCTGTCAAAGTACTTTCTCCCCATGTGTTATGTGCTGAATAATATATTGACTTGACTTTACACACATGTCTTCACTTTAATCTTCTAACTCATGTAAATGTGAAGAATATACAACATTTTAGGCTTAGTTTCTGAACGGCATCACCAAGGACTCTTCTGTGCATCAAGGACTCTTGTTTAGGGATGGGCGGAACACGTGGAGTTTCACCAACAGGTGGAAAATATGCATGTCACTTTGCTCGTGCTGCAATTTAGGACCAGTAGCGCGAACAGCATTGAAAAATCAGCACGAACGCCACCAGGCGGTGCGCATGAGCACATGGCCATTAGTGTTGATTCTGCTACCGCTTAACTAGAAAATCTGCTTGAGTGGCAGCACATCTATTCGAGAAGCAGCCCTCTGACCGCAACCAGCCGCATTAGGAAATGGCACTTGGGGACGCCAAATCTCGCTCCCGCTTGCGTTTCTGGAGCCTCACTGGAAAAAATACAGCCACACGGCGATTGGAGGAATTTGGCCAGAACTCCGTGTAACAAGAGCAATGTGGAGTCACCAAATTCCAGCAATTCCACCCCTACTCTTGTTCCCTGCTCCATCCTGTCACCTGTTTCTGTCCTTAATGCATAATTTATGCATCATGTGCATAGGCAGCTCCAGCAGAATAACCTATCAACCATGCATATCCTGAAGTAATGTAGGAAAAAAATGTTAATTACTGAGTCATGCTGAGGACTGAACATTTCTATGCTGCTGTTGCTCTGAGAGCTAGTGCCCCAAACATGACAGAGGAGAGGATTGAGAAGTCAGGAGGAAGTTGCAATTGTTTAACAGGAGAGTCTTAAAATGTCCATTGTGCTTTACAGGGGCCTCAGCATAGCAGCAGTCCATGTCTGACTACCTACGAATATATCACTAGGAAGGGTACAGCTTAGAGCAGTTAATGGTCGAAGAGCCTGACTTATCCATAAGCAGTGGGAGGATGTCTGCCATTAGTCACACATCAAAAACTTCTTCAGGGCGTCACCCCAGTGCCAATGCAAACATCCACATAAGCTCATCACACTATGGATGGACAACAATGGCATGTAAATGAATTTACATAATTACATAAAATAAAATAATAGAGGAAAGTCACGAGATACAGCCTTGAGACAGGAGCACCATGCACCATTTGCCTGCTGATGTTACAAATAATATAGACAAAAATATTGTGGCGCCCTTAAGGAATTTACAGTTAATTGAAAATATACCATGATAGGAAGTATGTGATAATCCCCATTTAAAAAAAATCTTTAATATATCTTCAATAAAGACATGGTCAAATCATAAATATTGAAATCATTCGATATCTCAAGAAGGAAGGAGGCCTCACTGTCATCCATAGGTTTTCCTGGTCTCACACCCTAGGGAAGTAAGCAGCACGGAACTCCATGGAACTCCTCATTTGCCACTTTCCACTCTCACAACTCAGTCAGCCACCCTCCACTGTAGGGCCACTTGGAGAGAATGTATCGACCTCCATACTACTAGGCGTGACAAATTAAAAAAGATGACGTGGAATTATGCGAGGAGCATGACAAGTAATTTAGAAATATTTTCTTAGTGCAAAATGCACCCTCATGTCCAAAATTGACACAAGGATGCATTTTAAGCTAATAAAAAAGAGCTAAATGCACCAGAACATGAACAGCAGCAGCTAGCTGCCACTTGCGCGCTGTTCCTGTGCTCTTGCAGTAGACATTTTTGCCTTAAATTGCTCAACATTTGGCAAGCAGGCATATTTACATGATTTTCAGTAATTTGGCATCACAAGAGTAACTCAAAATTGCTGATATTACTTTGATTACTCAATTACAATTTTGCACGGGCCTACACACCACGTCATCCATCTTACACACCCACATCACCTTCCTGTGTGACTGCAACCTACGGGACAATACATGCTCGAAAAAAACACAGACATCCTCAACATCAATGACACATTTATCATGGTACCATGTATTGCAAACAATAAACTACAAAGGCCATAGCATTGACCTTGTCTACTCAACATTACCAACCCGCCAATACAAGCCACTCTTACCCGGGACTGGACCAACTATCTTGCTTTAACCATCTCCCTACTTTATCAAAGTTTTGCATTGCCCTTGCCCCACGCAAAAGCCGCAAGGGCGATCAAAAACCTAAATGAGATTTATCAAGCGATCAGGGCCACCTTGCATGGCTCTGAGTGACTTGATAAATCTAGAGAAAAGCAAGGTGCAAATCGCTGCCTTGCATTACTCTGCGGCAGGGAGGCATGCCATGGGTGGAGCGTGGGTGTTCCCACGCATCCACCCATAGATTCTGAAACATTCCCAGATTTACCAATATTGATAAACCTGGGAATGCATCAGAATAATATGCCTCCCCACCAGTGGCGCAACGAGGAGAATATCTTTATTTCTCCTGGTTGTTTCCTCTTCCTAAGTGTGCTGCATTCTACAGCACACTTAGAAAGAGGAAAATGCCTGAGGATTGCTTTTGTGCTGGAAGGTGTCCCTTCCTGGGCTAAAAACATCCTGCCTGCAACACAGGCCCCCCTGCAACATGACGCAAGGGTGCCCGCGATGGTTCTAGGTAGCCAAAAGTGCGCCAGCGCTAGGAAAGGACAGGTATGTGCCATATAATGGTTACTATGGTGCATTCCTGCCCTTTCCCTTTTATTCAACAAAGCATAGTAAGGTGGGTTGCTGCATTGTATTGTGCACATTTTTCTAAATATGGCCCTTAGTGTCCAAGTAGCACAACTGGATCAACCCAATATATATCAACAAGGCTTCACATCATTCAAACATTGCCATCGAAAACCAACTGCTCAAATCCATTTCTCGATCTGCCAACTCCACATCTGCCTACTTCATAGGAATAGAATCACGGGGCGGAGTGAACCAAGCGCCGCATCGGGCCGCCTCCTGAGCTGCCTCCTGCGCACTGGAGCTGTACGGCGGGCTCGCCGAGGTGAGGAGATCGGCCCCGGTGCCCGGCCCGCTGAGTTAGTGGGAGTGGGTGCCCCTCTTCGCCCTGGGCCTGCCGCGAGATCGGCTCTGTTGCTGAGGCCCACCGCTGGAGGGAAGCTGTTCCTGGGAGCGTAGCCGTAATCTTGCCAGGGCTGTGGTGTGCTGAGGCCTTCCCCCGGCTCTGAATCCTGTTCCATCGTCCCTCTGCCTTGCCTGAAGAGTCCCCCGGGCGGACCTGAGCGCCGAGGGGACACTTGGAGCTTTGAACCCAGACCCTGAGGCCCCGTGACCCGATAATAGCGCTGTCTGAAGAGGTTTGCTGCAAGCCCCTGCTGGGTTTCCTCCCTTGCAAGCAGAGCTGTGACTGCGAGGGGTGCCTTTGGATTGTGCCTGGGGGCGCGCTTATCGGAGGACATCAGCGGGGACCAGCAGCACTTAAGGTCCTGCTGCTTTCCCATCGCCGTGAGGGCAACGGCCATCGCTTCTACCGCCAAAGACGCCATCATTTTCCTACTGTGAGGGCACGGCTTTACTGGCTCCTCGGGACTGGGACTTCAATCCCCAGACTCCTTTGCTTTGCTGTTTGTCTTGACGCGGCAGAGCGCGCCTGGAGGCGCCATTTAAACAGCGCCAGTCCCCCGCAGCGCGGGCCCATCCTTGCCCGTCTTTGCCAGGAAGAGGCAGGGCAGGGCCACCTTTTTTTTCAATCACGACTAAGGTCCTCCATACAGGTACTGTTGTCCCTTCCTGTGCTATCAAAACTTTACTTGGCTGGCAGTAAAGGTGTTGTTTTGTTATTTGATAATTCATAATGTACTTTGCCTTGATGGATAATGCGTGAACAAACCGTCACACATTAAACGTGTCTTTATAAGAGATACCGGACCAAAGACTCTGTCCTATGTGCCTGGATTTTGCATTGCACTCTGCACTTTAGCGCCTGGATTTTGCACTGCACTCTGCACTTTAGCGCCATTTTACTGTCGAACTGATTTTATTGATGCTGCTTTGATAAATCTTTGTTCAGTGTCTTGTATACTGTATTTTGCACATTGCATTTTGCACATTGCCTTAAGTAACTGGCCAACATTCTCAGATTTGTATCTTATTTGGGCCTGGTGTATTCTCTAAAAGTGTGTCCACAGGCTGTTGATAATGAATAAGCGGAAAGCAAATACGGGGAAAATGTGGTCGGCACTTTAGACGCCTTCATTCTGAGGGCTGAATCTGCCCTCATACACGAAATACAACTGACAGAACGAAGGTTATCTCTTGACCCACATTCCCCGCTAGGTAGACTTTCCCTAACCCCTACACTCCCCGATTCCTTGCCGGCACTGAACCAAGATGCCTCCTCAGCCAGGCTGAGCTCACCTTTATCTGTACCCTCAGTTATAATGATAAACTCTGGTTCTTGCTCCACTAAGGAACATGAAGCTACCCCTGTGCAATCTAAGGCGACTACCAGAGGGCAGAAAGCTAAGCTTAAATCAGATCGTAACAATGAATCTTATTCTATAAAAAGAAAGGGCCAAGGGTGTATAAAATAAAAAAAAAATGCACAGGGAATCTCAGAAGGGTTAGTATCAGTTGTCCCCCCACAAGTGGTGCTAAAGAGGGTAATTTTACCTCTATGACCCAGACAATGTCAGGGCAATTATTGGATAGCACTGTGGAGGGGAATTTTTGGAGCAGGTTAGAAACCATGTTATCAACCTTATTTGATCCAATGTTCCAAAAAATAAGTGTGATAGAAGCAAGGCTGGCCAAACTAGAGGGGTCTATTGGCTGCAATCCTCCAGCTAGGTTAATAGTTAGCCCACCCATAAACATAGATGACACAGCTATGAGGGGAAAAAAAGCTGTGTGGGAAGGAACAGGGGGTGGGCCCACTGTAAGGACTGCAGCGAATGGAGAGGCACAAGACAAAATTAGTCTTATTAGTACCAGGCCCAGAAGTCCAGATACTCTGGTTACTACATGCCAGAACCCTAGCAGAGCAGGATCTCGTATGGAAAGGGGGTCAGAGGGTAGGGACCACCAGTCACTGAGTCTCCCGATTATAGATCTTCCACCAGAATCTACCCCATATGTAGTGGTACTGGGGAATGTACCTCCTCTCCCCAATGGGGTAAATTAAATCACTGGTTTACACACAACACCACCCTGGGCCACCGAGTACCTAAAAACATCCTCATGGCACGTAGGGTTAGTTGGATAGGGAGCTCCCGTAAATCGGACACTGGAGACTGTGTCATCGTAAACTTTGACAACCCCTTTACTGTCGGGCGTATTTTATCTAAGGACATCAGTCTCACCCCGTTAACTGGTTCTGTTGTCAAGGCTTTACCCCTGGGTTATTTTTATAAGCTAGCACCCAATAGGGAATTGCTAGAAAATGGTTATAGGGAGCGCCAACGAGGAGGATGGTTAAACAAACCAGCTCCCAGGCAACAATCTTTCGCCCTAGCCCATTTAGCCCCTGAGTCTGATGGGCAGCTTTGTAGTACCCACACACTGGCGCTAGATAACAGATTCGCAGTTTTATCCGGACTGGATAACTGCGATTGACTAAGGGCCTCTGTACCTCCTGGACCACAATCAGTTACACCTTCTCAGACCCCAGGGGTGGTAGCTGTGAGGCATTCAGCTGTGAGGTCTAATAATGTTTTATCTTGGAACATTGCAGGGCTAGCTAATAAGTTCCTAGATCCTTGGTGGGTATGTTATATGAAGCAACACACTGTAATTAGTCTTCAAGAAACATGGTCGGTGGATTGCGACCTTTTCTTAGAAGGCTATAAGGCATTTTTTGTCCCGGCCATTCCATCGGCGAGCGGAAGACCAAGGGGTGGTTTAGTTACTTATATCTCTGTGGCCGTTGACTGCAAGCTGCAGGTGATCCCAACCACATACCCGGGAATTCTGGCACTGTCAGTAATTAGGGGGGATACTAGATGGGGAATTTTTAATTTTTATAACTCGGTGGCTTGTCCGCATGAGGTGTGTAACATTACCAACTTGGGAGCACTTATAAAACAATTTATGGGTCGTGGTTTTTATAATTTTTTGGTGTCTGGTGATTTTAATATACACCCCTGCGGTAATCCTTTAATATCTTGTATCTCGGAGTTGGGATGCCCCCGTATGAGGGGCTTTCATTTTGATCACCATCCCCAAGGAGAACTGTTGAACAATATGCTAAACGAACTAGATTTGGTGGTCACGATGTCTTTAACTGACCCTCACACCAAGTTCCCTGTACCAACGTTTAAAGGAAACGGAAGAGGATCATTTATTGATTTTATTTTAATTTCTTCGTCGTTGCTATCCTTTTTCAATGGTTTTAACATTGTAGCAAGTGAATTCAGTGACCATAATCCTTTAACAGTCCATATGTCGGGCCCATTATTGATAAAAACTAGGGAGGCTTTAAACGGGGGCACTCTGAAACCGACGGATGGAAAGCGAAGATTAAAATGGTCCCAGGTGTCTCCCGAAAGTTTTTATAAAAAGGTGAAAGCATCTTGTGCCCTTGAACTGTCATTGTGTACATCCGAGAGGTCCACTCCCAATGAGATCCTTGGTGCCTACGAGGCAATAGCGCAAACAGTGGGTGAATTGTTAAGTGCTCCGGCCAGAGGTACTGCCTTTCATGGCCCCAGATGGTTTGACTCAGATTCCTCCAAATCAGCTAAGCGGCTGAGGGAGGCTCTGGCAGCCAAACCAAGAATCCAAACTGAGGTCTGTGCTTGTCGTAGGGATTACAAGATAGCCCTGGCCAAACGTAAGGGAGCACTGAAGGAAGACGCCTGGAAGGAGCTGATTGATTCTAGCACTTTGAGGAACAGCTCGAGGTTTTGGAATGTTGTGAATGGGCCCCTGTTTGTTAAGGATGGGGGAGGGCCTTGTGGCTCATATCACAGAGGATGAGTGGGTACTTCATTTTAAAACCATGTTTGCTCTTCCATCTCCTGTTAGCAAGACCCAAGGGGGCTTCTAGAGGTCAAGTGCTATCTTCCTGTGGCTGCGACGGAAAGTCTCCTCAGGACTTGCTGCACTTTATGTTTTTTTGTAATCTATACGAAGTCCCCAGGAGGCATTTTTTAGTCCCTATTTTAAAGAAATTGAATTTTAATCAGGTCAGACCTTCATTAATGTATCTCCAATTGTTGAAGGATGATTGTATCATTTTTATTGTAGGGTTTTTAAAGGCATCTATGAAATCTAGGCACTTTATGGACATGTAGAGTCTATTTATCTAGACATGTTTTTAGATGATTTATTGTGTGGTAATGTAGTTTGTGATGTTATAATTTTTCTGTTTGTATGTATTGTATTTGTGTAACTTTTATGGTTTTATAAACAAAAACCGAATAAAGTTTATTGACCTGACCTACTTCATTCTTCTTAATGACTTCATCACTTTTCTGTGAGAAGCATGTAAATATCCATCCTCCATCTAAAACACACAAATGCATGCTGAAGCCTTCAGCACGATGATATTGCAAATACCTTTCTGACAATAGATGCTCCATCCACAGACAGGAATAAAAATGGAACAAAAACAGACTATGGTCTCATGCTACTGAATTCGACTCATGCAACACGCAGGCAGATCATTATATCAGACACGTACTATACGGACAGCATCAATTAAGCTGCCAACAGAAGGAAAGTGCTCTTTAAGATAATCAAGCACCACATCAACCCACTGCCTGACTCTGTTATCCCTAACTCCACAGGCAAGTTTAATGCTACCAAACTCTTCTTCAGTGAAAAAATACATGAGAGCTAGCACCACATTGACAACAATAACCTTGTCTCTCCTTTTAGATCCACCCATTCCATAGCAAACCACAATAGAAAACAGTCATCATTTTATGTCCTCTATCTCGGGGTTCTCCTTTCTTACTCAACTCTCTCAGAACCACTTAATATGAAGATTTATCTTACCTCTATCCTTCATGAGAGCTCTCTCCAGTGAAGCTCCCTCCCCCATAAAAGAATTGCTAACATCGCCCTAAAACCAAATATTCCTAGATGCTTTCAAGGCAAGCTAGATCCTCAATCCCTGAAGAAACCCACCCCACACCTTGATGACCTCACCAACTCCTAGCCCATCAGTCACCTGCTCTTCCTCAGCAAGATCTTTAAAAAGCTGTGTATGCTTGTACTCCAAGATCACATCAACACTAACAATCTCCTGCATGACTACCAATCTGTCTTGACATTACTGTGTAGCACTGAAACAGCTACTTAGATGACACTCTCCAAACCACATGTGATAATGACTCTTGACATTGCTGGACCTTCCAGGTCCCAGAAGATTCCTATCACCTGCAGAGTCCCCCAAGGTTCCATCCTGTGTTCTGTTATCTTCAAACTCTAAATTGAGCCACTTGAATCTCTAATTTCTGAAGACAGCATCAAAATTCACTCACCAGTAGGCAGACATAACTCTACTTCAAAGTCCCAAAACACTGCCTGAATCTCACCCAGACCTGGATTTGCAGCACCTACCTTGAACTCCACCCCAAGTAAGAATTTCTGTTGCTTGTCAAGACCAACAAGCAACAACCAGTGTAAGCCTGGTTCAAATACATGAATTTGACGGCAGTAAGCCCTGGCTTTCACCCAATGCCAAGTCACTAGGATTCACCTTGGATGTTAGCCTCCATCTGAAGAAGCACGGTGCCAAGAAACCAAAGATGTCCTGGTCCCACTACTGTCTATTCAAGAAAGTGAAACTGTTCCTCTCAGGAAGTGACTTCTAAACTGCTGTTTAACCCCTTGTACTCTTGCATCTGAATGGTGGTATTGCCCTAATCCTTGGCCTCCCAGCCTTGATGTTGGCACAATTAAAAGTAACTGGCATAGTGCAGTATGCCTCAAACATGGTCTGAGGTAACTTGATCACATCACTCATTCACAATTCAACTCCACTGGTTTTCGTTGCCACCCTGTTCCATCTTCAAAATCAACTACATAATATACAATGCCATCATGGGCAAAACCCCTGACTAGCTGGCTGACAAACTCATCATCTCCGGTGGCTCATGGCACACCTGCAGCCAGGAAAGCGTCCAACTGGAGGCAATGAAGAGTAAACAAAATAATAACAAAGTGGCAGACCTTCTCCATCTATGCAGGGAGGATCTGGAACAATATCATCATAAACATAAGGACTGTACCAATCCTGCTGCGATTTATGAAAGCCATTACAAACTAATAGGGTGACCCACGACATGCCAAAGGACCTGGGTATAAGGTGATAAAGATAAAGGGTGGTCCTGATGGCCCTTCTTGGATTGACCACAAAGGCTGTGAACCCCAAGTCTATTGGGTCTGTCACTAAGCAGTTTGAACAAATAAATTGTTACACGAGAGAGAAAATATATTCTTCTCTAAACAACAGAGAAAGAACAGAACAACACAAATGCTTATTTTAAGAGAAGAAATCACCTTTATATTCTCTTTTTGAATAGCAAATAGGTAATACATATAAATACCAATGACATATCAATCAATGGTTGCTCTAAAAGGGTATAAGAAAAGTGCTCATGTGTAGAGTGAATAAGAGAAAGAACATTTTAGAGACAAATATATGGAGACAACACCAGCCTCAATAGGCAGCACCAGCCTCAATAGAAAATATACATTTTTAAAACATCCCTGCACTGTGTGGCAGGTACCATGCGGTGCCTGCCACATCAATCAATCAATCAGGGTTTGTAAAATGCAGCTACTCACCCATGAGGGTCTCAAGGCACTGGGGGGAGCTGCTGATCCATCTGTGCTATGGTGTGCAGTCAAAGAGCCACGTCTTGAGGTCCTTCCTGAATTGGGTCAGCGACGCGAATTGTCTGAGGTGGATTTGCAGGGTGTTCCAGGTCTTGGCGGTGAGGTAGGAGAAGGATCTTCCTCCGGTTCTTGTCTTGTGGATCCACGGGACAGTGCCCAGGGCCAACTGGGCAGAGCGGAGGTGTCTGGGGGGGATGTGGAATGAGAGGCGGTGGTTCAGGTATGCTGGTCCTGCGTTATGGAGGGCTTTGTAGGCATGCATGAGGAGCTTGAAGGTGATCATTTTGTTGACTGGGAGCCAGTGGAGTTCTCGGAGGTGTTCAGAAATGTGGCTGCGGTGAGGAATGTCGAGGACCAGTTTGACTGCGGATTTTTGGACATTCTGAAGTTTTTTGAGGAGTTTCTGGGCGACGCCGGCTTAGAGTGCATTGCCGTAGTTGAGTCTACTGCTGATGAGTGCATGGGTGACTGTTTTTCTGGATTCAGTGGGGATCCATCTGAATGTCTTTCAAAGCAGGGGGAGCATGTGGAAGCATGATGAGGCAGCGGCGTTGATCTGATGGTTCATTGTAAGCGAGGAGTCCAGTATTATGCTGAGGTTTCATGCGTGGTCTATAGCATGGGGGGGTCCCAGTGTGGAGGGCCACCATGAGTCAATACAAAGCTGAGGGTGAGGGTCCTAGGATGAGGACTTTGGTCTTGTCCGAATTCAGTTTGAGATAGCTTCTCTTCATCCAGGTGGCCACAGCCTTCATTCCTCTGTGGAAGTTGTTTCTGGTGGTCGCCACATGGTGTACGGATGTTTAGGGGCACCATAGGTGCCCCCCAGACCCCATAGTGGAGGGCCAGGGGGGGAAGGTAGCCCTGCTAGGGGCCCCTAAAGTCACTTTCCAACAGCCTTTCAACATCAGAAAGGCCGACATGGAATAGCTGTAGGAAACAGACATTATAATTCTGATGGCGGTGCCTGTACAGGCACAGCTGCCCTTTATGGATTATCTGTCCTTCCAATGCTCCAATGGGCTCCCTTAGCCCGTTAAAAGCAGAGCAGAATTCCCCCATGGGTTTCCCTCCAGTATCGTAATACGTGGTCAGGCGGAAACCTATGATGTTGGGCAGAAAGCCTCCAATGAGCTGTCGGATGGCTTTCCGCCCGATATCATAATCAGGCCCTATGTCATGGTGCAGTAATAAAACACTTTAGATCTAAGAAACAAGCTACCTCTCCAATCACTCTTTCATTGTATAATTGCCTATGACCCTGTATAGAAATATCATACAAGTTAATACATTTATACATACATACATACATTTATACATACATACATTCATACATAAATAATGAAGTGCATCAATTGGGATTGGACCACATTTAGTATTCTACCTCAGTTTAACAGATATTTTTTAAATCTAGAAAAAGGGGCCGGTGTGACAAAAATTATTTTTAATGAAAAATAGTTCACAATTTTTTTAATACTTCACTTTTATAATAATGTTATTAAAATTCACACAATAAATAAACAACACCCCTAAATAATTCTTATATTTTCTATTCAACCTAACATTGAACCACTACCCACCCAAGCCTCCAATAAACCTCTTAACACATAATAGGAATATAAAATTGAAGTTACATACGTAAACATACATAAAGCTGACATTTAATAAAGGAAACTATATCTAATAGTAATATTTAATGAAACAAAATAAAAAACATTATAAAATCTAAAGATTTTAAACATTTTTTTAAATGTTTAACTACAAGAATATCCACCCATATGAATAGCCCTATTTAGCAATCAATACCACAATTATATTTCTACTTCTAAAAATAGGATTATGTTAAAAAAAACATTAACAAACTACCCACTTAAACCCTAATAGACCTCATAATCACTAACATAAAAATAACATTTTAATTAAACATATAATTGAGCCACAAATTGATGAAAAAACAGCATACATTTTTTTACTTAAACATTTGATCATTTACAAAAATGGGCATAAATTAATCCTTTTTAAAATAATTTTAAATAAAATATTCTTGACTCTAATCTGAAATAACATGAGGCACAGGGTCAAGACTGATTTGCATATGGCTATGTCTGAACTGGGGTGGCGTGGTGAAGCAAAATAACAATGGATTAAACCCAGATCTGTGACTGGGGGTGAATGTGTGCCAATGTGCAACATTCCGTCCATCATCTAGTGTGTTTTGCATTTCGGCCTAAGTGGGAAGGGTATGCCCAGACGTGGGTCCCATGCTCACTACGCCACTGGAGTCAAGCTATCCTGGCTGATGAGGGCTGAAAGCCCGAAACCGGTCCTAGGATGCTTGATTCCGGTCCAGGGAAGACATGGCTTGGCAGTTCGGTCTGGACTGTTCCCATGAGGCACAGGGTCAAGACTGATTTGCATATGGCTATGTCTGAACTGGGGTGGCGTGGTGAAGCAAAATAAGGATGGATTAAACCCAGATCTGTGACTGGGGGTGAATGTGTGCCAACGTGCAACATTCCGTCCATCATCTTGTGTGTTTCTAATCTGAAATAACCCACAGCCTGCTGTAAAAAAATGTAAACTAACAACCGTAAAAGCATAAGAAATAATTGAACATAACAACTGTGTAAATAAAAAATACTAAAGATTTAAACTACATAATTACGACTAACTATATTAAATACCATGATATCTTAATAAACAATATTTTAAACATCAATATTTTAAACATATTAAAAAATATATGCTTTCCTTGAATATATTTTGTCTCATCATAGTTTGCAGTCATGATTTTTTGACCCCAATATTATAGTCAATGATATTTAAAATTCAATAGTTAGGTACCATCCCAAATTAACTAGTCGAACTCTAGTCCCACAAACATTGGGGAATGTGCAAAAATTGAGTTAAGTATATATTATTCCATCTCCAGTCCATTAAAAATTTAGAAGATCATAATTTGAAGGGATGAGATTTTGTATTCTAAAGCTAATGCCATAAACATTTGAGAAAGTACAGAGCTATACTGTTTTAGTTCCAGTTCTAAAAACATTGGGAAAAGTGCAAAAATCGAGGTAGGTAAAAGATGTATTATTCTAACACTAGACCCCAAACATTAGAAAAAGTGCATAATTGGAACAGTGAGGTTTACTGGTTTTACTCCAGACTCATATGCATTGGGTAAACTGCAAAATATGGGATGGGGGTAATATGTACTAATATATGTACTATTCTAGGCTCAGCCCATCAAATATTTGGGAAAGGTGCAAACATAGAGTGGTGGTGAGATGTACCATTCTAACTCCAATCCCACAAACATTGGGGTACAGCAAAAACTGTGGTGAAGTAATAAGTGCTAATCCATTTCTAATCTCACAAACATTGGAAAAAGTGCAAACACCAAGGTGGAAGTCACATTTATTGTTCTAACTCAAGTCCACAAACTTTAGTGAAAATATATAAATTGTAGTGTGAGATTTAATTTTCTACCTCTAGTCTCATAGAAATTGGGTGAAGTGCAAACACTGAGTTGGGGTATGATGTATCATTATAACTAATCACACAAACATTGGGCAAAGTGTATAAATTGGGTCCTAGGGTAAGATTTACTATTCTAACTATAGGTCCAGAAACATTGGGGCAAGTGCTTACATTGGGAGTGGGCCAGATTTACAACTTAAACTTCAGTCCTTCAGATGTTGGTGAAAATACATAAATTGGGGAGGTGAATTTTATTATGCTAACTCAATTCCCACAAATATTGGGAACAATACTTAAATTGTGGGTATGAGATTTATTATTCTGACTCCAGTTCCACAAACATTACTGACAGTGCTTAAATTAGGAGGTAATCAGATTTACATTTCTAATTGAAATTCCACAAACACTGAGTAAAGTGCAAGAATTTAGGTAGGTTAAGATGTATTGTTCTAACTTTGATCCCACACACATTAAGGAAAGTGCATAAATTGGGGGCCAGGGCGAGAGTTACTATTCTAACTCCAGCTCTACAAACATTGGGGAAAGTGCTTAAACTGGGAGAAATCTCAAATTACTATCCCCACACCCATCCCATAAACATTGGGGAAAGTACATAAATCGGAGGATGAGATCTACCATAATAACTCCAGTCCCACAGACATTGGGAAAGTGCAAAATTTAGGGTGGGATAAGATGAACTGTTCTTGATCATATGACACAGATATTTACTATTCTAACTCCAGTTACAGCAACATTTGGGTAAGTGCTTAAATTGGGAGGGGATCCAATAAACTAGTTTAACCCTAGTTCCACAAACATTGGCATAAATAGGAGAGTGAGAATTACTATTCTAACTCCTGTCCCACAAACATTGGGGAAAGGAGGTTTGCTATTCTAACTTAAAGCGTGCAATCACTGTTGAAAGTGCTTTAATTGGGAGATGGGGTAGGGAGGTGATTTTCTGTTCTAATTTAAATCCCACCAACATAGAGTGGAGAGTATAAACGTGTGGCGGGGTCACATTTACTCTTTTAACTTCAACCAACAAGCATAAAGTTAAGAAGGGGGTGCTCAGTTGCTATTTTAACTTGAGTTGAGCAAAACTCTTTTTTAAATGCATGTTTTTGATGGGTTAAACAATTCACAACTCTAACCCCCATTGAAATGACCTGTAACCCAATATTTCAACTAAAACACCAATGTAATAAAGATTTCTAACCCTAATGCCAATTGAACCCCACTAGCCCAAAGCCTTTTTAAGCCAAGCGTTTTCTTTAAAAAAAACATCATATGAAGAAACTAGTCTAGGAACCCCAATATACTACAAAACTCTAGAAAAGAACACATGTATTTCATAAAAAATGCATCCCCAATAAATGTAATCCCCAATAGTTACAACCAATATGAACTTTCTACTATATCGATGTCAAATATATTTAAATGATGACAATAATGATCCCTGATCATCAAAATGAAAAGTACCCCCAAAATAATAAAAAAATCTAATTATTAAAATATGCACAAACAAGTAACAAATATAACCCGCAAGCACATTATTTACACTTGAATTCCCAAAAATATGTACTACATCACATTAAAACACTGCCCACCCAATTTACCGAAAAACCTAGAACCTGTAAATACTAAAAATGTATATACAATAATAAACACCCAAAAAATATAAATAAATTTTTAACCCCAAAACCTCTTAAACCCAACATTTTCAACCACAGGACTCAGAAACCATGTAAATAACAAATACATTTAGATAATTTAAAAATTGTCCCTTGCCTCCCCAACGAAAATGTACTTTAAAAGGCACAATAAATAACCCCCTAAATATATAAGCACTATTCCGTAATATAACCCACAACCTCATTTTATTTATTTAAATCCCCAAAATAACTTGATACAAGTATCCAAACATTATAACGCTATCCACCCAATCCCCCAACAAACCCTATAACCAGTAGAATATAAATTTGATAAAAAGCTAAAAAAAGGAACACCAATATTTATAAACATCACACATTACGAAATAAAATGCACACAAAAAAAATCTGATACAGAACAAAAACAAAAAAAAGTAGACCCCAAAAAATAGTAGTAGTTTAAATTTATAAACTACCTACACAAACCCCAAAAATATTCTGCAACTTGCAAAAAATAAGGAAATAGTTGCTAGCCCAAGAACAGCTTTACAACAACATAACCAACTTAAAAATATATTTTTGGGCATAAACTGCATTAATACATAAAGACAAGACAGTATTAATGCAAACTATACTAAATACCACAATATTTTAATGTACAAAATGCTTAACCAAGATATTTTTGGGAAACCAGCAAAACATGAGATACTTGCCTGAAATATTTTGTCTTATGATAGCTTTGCTCTGCATTCATGAATGCGAGTAGGTAATATATCCTTATAGCCTGCTGCCGAGGGCTATACCGGTTGTTAAAGGACCTGAACCAGAGTTATAGGCTCTAGTCGTAGGGGGGGGCCTATGGCGAGGGTGAGGGCCTGTAACAACCAATATAGCCCGAGGCAGAAAGGCTATAAGGCTATTAGAACATTCCAGGTGTGCAATACATAAAAATTATAATCAACAATAAAAAGCCATTAGAGACAAAGGAAGTGTAAGAAAATCAAAACACCAAAGTAAGGCTACTCCAAAGGGAATCACTCGAAAAAAATTCATCAGTCCATCAATTCATAATATTATCGGACATGAAGAGGTTCCTTGGATATAACCATATACACAACAGAAGCGTCGACGCGTTTCGGTGGTGATGAATTATTGAGACACCACCTTCATCAGGACATAAACAATACTTGTCTCTCCTATAGGTGACATGTAATTCATGAAACCTTGTCGTTATCACAATGATGGTGTATCACTTTTTGAGACTAATGACTCAACAGTATAAAATCCTTGCAGACACAATAATGGTGCCGCTTGTTATCTATATTTTTAAGGACTAAGTCTATTTCAAGTCCTTCCACGTGTTCAGAAATCCAACCAAATCCGATCAATTCAATTTTACTGCACCTTTTGTGCTAGTAAAGTTGCCACCCATCTTGCCTTCGAGTTTATTTTCAACTCGAAGGCAAGACGGGTGGCAACGGCTACACGGGACGTGCGGTGATATCTACTAACCCTATAATAAGGTGTGCAATTATCTATACCCGCATGGTACCTCCGAAATTTAGGATCAGTGTGACACATCAGGTCTCGATCCAAGTTTCATCATTCACCACCCATAGGGATTCATTTATGCGAGCCGAGTGAGGACGTTACTAGCACAAAAGGTGCAGTAAAATTGAATTGATCGGATTTGGTTGGATTTCTGAACACGTGGAAGGACTTGAAATAGACTTAGTCCTTAAAAATATATATAACAAGCGGCACCATTATTGTGTCTGCAAGGATTTTATACTGTTGAGTCATTACTCTCAAAAAGTGATACACCATCATTGTGATAACGACAAGGTTTCATGAATTATATGTCACCTATAGGAGAGACAAGTATCGTTTATATCCTGATGAAGGTGGTGTCTCAATAATTCATCACCACCGAAACGCGTCGACGCTTCTGTTGTGTATATGGTTATATCCAAGGAACCTCTTCATGTCCGATAATATTATGAATTGATGGACTGATGAATTTTTATTGAGTGATTCCCTTTGGAGTAGCCTTACTTTGATGTTTTGATTTTCTTACACTTCCTTTGTCTCTCATGGCTTTTTATTGTTGATTATAATTTTTATGTATTGCACATTTGTTATGCTTTTATACTAAAAAAATTAATTTTTGTTTTCTAATTGAAAAAATATGTTCTAATAAATAAATGTGTTATTGTATTGATTTGTGTTCCTTATCCTTGTGTGCATTATAGTTGTTTGTTGGGTTCATATAGTGGTGATTTATGTGTATTCCATGAATGTTTGAATGTGTGCGGAATATATATAGACACACATAGCGGAAGATAGATTCGTAGTAGTCCCAAGAGAGATTCCTTTTTCCTACCTGTGGTACCCTGTCTCTTGGCAAGTGGGGTCGCTCCTTTTTCTTTATTCATATTAGAACATTCCACCCACTAAGGGTAGAATGTTCTAAATTAAAACGGGAGAAACATGAGGACAAATATTGGAATGTTGGAGCTCCGGACTTATACTAGTCATTATAATCTATTTTTGTAAAGCACAAACATATCACCCCTTAAGGGCGCTGGGGCCGTCTGGGAGATTAAGTAAGCTATTGCCCAGAGTCACATGATGCTGACCTGTGCTGCCACCAGCGATCGAACGGTGAGCCCTGCGCTCTGGAGTCAGCCACTCTGGCTGCTGCGCCACACCTCTCTCACACCCTGGAGCTACTCCATTGTCTTCAACGTAGCTCTCAACATTCCAATATTCTAATACTCAGTATTCAGGTACCAAAGGGGGTCTGGTGGCTTAGTGGATAAATGCGTCCCCTGTAGGGGCCTGTGCTAAATCTCATGGTCACAGGTTAAAATCCTGGTGGGTCCACTCAGCCTTTCTTCCTTCTGATGTTGATAAAATGAGTACAATAGAGTTGGGTAACAATAAACATCTGTTATTCAGTGCCAAGATACCCTTGGGTGAACGTACGCTTTACAAATATACTGTTATGTTATACCACAGTGATACCAGATATAGGCATCTCATAGCTCAGTCCCACCTGCAGAAGAACTTGCAGCCAAGTCATGCATCTCTTTAGCTGACCACATATGCACTGAAAATTTTCTCAAAGTATAGGCCACTGCTTTCTTTAGTGCAAACTAATTTTTGTACTTTGCATGTATGTATCCATGCTCCTTCTGTTATCTCATTTTTCGGGGCATGGGTGTCTTCACAGACTGTCATCAAAATATAGCCTGAAGGATTAGTCCTAACGAGATACCTTTTGCTACCATAAATCTCTGCATGGGCCATTGGAGACTGGTGCATCAGAAGAATTAATCAGTGTGAGTAACGAAACAAGATGTCTACTCAAGAGCCATGAATATAGCCAGAAAAACAGAATCCCAGTCTACTTGTGTCATCCAATGGTCAAGAAAATGAAAACATTTTGCCTGGCCAAACTTGGACTGCTCCCTCCCACTAATGAAAGCCAATCAGAGCAATAGAAGACAAAAAATCCAATGCTTCATGAGAGGCAAAAGCAAATGCTACATGTTTTCGAGCTCTGCTTAGCACTGCTCAGAAACGTTAAGCAGTGGCTGCCTCTCCCTGTTTCCATGCTGTGCAACCTGCAGCTCATGAACTAACTGAGAGAAATTCCAAGATAGATGTATTCACTTTAGACATTGCAATTGCATAGAAACAGGTGCATAGATGTGCCTTGTGTGTGCACAAGCACTTTCATGGTATGGCTTCACGTCATTTCATGCTCACACTTACCTCCCCTCTTGAATAAAGGAACTGTGGAGGCATATAGGGCAAGAGATTTGCAGGAGCAGGCTGGCTGGGTGTTTTTGGATTTCAAGGGATAGACAGATCTCACAGAAAACAGGTGATGCATATACTTATATCTGCTGGATTCAGCAAGAACATAATTTCCCCCCAATGTCTGTGTTTTCTGTCTGAACATCGCATTTCCTTTTTGAAAAGTCTGTGTCTTTTTTTCCAATGTCTTCCTACTTGAAGTATCCTCAATTCTTTGTAACTCAGTCCATGTATCCCAATACCTATGTCCTGGAGGTTTATGTCTCTCTATACCTGTGCCCTGGTCTCCCGGTCAATTTGTCTTTTTCTCCCTGCCACAGTATATGTTTTGTAATGTCCTGTGTCTGTTTTTTCTAGTCCCATTGTCTGTGTACCCTTAATTAGGCATCCATAGTTCTACGTCCTGTTTCTTGTGTTTCTTTGTTCCAAGGTTTCTCTGACTGTCCCAATTTCAGTGTATCCCTGTCCCATTGCCTATGATTCTTTGAGGCAGTATTGGCCTTCTTCTTTCTGATAGAGAGCTACCTGACTTATTGACCTTGTCTCTCTGTCCCAGAGTATGAATTCCTTTCTCCCTGTGTATGTGGCTTCTAGCTGCAGTCTATTTCTCTCTACCTGAACTCCTGTACCTGTTTCTGACCAGTGTGAGTATGTATTTACCCCAATTTTATTTATCCATGCCCCAATGTTATTATCTGACTTTTAAAGTATCCATGCCTCACTTGGTGTTCATATATGTCTGCCTCACTGGCTGTGTACCTTTATCCCTGTGTCTGTAGCTGAATGCTCAAATTATCTTCTCTCACTGTCTGTAATTTCTCATTACAGTGTCCATGTTTCCCTGTTCCTATCTGCATTTGTGATTGTCCCAATGATTTTCACTCTGTCCTTGTATTCATATTATCATGTATGCAACTCATTGTACTGTGTCAGAATCTCTCTGTTTCAATCTCTCTATTTCCAAGTTCAGGTTCCAGTGTCAATGTCTCCTTCTCCCACTCTCTATGTGATCACTGAATGTGTGTGGTGGAGTGCCGATAATTTTTCAGAGTTCCCTCTTTCAAACTAAACAATAAAGTGATAAAAGGAATGATTAAATTAATCTCAGCTACTGGCTATCACTCAGAACTGCATTTTAATCCATTGTTTTTCACCCACCATGCAACTTTAGACAGAGGCAAAACACCATAGTTGCTTCTACCCCAACAGGAACAGTCCAGCTAAAACTGCCAGGCCAGATCTGCTCCAGACAGAAACACAAATAGCCCCAGACTAATGTCAGCCTACTGTCAATGAGGTGTAGCTTGAGTCCTGTGGCACAGTGAATACTTCTGCAACAAACAACAAAATGATGGAAGGAATGCTTGAATTAATCTCAGCCATTGGTGATTGCTCAGGGCTACATTCCAGTTCACTTTCTTTTTGTTCACTACGCCCCTCTAGACAGATGCAAATCAGTTTTCATTCTACTCCAATAGGAATGGTTCATCCTGAACTGCCAGGCCAGGTCTCCTCTGGATGGTAACTCAGACAAAGCCAGACCAGTTCTAGCCTACTTAGACCTCATCAAAGAGGTATAACTTGAGTCCTGTTGCACAGTGAGCAAGGGACCCATGTCTGGGGATACATGTTGCATATAGGACATCTTGTGCAACAAACAACAAAGTGATCTAAGGAATGCTTGATTTAATCTCAGCGACTGATTATTGCTCAGGGGCACATTTCAGTCCAATGTTGTCTACTATACCTCTGTTAGACCTTCAGCTTTAGGGTGGTCTTCCCCCCAAACCTTTTGCCTTATTCCTCAATATTTGCTGACCTCGTTTTTGTGCACTTTACCACTGCTAACTAGTGCTAAAGTATGTGTGTTCTCTCCTTTAAACATGGTGAAATTGGCTTAAATCCAACTGACACATTTAATTTACTTGTAAGTTCCTAGTAAAATGGTACTTCTTGTACCCAGGGCCTGCAAATTAATTACTACTAGTGGGCCTGCAGCACTCATTGTGCCACCCACTTAAGTACACCTTTAAACATTTCTCAGGCCTGCCATTGCAGCCTGTGTGTGCAGTTAGCACTGACATTTTGATCTGGCAAAATAAACCTTTTGCTAGGCCTAAACTTTCCTTTTTAAAACATGTAAGTCACCCCTAGGGTAGGCCCTAAACAACCCATAGGGCACGGTGTAATGCATTTAAAATGTTGGACATGTACTTTTAACTTTTACATGCCCCAGTAGTGAAAAACTACTAAATTCGTTTTTCACTACTGCAAGGCCTGCCTCTCCCATAAGATAACATTGGGTTAACTTATTACATTTTTCTTTTTGCTTTTGGGAGAAGGTAGGAATGTTGAGTTTAATGTCTACGAATTGTAACTGAATACTTCTTTTACGGTAAAGTCAGATTTTAAGATACAATTCTGAAAATGCCACTTTTAGAAAGTTAAAGTATACAAAAAAGTAATGGATGGAATGCTTGAAATAATCTCAGCCACTGGTAATTACTCAGGCCACATCTCAGACCATTGTTATTTTGCACACTGTGCCACCTCAGTTTAGACCCAGCTATTTGCAAATCAGTTTCGATCCTCCTCTAATGGGAACTGTCGAGTCCGAACTGCCAAGCCAGGTCCTCCCTGAAACGGAACACAAGCAACCTAGGACCGGTGGCTGAGATTAATTCAAGCATTCCACCCATCAACTTGTTGTTTTTGCATTTGATGCCCTAAGTGCTCTGGGTATGCTCTGGGTATGCCCAGCCTCACTGTACCACTAGAACCAAGCCATGCCTGGCTGAAGAGCCCTATTAAGGGTGGTACAGGTCCTGGTTTGCTTGTTTTCCTGTTCAGGGAGGTCCTGGACTGGCTGTTTTTGGCTGGACTGTTCCCATAAGGGGCAGGGTCGAGACTAATTTGCACATGGCCAGCTCTAAGCTGAGGTGGGTGAAAAATGATGGATTGGGATGCGTCCCGAGTGATTGCCAGAGGCTGAAATTACTTAAAACATTCCACCCATCACTTCAATGTTTTTACATTTGACGCCTTAAGTGCGCTGGGTATGCACAGACATGGGTCCTGGGCTTACTGTGCCACTGGAACCAAGTCATACCAGGCTGAAGAGCCCTAATAAGAGTGAAAAAAGTCCTGGGTTGCATGAGTTCGGGTTCAGGAAGGACCTGGCATAGCAGTTTGGGTTGGACTGTTCCCAGAAGGAGTAGGGTTAAGACTGATTTGCATATGGCTGATTCCAAACTGAGGTGGCATGGTGGGCAAAAAACCATGGATTGTGATGCATTCCAGAGGGCTTGCCAGTGACTGAGATTAATTTAAGTATTCCACCCATCACCTTGTTGGTTTTGCACTTTTAGAAAGTTGGCATTTTTCTTGCCCCAACCATTTGATCCCTTCAGTCTGTATCCTGCGTCACATGCCTAGGTGTAGCTGGCAGTTGGTCTTTGTATATTGCTCCCAGATGGTGAGACAAAGGGGAAATAGGTATGGCAGGATGGGCCATCTCTAACTTGATGAGTGGGAGGAGCTGTCACCTACCACGCTTGCACATCACAAAGGCTCTGCCTGAGCACACTCACAAAGGATACTAGTCTTTTGTGGCCCCAGACATGCTGGGGCCAGGGCAATGAGGCAGGACTTTCCAGACACCTCTGGGGGTGGAAACCTCCAAAACCTTTCTCTACTTCAAAATGGGCACCATGTATAAGTACCGGACTCTCAGACCCAACTCTTCAGCACACCTCTTGACCAGTGGAAGACTCAGAAAGACTGCTGTGCTGCTCCGAAAGAAGGAATGCTCCTTTGCTGCCCTGCTGCCTTGCTGCCCTGCTGCCTGAGTGAAAAGTACTGGACCTGCATATTAAAGCCAGGATCACCAGAGTGACTCCAAGGGCTACTTGGCTGGCCTCCTGATCAAAGCCTCAGAGACAGAAAAGGCTTCAACCACCTCAAACTCAGGACCTCACCTCTGCCACCTGTGAGTCCCACCCTGCTAAGTGTTGCCACCCCAGTCCTGGATCCTTGGAAGTGCGCCTGAAGGTACTCTGCTAGCACATCTGTGGATCCAGCAGAACTGATGCATCTCCTCTGCTGAAATGGGCAACCCCAAGCAGAACCGGCGCATCTCCTCTGCTGCACAGCACAACCCTGCGCAGAACTGACGCATCACCGCTGCTGCGCGGTTGTACATCGGAACCACACAAGCGTTAATCACAACTGCCTTAATAACACGGTCCGAACAACAAATGCATCTTTACAATACATTCCTTTACAACACAATTCATTAGAACAACTTGCCTTAGGGAAAGCGCTGAAGTTGGAATAGTATCATTTACTATTTCACCTCCAGTCTGTGCAACAGTAGGGAAAGTGTTGGACTTAAAGTCCAACATCAATCCAACAACATGTTCCTTAATGCAAGTCGTTCTAATGACTTCTGTGATAAAGGAATAAGGTGTAAAGATGCATCCATGGTTCGGACAGCTCTGTTCAGGCACAGCATGGTTTGAGCTGCTGTATAAAGGTTCTTTCCCCTGCTGCGTGGATCTTCCCCATATCAAAGACTCCCATCACCTTTACAGCCTCTTCAGAACCCCCCTAAGTAGAGCCATCTGAGTTGAGGACCGTTGGAAGTGAGCCTGAAAGTACTCTACCAGCCCAGTTGTGGTCATGTGAACAGAACCGACACAGCGCAGGGCATATCCTCGCAGCTCCACTTCGGAACCACCGCGGTATTACGTGTCCCTGTCAACGCCATCCTCGACGATGATGCAGGACTTCGTATTGTAGTCCCCTGCTTCTTCGGAATTGCGGCTGCATGGTGCATCCTCAACACTGGACTTCGCATCGCAAGCCTCTCGTTAAAGGCATAATTGACAATTATGCAGGAGTCTGCACTGCAGCCCTTCAGTTTCCCCGGAACAGCCACTGCACGACGAATGCTCGGCGTGGGATCTCGCAACGCTATACAACCCAGGATTTATGGTACTTTGATCAGTGGGCCTACCTTGGTCCCTAAATCCAGCCCATGCTCTATTGTAGTCGCCCTGAACTTGTGATTTTGTCCTGGTCTGGCATGACCAGATAACCACAGATTGCACTTTATGCTTCTAAGCACTGTTTTCACCTACATTTTTAAAAATTCATATCTCCGGATCTACTTATTGGATTTTTGTCATTTTGGTCTCAAATAATTTATTACATTTTACTCTATGTTTTAACTTGGTGTGGGATTGTTCTTGCATTGTGTTTTCACTTTATTACTGTTTGAAGTGCTGCATAAATACTTTACACAGTGCGTCTAAGTAAAGCCTGACTGCTTTGTACCAAGCTACCAGATGCACAAGAACAGGTTGATTTGGGTTTTGCTTGTGTTTCACACTGACAGGAATTGTGGTTGTTGCTTGAATAGGGTTTCACCCCCCTCAACCAGTAACCCAGTTTCCAACACAAAGGCTCTGCTCCTGTCCTCAACTTTTAGCTTAATTTGCTGGGAATGTGATATTTTCTGTGAAACACTCGTCTCTTGTTTCATGATGCTGTAATGCAATTTTGCAGGCTTTCATATTAAAATTCAAGTCTTTCATTATCAAATTTTCCATAATGTGCAATACTGCCTTTTGTATCTCCGGACAAAAGTTGCTTTTTGGATTAAAATAAATGTATTCATTTGTTGGCATTTCCCCTCTATTTCCTTCTGTCAGTTGTCAATAAAAAAAGATTCAATCTTAATTTTATGAAAATCTCAACATTTCACATTTCATACAAGTATTTTTGTGTGGTTTGTAGGAATAAATGTGTTTTTTTGTACAGCCCTAAATTCTATTTTGTTAATTGTCATGATGAAATGTTATCCACAAGGTTTTCCTTATTTTCAACCTCATTCCGAGTATTTGGTTTCCTTTTTTCGTTCTCTTGCCCGTTTCTTTTGGTATTTGCCTTTGTTTGGAGGTTGATGGTCTCTCACCATCTACATTCCTTTGAATGTTGTCTTTCAACTTCCTTGGTTGTGCTTTCTATACAACTACTGTTAGAAATGGGATCTCTAGTTGGCAAGGGCTTGCACCTTTGTCCAAGTAGGGACCCTTCTTCCTAGTCAGGGTAAGGGTGTTACACTCGTGAAGTAACCCCTGCTCACCCTCGTGGTAGCTTGGCACGAGCAGTCAGGCTTAATTCAGAGGCAGTGTGTAAAGCATTTGCACATAACCAACAGTAATACAGTGTAAGCACTACAAACGGACACCACACCAGTTTAGAAAAATAACCAATATTTTATATACTCAAGACAAGACCAATTACGACAAAAATCCACAATACTATACTTTACGAATGAATACTTGATACGGTAACTTCTTCTTTGCAGGAATAGCACAAAAGCAAAGTTCGTACGAGTCGGTAGCTCCGTCCGAGCCTACCGTGATGCTGGAAACCACAGAGTCTAACAGTTCCAGCCGACCGCGTCGATACGGGCCAGCAGAGTCATGAACAGACTCGGTTACAGTACCTTTCTCGTTGTGGCTGGTACGGAGTGTACGAGCCGGTCGGCGTTCGTCGCGGTTGCGGTGCAAGACGGAGCGGTGCAAGGTGCGGTGTCCCTCGATGCGGTGCAGGCAGCGGCTCGATGAGCGTCGTGCAGACGGAGTCGGTGAGTCCAAGGCGTGCGATGCAGGGTGAGACGATGCTCGATGCGGTGCTGACAGGTTGCAATGCAGGCGACCTAGCCGGAGTGCGGGAGCTGGCGTCGGACAGCGGTGCGAGTCGGAGCGGTGCGTCGCAGACGTGCGAGCGGTGCCCCAAATGCAGTGCGGTCTCGACTCTTGAGCCAGTTGCAGCGGTCGCGTCGGTCGGGTCCGGTTGGTTCAGTGAAGCGATGCGATGCGAACTGCGGTGCCCACAGGTCACGGTGCAAGCAGCGGCTCGATGTTGGCGGCGTCGGACGTCGCCCACGGTGAGACCAGGGTTGCGATGCGAAGCGGGGCGATGCGGTCTGCGGTGCAAACAGGTCACCGGCCAGGGATGGATTCGGTTGACGGAGTCGGTTGCAGTTCCCTTCCTCTGTGGCAACTGAAACAGCGTTCCAGAAGCGGTACCCAGAGGCTTGTGAAGTCTTTGTAGTCCCTGAGACTTCTTAACAGGAGGCCAGCTCGGTTCCAGGCCCTTGGAGATACTCAGCACAAGTTTGTAGAAAGTTCAGTCCAGTCCTTTCACTGCCCAAGACAGAAGCAGCAACTGCAGGCCAACCCAACAAAGCAACAACACAGCAAAGGGGCAGTACTCCTCCTGGCAGCTCTTCCAGCTCTTCGTCTTGGCAGGTTCTTTGATTCCAGCGAGATCTAAATTCATGGGGTCAGGGCCCCAATATTTATATCCCAAATTCCTTTGTTCTCTGAAGGCAGAGAGGCCTTTGCCTAGTCCAAACCAGTTCTGGAGCACTTTGTTGACAAGTCTCCGTCCCTTCTTTCAGTGAGTAGGCCAGGGACATCAGACGCACCACAGGAGGTGGAGCCAGCATTGTGGAGGGAAGGCACTGTCCTATTCAGGGCCCAGGTGCGACCCCTCCCACCCATCTACAGGTCGATCTGGCTATTCAGCCCTGCGCTGACTCACCCTGTCTCCTGGCATCCCCCAGCCCCTGTCACTCACATTCCAGACAAGGAATACACAACCTCGCAGAGGCAGGCTTGGATGGTTAGACAAGAAAATACCCACTTTCTAAAAGTGGTATTTTCAAACACAGAATGTTAAAACCAACTTCACTAAAAGATGCATTTTATCATTCTGAGTCCAGGCATACTAAACTCGAATTTCTACCATGTTCCCGGGTCAGTTAGGATTATAAACTGTAATAATCAAAACCGCCCGTTCTGGCCTAGGGGGAACAGGTAGCCTTGCAATAGTGAAAAATGAACTAGGCTGTAATTCACTATCAGGACATGCCGCACACACCAGGGCATGTCCTACCTTTCGCGTACAGCGCACCCTGCCCACAGGGGTACCTTGGGCCTACCTTAGGGGTGACTAACATGTAGCAAAGGGAAGGTTTAGGGACTTGCAAGTGTGTGCACTTGCCAAGTCGACATGGCAGCCCCAGGCTGCGCACAGGCTCTGCGTTGGCAGGCCCGAGTTACACTTTACGGGCTGTTTGCGTGGGTGGCACAATCCAGTGCTGCAGCCCACCAACAGCATTTGGTCTATAGGCCCTGGCACTCGCAGTGCACTTTACAAGGGACTGACAGATAAACCAAATAGGCCAATCATGGAAACACCAATCCATAACACATTTTATACAGGAGCACTTGCACTTTCCCACTGGACCGCAGTGAGGAAAGTGCGCAGAATCATTACACCAGCAAAAACAGAGTCAAAACCGGGAGGTCAGAAAGCAAAAAGTCAGGGGAAACACGCCAAAAGATGCCAAGTCTAACACATGTCCCCTCCAGCTGAAAGTAGGGAGAACTACCCAACCCCATTGGAGTTCTCCTCACTAAGGCGGAAGAACCTGGACAGACCATCTGCGTTGGCGTGTTCTGTACCAGGACGGTGCTCCACCGTAAAGTCCATTCCCTGTAGGGAGATGGACCACCTCAGCAGTTTTGGATTCTCACCCCTCATTTGCATCAACCATCTGAGGGGCCTGTGGTCTGTCTGAACCCGGAAGTGAGTCCCAAACAGGTATGGTCTCAACTTCTTCAGTGCCCAGACCACAGCAAAAGCTTCCCTTTCTATGGTACTCCACCTCTGTTCCCTGGGAAGTAGTCTCCTGCTAAGGAAGACTACAGGCTGATCCAGGCCCTCTTCATTCAGTTGTGAGAGCACCGCTCCCACACCATGCTCTGAAGCGTCAGTTTGCACGACGAATTCCTTGGAGAAGTCAGGTGCCTTGAGCACGGGCGCCGTGCACATGGCTGCCTTCAGGGCATCAAAAGCTTTCTGGCAGGACTCAGTCCAGATCACTTTCCTGGGCTGCCTCTTAGAGGTCAGCTCTGTTAAGGGGGCAACAATGGTGCCATAGCCCTTAACAAATCTCCTATAGTAACCGGTGAGACCTAAGAAGGCTCTCACCTCTGTCTGGGTCTTGGGGGGTTCCCAAGCCAGAATGGTGTTAATCTTGGGTTGTAGGGGCGCCACCTGGCCGCTTCCTACCTGGTGCCCCAAGTACACCACAGAACCCTGCCCGATCTGGCACTTACTGGCCTTGATCGTGAGGCCTGCACCTTGCAGAGCCCTCAACACTTTCTCAAGGTGCTGTAAATGTTCTTCCCAGCTGGAACTGAACACAGCAATGTCATCCAGGTAGGCGGCACTGAAATCCTCCAGCCCAGCCAACACCTGATTGACCAACCTCTGAAAGGTGGCAGGGGCATTCTTCAACCCAAAGGGCATCACCCGGAATTGGTAATGACCTTCTGGGGTTGAGAACGCTGATCTCTCCTTGGCCCCATCGGTTAAGGCAATCTGCCAGTACCCAGACGTTAAATCAAACGTGCTGAGGAACCGGGCAGCTCCCAACCGATCAATGAGCTCATCAGCTCTGGGGATGGGGTGCGCGTCAGTCCTGGTGACGGCATTGAGCCCACGGTAGTCCACACAAAACCGGAGTTCTGGAGTGGCACCGGGCGCCGCAGCCTTTGGGACCAAGACCACTGGGCTGGCCCAAGGACTGTGGGAGGGCTCAATCACCCCTAACGCCAACATCTTAGAGACCTCCTCCTTGATGCTGGCTCTGACCCGGTCAGTCAACCTGTAAATCTTGTGCTTCACAGGATGGCTGTCACCGGTGTCCACGTCATGGGTACACCAGTGAGTAACACCGGGGGTCAGAGAGAACAGTGGGGCGAACTGTCCCAACAACTGGCGACAGTCCCCCTGCTGCTCCTGAGTCAGAGTCGGGGAGAGGATCACACCCTCTACTGACCCATCATGCTCCTTGGTAGACAGGAGGTCAGGGAGAGGCTCACTCTCCTCTTCCACCCCATCATCTGTCGCCAAGAGCATACTCACTTCGGACCTCTCGAAGTGGGGCTTGAGGCGGTTCACGTGAAGGACCCTCAAAGGGTTCCTTGGAGCCTGCAAATCCACCAGGTAGGTGACGTCACTTTTGCGCTCCTTTACCTCATATGGCCCAGTCCACTTGTCCTGCAAGGCACAAGGTGCTACTGGGCCATGACCCACACTTTTTGCCCAGGTTGAAATTCGACCAGAGTGGCATTCTGGTCATACCATCTCTTCATTTCTTCCTGGCTTGCTTCTAGGTTCGCCTGAGCGAGTTTCCTGAAGCGGGCAGTTTGGTTTCTAAAGGCCAGCATGTAGCTAAATACATCCTGGGGAGTTTTCCTGGGAGCTGCCTCCCAGCCTTCCTTTACCAAACTCAGAGGTCCTCTGACAGGGTGGCCATACAGGAGCTCAAAGGGGCTGTACCCAAGAGACTTCTGAGGCACCTCCCTGTACGCAAAGAGTAGGCATGCCAAGAGGACGTCCCACTTACGCCTCATGGGTTCTGTTAGACCCTTGATCATGCCTTTCAAGGTCTGGTTGAATCTCTCCACCAGACCGTTTCCTTGTGGGTGGTAAGGAGTGGTGAACTTGTAGGTTACACCACACTCCTTCCACAGGGATGTCATATACTTCGATATAAAATTGGTCCCCCTATCAGAAACCACCTCTCTGGGGAATCCCACACGGGAAAAGATCCCCATTAACGCCCGGCCCACCACTGGTGCCGTCGTTGTCCTGAGAGGGATTGCCTCCGGGTACCGGGTGGCATGGTCCACCAAGACCAGGATGTACCTGTTGCCCATGGCTGTCTTGGGATCCAGTGGCCCCACAATATCCATCCCTACCCTTTCAAAGGGTGTTCCAACAACAGGAAAAGGTTGGAGAGGAGCTTTGACCTTCCTCCCACTCTTACCACTTGCCTTGCAAGTTTGGCAGGACCTGCAGTGTGCATCTGACTGCCTTCGCATTTGGGGCCAAAAGAAGTGGGTGACAAGCCTGTCAAAGGTCTTGTCCTGCCCCAAATGTCCTGCCAAAGGCACGTCATGAGCCAGACCCAGTAGGAAGGTCCTGAAGCGCTGGGGTACCACCAGCACACGGGCTGACCCAGGCTCAGCAACCTTAGGCTCACTGTATAGGAGACCACTCTCCCAGTAGATCAGATGTGACCCGGACTGATTACCAGCTGCCTGGTCTGCAGCCTGCCGCCGCAGACCCTCCAGAGTAGGGCACTCGTTCTGCTCCCTGCAGAACTCCTCCCTGGTGGGACCCCCTTCTTGCTGCCAATGGGTCAGCTCAGAGATGTCTCCCAGTTCGGCTACCTGCTCCCCTGTAGGCACCGGGGCGTCCCCCTCGAGGTCCGCCTCCTCCCGGTCCGTGTGAACTTCGGGGGCCGGTTTCCCGCGCCCCCTGCCCTTTCTCTTGGCAGGGACTTGGGCCACTGTTTCAGGCTCCAAGTCCTCTTGATCACAATTTCTGGCTGCCATTGACCGAGTAGACACGCATGCCCACTCTGGCAACCCAAGCATCTCCAAGTGAGACCTGAGCTCAACCTCCTTCCATGAGGACTGCTCCAGGTCGTTCCCTAGCAGACAATCTACAGGCATGGTAGGGCTCACAACCACCCTCAAGGGACCTGAGACCCCCCCCATTCAAAGGGAACCTGCGCCACCATACACTGGCGCTCAGAGTTGTCGACAGCAACTACTTGGTGGAATGCTCCTGGGACTACTTGCTTCTCAGACACCAGGTGACACCGGACTGAGGTCACACTGGCTCCAGTATCTCTGAGAGCCTCTACCCTGTTCCCATTAATGGTCACCCAGGTGCTATATTTCTTTGTGTTAGGGGGCACCTGGTTTCCTGGGACCATCTCACTGTCCCCGAGTGAGACAAGGGTCATTTCTGCGGGATCCCCACCCTCCTGTGGGCACCCCTCCTCCCCAAGCGCTACGCTAGCCAACACTTTGGACTGTCCACCGGTGGGTGGCTGTGTCCCCTTCGGGCACTTGGGGTCCCCCTTAAAGTGACCTACCTGTTCACATGCATAACTCTTGCGGGGGCCGGTCTCAACAGGCTTCCCTGTAGAGACCCCTTTCTTCTTATCACCGGGGGGCTGGGAACCTTTACCCTGGGTACTAGTTTGGGGCCCTTTAGAGAACTCCTGTGCTTTACCCTTGTCCCTCCCACCTTTCTGCTGGGGACCCTGCCCACCTTTGGCTGAGTCTCCCCCAAACGCTTTCTTGTGGACCCTGGTACTCACCCAGCGGTCCGCTTCCATAGCAAGCTTCCTGGGGTCAGTTAGCTTACTATCAACTAGGTGCTGGCGCAGATCTGCAAAACATAGACTAGACAAGTGCTCCCATGCAATCAAGTTGTAGAGCCCCTGAAAATCTGTTACGCTACTGCCCTTCACCCAACCATCCAGAGACCTGCAGAACACATCCACACATTCCAACCAAGTGTTGGCATCAGACTTCTTACTGGACCTGAACTGATCCCTGTACTTTTCAGGAGTAAGACCATACTTTGTGAGAAGGGCATCCTTCATGTCAGCATAGGTGAGGTGATACCCCTTACCCAAAGCTATCAGAGCATCCCTTGCTTCTTCCGGGAAAAGTGGCCACAATCCTGCTCCCCAATTCTCCTCAGGGACCCCATTCATGTGTATGGCTGCCTCATAACCCTGAAACCACCTTTGTATGTCATCCCCCTTCTTGAACTCCTTGCCTACGTTCTTGGGAATGTGCACAATCCTGTCTGCCTTTCTGGACTAATTGCTGCCACCATCTGAGCCTGACTTACTCCTAAGTTCTAGCTCCTTCAGTTCTCTCTCATGCTCTAAGAGCATCTTTCTCTCCTCTATGGCCAATCTCTTCTCCTCCCGCTCACTCTCCAGCCTGAGCTTCTGCAGCTCAAACTGCCTTGCCTCCCGCCTGTCCTCCAGCTCCTCTGGGGACAGACTGCTGCTGCCTGACCTGGCGGGTTCCCCCTACCCAAAAGCACATCCACCCTGGAAATAGGCTCCTCCACCTCCTCACTGAGATCACCAGGCTGCCCATTGGCATGTCTGGCTGCTACCCAGGCCCTCAGCGCCTTCTGTAGCTCCTCCTTCCTTGTGAGGCCTTTAATTTGGACTTTCAGGTTTTTACAAATCGCTCGTAACTCCTTTACGGCGTAGGATTCCAACCTGTCCTCCTCAAAGATAACTTCCAGAGATGCAACGGATGATGCAATTGATTCAGGCATGACAAAAGTAGTGAGTTGAAAACTGGCAAGATCAAAAATAGGCCAAAAGAAAAAGAACCAGTATGTGGTACGTAATGGTCTGCGATATGGTAGTAGTGCACACCAATCACTGTAAGTCAAGTGCAAACGCAAGTCCTATCCTCACCGCTGACAACCAATGTTAGAAATGGGATCTCTAGTTGGCAAGGGCTTGCACCTTTGTCCAAGTATGGACCCTTCTTCCTAGTCAGGGTAAGGGTGTTACACTCGTGAAGTAACCCCTGCTCACCCTCGTGGTAGCTTGGCACGAGCAGTCAGGCTTAATTCAGAGGCAGTGTGTAAAGCATTTGCACATAACCAACAGTAATACAGTGTAAGCACTACAAACGGACACCACACCAGTTTAGAAAAATAACCAATATTTTATATACTCAAGACAAGACCAATTACGACAAAAATCCACAATACTATACTTTACGAATGAATACTTGATACGGTAACTTCTTCTTTGCAGGAATAGCACAAAAGCAAAGTTCGTACGAGTCGGTAGCTCCGTCCGAGCCTACCGTGATGCTGGAAACCACAGAGTCTAACAGTTCCAGCCGACCGCGTCGATACGGGCCAGCAGAGTCATGAACAGACTCGGTTACAGTACCTTTCTCGTTGTGGCTGGTACGGAGTGTACGAGCCGGTCGGCGTTCGTCGCGGTTGCGGTGCAAGACGGAGCGGTGCAAGGTGCGGTGTCCCTCGATGCGGTGCAGGCAGCGGCTCGATGAGCGTCGTGCAGACGGAGTCGGTGAGTCCAAGGCGTGCGATGCAGGGTGAGACGATGCTCGATGCGGTGCTGACAGGTTGCGATGCAGGCGACCTAGCCGGAGTGCGGGAGCTGGCATCGGACAGCGGTGCGAGTCGGAGCGGTGCGTCGCAGACGTGCGAGCGGTGCCCCAAATGCGGTGCGGTCTCGACTCTTGAGCCAGCTGCAGCGGTCGCGTCGGTCGGGTCCGGTTGGTTCAGTGAAGCGATGCGATGCGAACTGCGGTGCCCACAGGTCACGGTGCAAGCAGCGGCTCGATGTTGGCGGCGTCGGACGTCGCCCACGGTGAGACCAGGGTTGCGATGCAAAGCGGGGCGATGCGGTCTGCGGTGCAAACAGGTCACCGGCCAGGGATGGATTCGGTTGACGGAGTCGGTTGCAGTTCCCTTCCTCTGTGGCAACTGAAACAGCGTTCCAGAAGCGGTACCCAGAGGCTTGTGAAGTCTTTGTAGTCCCTGAGACTTCTTAACAGGAGGCCAGCTCGGTTCCAGGCCCTTGGAGATACTCTGCACAAGTTTGTAGAAAGTTCAGTCCAGTCCTTTCACTGCCCAAGACAGAAGCAGCAACTGCAGGCCAACCCAACAAAGCAACAACACAGCAAAGGGGCAGTACTCCTCCTGGCAGCTCTTCCAGCTCTTCGTCTTGGCAGGTTCCTTGATTCCAGCGAGATCTAAATTCATGGGGTCAGGGCCCCAATATTTATAACCCAAATTCCTTTGTTCTCTGAAGGCAGAGAGGCCTTTGCCTAGTCCAAACCAGTTCTGGAGCACTTTGTTGACAAGTCTCCGTCCCTTCTTTCAGTGAGTAGGCCAGGGACATCAGACGCACCACAGGAGGTGGAGCCAGCATTGTGGAGGGAAGGCACTGTCCTATTCAGGGCCCAGGTGCGACCCCTCCCACCCATCTACAGGTCGATCTGGCTATTCAGCCCTGCGCTGACTCACCCTGTCTCCTGGCATCCCCCAGCCCCTGCGACTCACATTCCAGACAAGGAATACACAACCTCGCAGAGGCAGGCTTGGATGGTTAGACAAGAAAATACCCACTTTCTAAAAGTGGTATTTTCAAACAAGGAATGTTAAAACCAACTTCACTAAAAGATGCATTTTATCATTCTGAGTCCAGGCATACTAAACTCGAATTTCTACCATGTTCCCGGGGTCAGTTAGGATTATAAACTGTAATAATCAAAACCGCCCGTTCTGGCCTAGGGGAACAGGTAGCCTTGCAATAGTGAAAAATGAACTAGGCTGTAATTCACTATCAGGACATGCCGCACACACCAGGGCATGTCCTACCTTTCGCGTACAGCGCACCCTGCCCACAGGGGTACCTTGGGCCTACCTTAGGGGTGACTAACATGTAGCAAAGGGAAGGTTTAGGGACTTGCAAGTGTGTGCACTTGCCAAGTCGACATGGCAGCCCCAGGCTGCGCACAGGCTCTGCGTTGGCAGGCCCGAGTTACATTTTACGGGCTGTTTGCGTGGGTGGCACAATCCAGTGCTGCAGCCCACCAACAGCATTTGGTCTATAGGCCCTGGCACTCGCAGTGCACTTTACAAGGGACTGACAGATAAACCAAATAGGGCAATCATGGAAACACCAATCCATAACACATTTTATACAGGAGCACTTGCACTCTCCCACTGGACCGCAGTGAGGAAAGTGCGCAGAATCATTACACCAGCAAAAACAGAGTCAAAACCGGGAGGTCAGAAAGCAAAAAGTCAGGGGAAACACGCCAAAAGATGCCAAGTCTAACACATGTCCCCTCCAGCTGAAAGTAGGGAGAACTACCCAACCCCATTGGAGTTCTCCTCACTAAGGCGGAAGAACCTGGACAGACCATCTGCGTTGGCGTGTTCTGTACCAGGACGGTGCTCCACCGTAAAGTCCATTCCCTGTAGGGAGATGGACCACCTCAGCAGTTTTGGATTCTCACCCCTCATTTGCATCAACCATCTGAGGGGCCTGTGGTCTGTCTGAACCCGGAAGTGAGTCCCAAACAGGTATGGTCTCAACTTCTTCAGTGCCCAGACCACAGCAAAAGCTTCCCTTTCTATGGTACTCCACCTCTGTTCCCTGGGAAGTAGTCTCCTGCTAAGGAAGACTACAGGCTGATCCAGGCCCTCTTCATTCAGTTGTGAGAGCACCGCTCCCACACCATGCTCTGAAGCGTCAGTCTGCACGACGAATTCCTTGGAGAAGTCAGGTGCCTTGAGCACGGGCGCCGTGCACATGGCTGCCTTCAGGACATCAAAAGCTTTCTGGCAGGACTCAGTCCAGATCACTTTCCTGGGCTGCCTCTTAGAGGTCAGCTCTGTTAAGGGGGCAACAATGGTGCCATAGCCCTTAACAAATCTCCTATAGTAACCGGTGAGACCTAAGAAGGCTCTCACCTCTGTCTGGGTCTTGGGGGTTCCCAAGCCAGAATGGTGTCAATCTTGGGTTGTAGGGGCGCCACCTGGCCGCTTCCTAACTGGTGCCCCAAGTACACCACAGAACCCTGCCCGATCTGGCACTTACTGGCCTTGATCGTGAGGCCTGCACCTTGCAGAGCCCTCAACACTTTCTCAAGGTGCTGTAAATGTTCTTCCCAGCTGGAACTGAACACAGCAATGTCATCCAGGTAGGCGGCACTGAAATCCTCCAGCCCAGCCAACACCTGATTGACCAACCTCTGAAAGGTGGCAGGGGCATTCTTCAACCCAAAGGGCATCACCCGGAATTGGTAATGACCTTCTGGGGTTGAGAACGCTGATCTCTCCTTGGCCCCATCGGTTAAGGCAATCTGCCAGTACCCAGACGTTAAATCAAACGTGCTGAGGAACCGGGCAGCTCCCAACCGATCAATGAGCTCATCAGCTCTGGGGATGGGGTGCGCGTCAGTAATGGTGACGGCATTGAGCCCACGGTAGTCCACACAAAACCGGAGTTCTGGAGTGGCACCGGGCGCCGCAGCCTTTGGGACCAAGACCACTGGGCTGGCCCAAGGACTGTGGGAGGGCTCAATCACCCCTAACGCCAACATCTTAGAGACCTCCTCCTTGATGCTGGCTCTGACCCGGTCAGTCAACCTGTAAATCTTGTGCTTCACAGGATGGCTGTCACCGGTGTCCACGTCATGGGTACACCAGTGAGTAACACCGGGGGTCAGAGAGAACAGTGGGGCGAACTGTCCCAACAACTGGCGACAGTCCCCCTGCTGCTCCTGAGTCAGAGTCGGGGAGAGGATCACACCCTCTACTGACCCATCATGCTCCTTGGTAGACAGGAGGTCAGGGAGAGGCTCACTCTCCTCTTCCACCCCATCATCTGTCGCCAAGAGCATACTCACTTCGGACCTCTCGAAGTGGGGCTTGAGGCGGTTCACGTGAAGGACCCTCAAAGGGTTCCTTGGAGCCTGCAAATCCACCAGGTAGGTGACGTCACTTTTGCGCTCCTTTACCTCATATGGCCCAGTCCACTTGTCCTGCAAGGCACAAGGTGCTACTGGGGCCATGACCCACACTTTTTGCCCAGGTTGAAATTCGACCAGAGTGGCATTCTGGTCATACCATCTCTTCATTTCTTCCTGGCTTGCTTCTAGGTTCGCCTGAGCGAGTTTCCTGAAGCGGGCAGTTTGGTTTCTAAAGGCCAGCATGTAGCTAAATACATCCTGGGGAGTTTTCCTGGGAGCTGCCTCCCAGCCTTCCTTTACCAAACTCAGAGGTCCTCTGACAGGGTGGCCATACAGGAGCTCAAAGGGGCTGTACCCAAGAGACTTCTGAGGCACCTCCCTGTACGCAAAGAGTAGGCATGGCAAGAGGACGTCCCACTTACGCCTCATGGGTTCTGTTAGACCCTTGATCATGCCTTTCAAGGTCTGGTTGAATCTCTCCACCAGACCGTTTCCTTGTGGGTGGTAAGGAGTGGTGAACTTGTAGGTTACACCACACTCCTTCCACAGGGATGTCATATACTTCGATATGAAATTGGTCCCCCTATCAGAAACCACCTCTCTGGGGAATCCCACACGGGAAAAGATCCCCATTAACGCCCGGCCCACCACTGGTGCCGTCGTTGTCCTGAGAGGGATTGCCTCCGGGTACCGGGTGGCATGGTCCACCAAGACCAGGATGTACCTGTTGCCCATGGCTGTCTTGGGATCCAGTGGCCCCACAATATCCATCCCTACCCTTTCAAAGGGTGTTCCAACAACAGGAAAAGGTTGGAGAGGAGCTTTGTCCTTCCTCCCACTCTTACCACTTGCCTGGCAAGTTTGGCAAGACCTGCAGTGTGCATCTGACTGCCTTCGCATTTGGGGCCAAAAGAAGTGGGTGACAAGCCTGTCAAAGGTCTTGTCCTGCCCCAAATGTCCTGCCAAAGGCACGTCATGAGCCAGACCCAGTAGGAAGGTCCTGAAGCGCTGGGGTACCACCAGCACACGGGCTGACCCAGGCTCAGCAACCTTAGGCTCACTGTATAGGAGACCACTCTCCCAGTAGATCAGATGTGACCCGGACTGATTACCAGCTGCCTGGTCTGCAGCCTGCCGCCGCAGACCCTCCAGAGTAGGGCACTCGTTCTGCTCCCTGCAGAACTCCTCCCTGGTGGGACCCCCTTCTTGCTGCCAATGGGTCAGCTCAGAGATGTCTCCCAGTTCGGCTACCTGCTCCCCTGTAGGCACCAGGGCGTCCCCCTCGAGGTCCGCCTCCTCCCGGTCCGTGTGAACTTCGGGGGCCGGTTTCCCGCGCCCCCTGCCCTTTCTCTTGGCAGGGACTTGGGCCACTGTTTCAGGCTCCAAGTCCTCTTGATCACCCTTTCTGGCTGCCATTGACCGAGTAGACACGCATGCCCACTCTGGCAACCCAAGCATCTCCAAGTGAGACCTGAGCTCAACCTCCTTCCATGAGGACTGCTCCAGGTCGTTCCCTAGCAGACAATGTACAGGCATGGTAGGGCTCACAACCACCCTCAAGGGACCTGAGACCCCCCCATTCAAAGGGAACCTGCGCCACCATACACTGGCGCTCAGAGTTGTCGACAGCAACTACTTGGTGGAATGCTCCTGGGACTACTTGCTTCTCAGACACCAGGTGACACCGGACTGAGGTCACACTGGCTCCAGTATCTCTGAGAGCCTCTACCCTGTTCCCATTAATGGTCACCCAGGTGCTATATTTCTTTGTGTTAGGGGGCACCTGGTTTCCTGGGACCATCTCACTGTCCCCGAGTGAGACAAGGGTCATTTCTGCGGGATCCCCACCCTCCTGTGGGCACCCCTCCTCCCCAAGCGCTACGCTAGCCAACACTTTGGACTGTCCACCGGTGGGTGGCTGTGTCCCCTTCGGGCACTTGGGGTCCCCCTTAAAGTGACCTACCTGTTCACATGCATAACACTTGCGGGGGCCGGTCTCAACAGGCTTCCCTGTAGAGACCCCTTTCTTCTTATCACCAGGGGGCTGGGAACCTTTACCCTGGGTACTAGTTTGGGGCCCTTTAGAGAACTCCTGTGCTTTACCCTTGTCCCCCCCACCTTTCTGCTGGGGACCCTGCCCACCTTTGGCTGAGTCTCCCCCAAACGCTTTCTTGTGGACCCTGGTACACACCCAGCGGTCCGCTTCCATAGCAAGCTTCCTGGGGTCAGTTAGCTTACTATCAACTAGGTGCTGGCGCAGATCTGCAAAACATAGACTAGACAAGTGCTCCCATGCAATCAAGTTGTAGAGCCCCTGAAAATCTGTTACGCTACTGCCCTTCACCCAACCATCCAGAGACCTGCAGAACACATCCACACATTCCAACCAAGTGTTGGCATCAGACTTCTTACTGGACCTGAACTGATCCCTGTACTTTTCAGGAGTAAGACCATACTTTGTGAGAAGGGCATCCTTCATGTCAGCATAGGTGAGGTGATACCCCTTACCCAAAGCTATCAGAGCATCCCTTGCTTCTTCCGGGAAAAGTGGCCACAATCCTGCTCCCCAATTCTCCTCAGGGACCCCATTCATGTGTATGGCTGCCTCATAACCCTGAAACCACCTTTGTATGTCATCCCCCTTCTTGAACTCCTTGCCTACGTTCTTGGGAATGTGCACAATCCTGTCTGCCTTTCTGGACTAATTGCTGCCACCATCTGAGCCTGACTTACTCCTAAGTTCTAGCTCCTTCAGTTCTCTCTCATGCTCTAAGAGCATCTTTCTCTCCTCTATGGCCAATCTCTTCTCCTCCCGCTCACTCTCCAGCCTGAGCTTCTGCAGCTCAAACTGCCTTGCCTCCCGCCTGTCCTCCAGCTCCTCTGGGGACAGACTGCTGCTGCCTGACCTGGCGGGTTCCCCCTACCCAAAAGCACATCCACCCTGGAAATAGGCTCCTCCACCTCCTCACTGAGATCACCAGGCTGCCCATTGGCATGTCTGGCTGCTACCCAGGCCCTCAGCGCCTTCTGTAGCTCCTCCTTCCTTGTGAGGCCTTTAATTTGGACTTTCAGGTTTTTACAAATCGCTCGTAACTCCTTTACGGCGTAGGATTCCAACCTGTCCTCCTCAAAGATAACTTCCAGAGATGCAACGGATGATGCAATTGATTCAGGCATGACAAAAGTAGTGAGTTGAAAACTGGCAAGATCAAAAATAGGCCAAAAGAAAAAGAACCAGTATGTGGTACGTAATGGTCTGCGATATGGTAGTAGTGCACACCAATCACTGTAAGTCAAGTGCAAACGCAAGTCCTATCCTCACCGCTGACAACCAATGTTAGAAATGGGATCTCTAGTTGGCAAGGGCTTGCACCTTTGTCCAAGTATGGACCCTTCTTCCTAGTCAGGGTAAGGGTGTTACACTCGTGAAGTAACCCCTGCTCACCCTCGTGGTAGCTTGGCACGAGCAGTCAGGCTTAATTCAGAGGCAGTGTGTAAAGCATTTGCACATAACCAACAGTAATACAGTGTAAGCACTACAAACGGACACCACACCAGTTTAGAAAAATAACCAATATTTTATATACTCAAGACAAGACCAATTACGACAAAAATCCACAATACTATACTTTACGAATGAATACTTGATACGGTAACTTCTTCTTTGCAGGAATAGCACAAAAGCAAAGTTCGTACGAGTCGGTAGCTCCGTCCGAGCCTACCGTGATGCTGGAAACCACAGAGTCTAACAGTTCCAGCCGACCGCGTCGATACGGGCCAGCAGAGTCATGAACAGACTCGGTTACAGTACCTTTCTCGTTGTGGCTGGTACGGAGTGTACGAGCCGGTCGGCGTTCGTCGCGGTTGCGGTGCAAGACGGAGCGGTGCAAGGTGCGGTGTCCCTCGATGCGGTGCAGGCAGCGGCTCGATGAGCGTCGTGCAGACGGAGTCGGTGAGTCCAAGGCGTGCGATGCAGGGTGAGACGATGCTCGATGCGGTGCTGACAGGTTGCGATGCAGGCGACCTAGCCGGAGTGCGGGAGCTGGCGTCGGACAGCGGTGCGAGTCGGAGCGGTGCGTCGCAGACATGCGAGCGGTGCCCCAAATGCGGTGCGGTCTCGACTCTTGAGCCAGTTGCAGCGGTCGCGTCGGTCGGGTCCGGTTGGTTCAGTGAAGCGATGCGATGCGAACTGCGGTGCCCACAGGTCACGGTGCAAGCAGCGGCTCGATGTTGGCGGCGTCGGACGTCGCCCACGGTGAGACCAGGGTTGCGATGCGAAGCGGGGCGATGCGGTCTGCGGTGCAAACAGGTCACCGGCCAGGGATGGATTCGGTTGACGGAGTCGGTTGCAGTTCCCTTCCTCTGTGGCAACTGAAACAGCGTTCCAGAAGCGGTACCCAGAGGCTTGTGAAGTCTTTGTAGTCCCTGAGACTTCTTAACAGGAGGCCAGCTCGGTTCCAGGCCCTTGGAGATACTCTGCACAAGTTTGTAGAAAGTTCAGTCCAGTCCTTTCACTGCCCAAGACAGAAGCAGCAACTGAGGGCCAACCCAACAAAGCAACAACACAGCAAAGGGGCAGTACTCCTCCTGGCAGCTCTTCCAGCTCTTCGTCTTGGCAGGTTCCTTGATTCCAGCGAGATCTAGATTCATGGGGTCAGGGCCCCAATATTTATATCCCAAATTCCTTTGTTCTCTGAAGGAAGAGAGGCCTTTGCCTAGTCCAAACCAGTTCTGGAGCACTTTGTTGACAAGTCTCCGTCCCTTCTTTCAGTGAGTAGGCCAGGGACATCAGACGCACCACAGGAGGTGGAGCCAGCATTGTGGAGGGAAGGCACTGTCCTATTCAGGGCCCAGGTGCGACCCCTCCCACCCATCTACAGGTCGATCTGGCTATTCAGCCCTGCGCTGACTCACCCTGTCTCCTGGCATCCCCCAGCCCCTGTCACTCACATTCCAGACAAGGAATACACAACCTCGCAGAGGCAGGCTTGGATGGTTAGACAAGAAAATACCCACTTTCTAAAAGTGGTATTTTCAAACACAGAATGTTAAAACCAACTTCACTAAAAGATGCATTTTATCATTCTGAGTCCAGGCATACTAAACTCGAATTTCTACCATGTTCCCGGGGTCAGTTAGGATTATAAACTGTAATAATCAAAACCGCCCGTTCTGGCCTAGGGGGAACAGGTAGCCTTGCAATAGTGAAAAATGAACTAGGCTGTAATTCACTATCAGGACATGCCGCACACACCAGGGCATGTCCTACCTTTCGCGTACAGCGCACCCTGCCCACAGGGGTACCTTGGGCCTACCTTAGGGGTGACTAACATGTAGCAAAGGGAAGGTTTAGGGACTTGCAAGTGTGTGCACTTGCCAAGTCGACATGGCAGCCCCAGGCTGCGCACAGGCTCTGCGTTGGCAAGCCCGAGTTACATTTTACGGGCTGTTTGCGTGGGTGGCACAATCCAGTGCTGCAGCCCACCAACAGCATTTGGTCTATAGGCCTGGCACTCGCAGTGCACTTTACAAGGGACTGACAGATAAACCAAATAGGCCAATCATGGAAACACCAATCCATAACACATTTTATACAGGAGCACTTGCACTTTCCCACTGGACCGCAGTGAGGAAAGTGCGCAGAATCATTACACCAGCAAAAACAGAGTCAAAACCGGGAGGTCAGAAAGCAAAAAGTCAGGGGAAACACGCCAAAAGATGCCAAGTCTAACAACTACTCAATGGGCTTTAGGATAAATCCGTATGTCTACTCGATGCTTCTATGTTCTTTATTGGTTTCCATCTATGTATATACACAGTAATTTTTATACTCAAATGCACCCTTTCTATATTTCTGCATCTTTTTGTTCAATCTCTTATATACATTCATCCAATATTTAATTGACTTGGTCAAGCACATCTACCAAGTCATTTTTGTTGATTAGACTATTCAAATGATCATTTGTGGATTTTATTTCCTCTGGTACTTAGTTACAAATCCTTTGCTAGTGCTTCATTGAATAACATAATATGTTAATTGAGATCACAAACTAGCTATCACTTCTTTGTTCTCCTTGCACAATGTGGGTTTAACTGTCATCCTCCAGCCTCTTAAAATTATTTTCTTTTTGCACTAGTGTGCCAGAGTCAATGCAAGTAATTTCTGTATAATTTGTTAGTGAAACTATGTTATTGTTTGCATTGTTGTTCTCTTGTTGGTTTTACTGTAATTTTACTGCTCACTGCATCACAGGATTCAATCATTACCTCAGTGGCATGGCCTAAACGGGTCGAAATTTATTTTGGGCTGCGTGTTCCTGTTTAGAGAGTATCTGACCTGGCAGCTGGGCTGAACTCTTCCTATTGTTGCATATCTAAGACTGAATTGCCTAGGGCCCGGCATGATTTGAAGTGGTAGAATGGGTGAAAAACGATGGATTTGGAGTACAGTCCAAGTGGTCGCAAGTGGCTTGGATTCATTCAAGCATTAATTTCATCACCTTAATGTCTGTGGGTGTTGCCGTACACACCTCTCTTCAAATAGTCATTGTTTAACTAGTAGACTGTTTTGGAAATATTTAGGGCCTGTTTTACAGTGTGTTGGTAAAATAAAGTCCTACAATTTATGGATGAAATGCTAAACAAAGAGTAGAATCCATACATATAATTTCCAACACCACACAATACCTATTCTGAATAACTTCACCCAGAGGATTCTCTTATGAATAAAGCATTGCTCAAAAATTAAGGATTTTTGATACCACCACATTCTCTATAAGTAAATTGTGGGGGCCACTTGGAGTGTGCAGCCACCAGGGTGGGAGTCACTTTTTTCCCGAAGACAGATCCCCAAAGCAGGGTGGGCCACAATTTGCAAATCTATAACCATAAGGTATGGTGTGGATATCAAGGTTTGAGCTGAGAAACTGTCTCTTCTCTATAGCCATCTTAAACGGGCACATGGAAGAGACTTTCTTAGAGCTAAACTCTCATTAACATGCAGAATATTATGTTCCTGTGAAAACTGCCAAATGATTACAATACACATTCTGATCTGTAGTTGTGAGGTAGATTTTAGGGGGCTTACCACGAGGTGAGAATACAGCATGAGTCGCATAACATATAGGTACAAACATATATATGATGCCGTTAACATGTAAACAGTTCAACCTGACAACATGCCAAAAAAAGTCAATTTATTGTACATGCGTAGGGTCATACATACATAGGAAGAATGAATATGTTCAGAACATGCTGATCTCAGTGCTTAACACGGAACTTGTAGAACGGTCTAACACCCTAAACATACTAATCAAAACTCCCTTTTTAATGTTTTCTCTCGTTGTCCCAGCCCAGGATCATTTAATGAAATAGTGCCTCTGCCTTTCCCCAGAAAAAAAGTGAAACAAACACACATTGTTAAATAGAATGTGCAATGGGCCATTTAATGTTCAATGTTTAATGCTTTGTTCCAAGGTATTAGTGCAAAGTAATGAAATGCTTTCAATTCTTTTGGGATTGGAAAAAACAGATAACTGGTATCCCTTAGAGCTAGACTCACGCTTGAATGGAAGGACTGTTTCTTTGTCCCAGCGGTAAAGGCAGGAATAGTAGTTTGAGCATCACTACTATAATGCTGCTCATGTATTTTAATTAGATTTGTTTTCTAAAAGCTTGCTACGGTTACTGAGCCTGTCCTTGAGTGTGCGAACATGCTTGCACATGTGTAGTTTGTATGCCTTTTTGTGTGTGCAGATGTCTGCTGTGTATGCATTTGCGCATTTGTGTTTACGTATATGCCTGTGAATGTGTGCATATATGTTTATATAAGCCTAAATGTGTGTGTGTATATCTTTGATGTGTGGGTGTTTATGTGTTTATACATGTGTATTTGTATACATGAGTATTAGAGTTTATGTGTATATGTATATGTAGGTACATTGCTGGCCATGTGCTTATATGTTTGTAGAATATGTGCTCATGCATAGAGGTTTATGTCCATATGTGTTTATATGCATTTGCCACATGTGTGAGTGGGAATGCATGCATGTTAAAGTTTATGTGTATGTGTTCACATATATAAGTGTATTTGTGTGTGGGGTGTGTCAGTGACTATATGGATCTTTCAGTGGGTGTGTGAGTGGCTTTATAGGTTTGTTAGTGGTTGTGTCAGTGGCAATCTGAGTGTGTAAATGGGTGTGTGACTGTTTTTCTGGGTGTGTGAGTGTCTGTGGGTGTGTGAGTGGCTGCCACAGGGTATGGGTGGGTGTGCGAGTTGCTATATCAGTGTGTAACTGGGTGTAAGAGTGACTGTGTGGGTGTGTGAGTGCTTATATGGGTGTGTGAGTGGAGATGTGAGTGGTTGCATGAGTGTGCCAGTGGGTGTGTGAGTGGTTGTGTTGGTGTGTGAGTGATTGTATGGGAATGTGAGTGCTTGTATGGGTGTGTGAGTGGGGTTGCAAATGATTGCGTGAATGAGTACGTAAGTGATTCTATGGGTGAGTGAGTGGCTATATGAGTGGTTGCATGGGTGTATGAGTGGGTGGGTATGTGAGTGGCTATATGAGTGGCTGCATGGGTATATGAGTGGGTGTGTGAGTGGCTGTAAGAGTGTGTGAGTGGGTATGTGAGTGGCTGTATGGGTGTGTTAGTGGTTGTATGGGTGTGTGAGTGCTTGTTTTGATGCATGAGTGGGTGTGTCAGTGGTTTTGTGTATGATGCCATTAGTGATGTCATCAGCAATGTCATTTGAGATGTCATCAGTAATGCCACTGACCATGTCATGAGTGATGTAATATGTGAGGTTATAAGCAGTGCAGTGTGGGGGCACAAGTTATAGCTAACTCAGGTAACTATAACTGTTAAATTTCTATGGTTTTGTGTGTGTGAAATCTGAGCCTAACTATAATGTCCCTGTAACCTTTGGTTTTTCCAGTGAATACATATATTACAGATTTGTGGTACCCACTCTGTAGCTATAGTCAGGATTCCCAGGTATATGAATTTTTCAGAATTTTGGTCGCTAATAACTTTTGATAAACGTCCACAAAATGTTCCAGAGCAATAGCTTTTCCTACATTGGCAGAGGATGGAAAGTTTTGCAGTAATTGTTCAAGGGGGTGCATAGATAAAAGGGGGGGTCCCAAAATGAGTTTTTCCACCAATGCATTTTTCATAGACTTTTGTATCTCACGTAGCTCGAAAATGGCTGAATGGATGTCCATGAAATTTGGCAGGATTACACATTATGTTGTGCAGATAATCCATTTGGGTGCTACAGGTAAGTATTGTTTAACTTACAATGCATTTTAAGTGATGTCATTTGAGATGTCATCAGTGATGTCATCAGTGATGTCACTGACCATGTCATGAGTGATGTAATATGTGATGCCATCAGCAGTGCATTGCAGGGGTGCGAGTTATAGTTAGCTCAGCTAACTATAATGGCCAAATTTCGCTGGATTTGTACAAGTGAAATGTCAGCCTAACTATAATGTCCCTGAAACCTATGTTTTTTTCAGTGAATATATATGTATATTTCTCTATGTTTGCGTCATGTGGGACGCTAGTGATATTATAAAAAAATGTGTATTCGAGGTAAAGGTCAGGTGACCAAGAGCTGTTGAGCTCGAAACGCGTCTTTGTTTTGTGCCCGTAAATAAATCTGAATTGGCAACCTTGGATCGGCGTGGCTCGTTGCTTGCTTGAAGTGCAAGTGTGGTGGTGAATATATATATATATATATATATATATATATATATAAGGTTTCTATATATTTAAAAAAAGTACGAACTACTGTAGTACTTCTTAGGAAAATCAAAAATAAATAAATATGTTACAAAATTGAAAGTACACTGTACTACACTATATTTTACAAATACAGTGTACTAGAGTATAATTTCTAATTTTAAAATGCACAGCCCCCTCCCCAGGCCGATTATGGCCCTGGGATATATCAATAGGGGGGGGACCACACAGCCCCGTCCCTGGGCTGTTTTTGCTTCGTGGTTCCCATCCCTTGGGACCCAGCCATAAACAAATGGGGGAGGGGCCACATGACCCCGCTTCATGGGCTTATTTCAGACTCTGGGGTCTCCATGACCCGGAGCCCAGCCATATTCAAATGGGGGCCGCGTGGCCCCCATTCCCCAGCCGATTTTAGCCCCGATGACCCAGGCCGGGCCTTTTAATTTTTTTATTTTTAATAGGGGAGGAGGGCAACGTGGCCCCCTCCCTGGGCAGATTTTGGCACGGGGGACCCCGTCCCCCGGGGCCCAGCCTCTTTATTGTGGGTGCCCCCAGAGCACCCAGTGATCTCCGTTGGGGACTGCAGGGGTAGCCTCACAGCCACGAGGTCCCTACCGGCTCCCTGTCTCCTGCGGGAGCCGGCATTGCTCTGACAGACAGGGAGCTGCTGAAAGGCAGCTCCCTGTCTGTCAGAACAATCCTTTCGTCTGTTTCCCTGCCCATTTCACAGTGGGCAGGGAAACTGATGAAAGATTCGTTTCCACCAAGTGAGACCATTTACCAACTCTCAATTGCAGGAAGCGGAGCGTTTGCTGTGACTTGGTGCAAACTGTCAAAGCTCCTGCCAAGCCACAGCATACAGCTATGTCCCGAGGGTGGGAACCCCAGGACATCGCAGGAGCCAGCCCTGGTGGGTGGCGGTCCCCAGGGCCATTATTGGCTCCAGGAGGGGGGCCATATGGCCCCCCTCCTTTGACCTAGAATGGTCTGCCCCGGGAGGTGGTCGTCCCCGGGGCCGACAACAACTTGGGAGGGGGGCTACACAGCCCATCTCCTTAAAAACAATCAAAAGCCCCGGGAAGATGGTGCTCCTCGGTGGTCCGCTTCGAACCCCTCTTCAATGTGCATTTATGGCTGGGGGATCCACGTGCCCCCCTCTATTAATTTTTTTAATGTGGCCCTCTGGAGGTGGTGGTCGTCGGGTCTTGGGGGGTCCAAGCAGCCATCCTAGATTTAAAGATAAGCCCCAGGGAGTTGGTGGCCCCAGGGGCTCAAAAGAGCCTCAAGAGGGGAGCCCCATTTGCCCCCCTCCTTTTCACAATCCCGCATACCCCCAGGACCAGGCCCACCCAGGGGCAAAACAATGGATTGCAAAGGAGTTTGCGCTTTTTTATTTTTTTCCGGTGGGAGCTGCAAGTCCAGGGTGACTCCAGCTGAAAAATCCAAACACAAAACGCTTTTTTGCCCCAGGTGGGGTCTCTGCGGGACCCCTCCCCCAGGAGGCCTAGGGAGTGACGGTATTCCCACTCATCCCCCTTCTCTTTTTTTAACATTTATTTGTGGGACTTGGCTGAAGCCGATTCCTAAGATGGCTGCCAACACTTCCTCGCTGAAGTGTTGGCAGTTAATCACATTTCAGCAGAGGGACTGTTGGATTCTCGGAAGATCCGCATCCCTATATATCCTTCTTCATTTTTTTTTTATTTCACAAAAACTACTGAATGGATTTACACCAAATAACAAAAACGGTTCTTTCTGGACAAAGAGCTGCCTTTCTGCCTGGTGTAATTCCATCCAGCGGTTTGGTCTGTAGCCGTGACTAAAATATCGATGAAAATTAACATGGGAAATGCGCTGGTTTTGAACCTCCCTTTTTCTCGGCCCCTGCTTGACAGATCACTGCAAAACTTTCCATGCGCAACAAAAATCACCGGGCACTTTTTTGGGAAAATGTTGTGAAGATTCGTCGTAAGGCACCACAGATATAGGCAGGTCAAAAAATGCTTTTCCTATGGAAACATGGTCCTAACTATAACTACATACTATGTATGTATGTATGTATGTAATATATATATCTGTATATATGCATGTGTTTGCATGGATCTGCTGTGTGAGCGTGTGTGCATACATGTGTTTGAGTTTATATGTATTCATATTTGTGGGTATGTCCATGTATGTAGGTATGTCTGCTTATGTGCACACAAGCGTGAATGTGAATTTACTCAGTTTTGATGTTCCAGCATTGCATTTCGCTCTGCTTATTCCCATCCCTCATGACACACCAGACAAGGCTGTGGCGCAGCCTTCCCAAGTGTTTGATGGAAATGCAGTGTTGCTGGCGCATGCAGGCCTCACACTCTCCAGATGCTGAGCACTTTACTGCCCATCTACATCGAAGTCAATGCTACTTAAGGCTAATCACATACTAACTACATATCCCAGTGACAAAGCTGCATCCCCACTCTGTCTGTATTGATCTCCCATCACTCACTGGTAAGTGACCGTGCTAGACATGGCCCTTGGGCATTTTTCCAATACAAAAGCCACTTAACATTAAAATTGCACGATCTCTTTTGGCTCTTTTACAAGCCTTTATCAAACCCATTTAAGAGCCTACCTTTAATCACAAACTACTACACTCTAAAGATCGCCTTGACCTTTGAACTTTCACCTCCTGTTGGCAACCTTTAAAGGTTGTACATGCCTTTTTTGTTTGTGGAAAGGCACGGAAATGGTACCAAAGTCAGTAAGTAGGTTTGTGAATATTTTGCTTGAGCGAATTGATGCCACTGCCAGGAGAAACACGGAATCGCCTTTGCAAAACAGAAACATTTTAATCTAAATAACTCATTTTCAATGTGCGTTTTACAGCATGGTGGGATAGTCAGTCGAACCAGCTTGAGAAATGTCGAAAATGCAGATCTACATCACATAACACTAACATTATCCAATCACAGGGGCCCACTGAACTTACAGTTTATCCAATTGCTTCATTTATGTGAGTGTCTGTCGTGTACACTTAGAGTGCTCTAAGATTATTAAACGTATTGCTCTCAATTGTGTGTCTTCGTCTACATCATAAGCAGGAAACAAACACTGCCCCTTTGTGTTCCACAAGTTTTATACTTGAATGCAGTGGCGAACTTATATCTCTGCAGACATTTTTAACAGACCACCTAGTTTTCCTTATCCTCGCTTTGGATATAATGAGTGTTTAGCTAATCTGCGTGTATCCTGGTTTGTGACCCTGTGACTCGTAGTTTTAGATTTTATTTGCCGATGCTCATCTGTTTCTACTATAAAACTGCAGAAACGGTTGAAAGTCACCTTCATGGCATAGGAGTATTTGACTGATAGGTAAGTACAATCTATGCAGAAAAAGTATGTCAAAGTATCAGCCATCGCTCAATGTTTAACGCACAGACGTCGATTCATCTAAATGCTAATGGTAGCAGAAGTGATTTCATGCACTCTTTTAGCAACAATGACATCAGAGGGATGAGTACTTGAAACCCGCAGCCATTCAACAGCCTCCTGTTTCCTGCTGTGTGGGTTAACGGGGAGGGCAAAGAGTTACCCCTACAGAAAGAGAGGATGTTTTTTTTACTAAAGCTTACTTGCTGTTCATGCTACCTCTATCATCTCCTCTGAGACCAAATTTGGCAAGGGTGGTGCCCCTTCTACCAATGGGCAAGTTAAGGATGGCAGTTGCTTCCATGATGTTGACAATGTCTGGAATGTCTCACAATATACACCTGAGATAAACATGAAAAAATATTCACCAGAAAAAAATGAAAAAAATGGTGTTGAGGCATTTCTACTGTGACAGGATCCTGCAGAGTCCTGCAGATTACTTAGGTTGCACCAGTGCAGTTTTGCACCAACATATCCAGATTACATAAATTCCACTGGTGCTGTGCCCCATTATGTACACCCTCTGACAAATGAAAAAACAGAATTTGCACTGACTACTTCTGAAACAAATGATTTCCACTGACTGACTAATGAGAAAACACTTTTCATTGCTTTGTTGTTTTAAATGCCAATTACAATTTGATACAAAATTGCAATGCAGTAATCTATTTCACCATGTCCATATTCCTGATACTGCTCAGGTAGAAGGATAATGTGTGAGAACTTACAACTTCACTCATAGCTTGTCATATAATTCTGGAAATATGAAAAATCCTATCTGGTTAGTCACCAAGACATATTTTGAGAATGAAACATATTAAAGGATTTTGCTATGAGATTTAGGATGCCTTTTTAAGGAGTATTTGAGTATGGTTCCCTCCTTATGGTCACTTTGCTGGACTTACAGAAAGCGTTCAACACTCTAGGGTCACCATACCTTTTTGAAGTCCTTAAAAGAATGGACGTGTGGCCGTCAGTTTTTGAATGGGTAGCTTTACTGTACACAAAGTCATTAGATAGTGTCCAAGCACGGTATGCGTTCTCAGCTCATTAGCCTATGAGCATGGTCACCAGACACTGCTGCCGCTGTCTCCTATGCTACTTGTTTTGGATATTGTTAGACCTGGCATCTTTTGGCATGTTTCCCGTCTTTTGACTTTTTGCCCTCCTGTTGTGAGGTATGATGGACTTCGGTGTGCTGGTTTGTTGTCTCTGCGCATTTTACCACTGCTGATCAGTGCTAAAGTGCAAGTGCTCCCTCTGTAAATTGAATATTGATTGCTATTTCCAGGATTGGTGTATTTAATTTACTAGTAAGTCCCTAGTATTGGGCACAGGTGTGCCCAGGGCCTGTTAATCAAATGCTACTAGTGGGCCGGCAGCACTGATTGTGCCACCCACACAAGTAGCGTCTCAAATGTGCCTCAGACCTGCCACTGCAGTGTCTGTACGCGCAGTTTTAAACTGCCATGGTGGCCTGGCAAGTGCACCCACTTACCAGGCCTAACCCTTCTCTTTAATTACATATAAGTCACTCCTAAGGTAGGCCCAAGCAGCCCACTGAGCAGGGTGCAGTGTACTTAAAAGATAGGACATGTAGTGGTGTGTTTTTACATGTCCTGGTTGTGAAATACTGTGCATTTCGTTTTTCACCAGCTTATCTCCTCCATAGGTTAACATGGGTTCCAGTGTAAGATCCCATTGGAAGATGATAGAAAGTTGGAGTTTGGGATGTCTGAACTCACAATTTAAAAATACACCTTTTAGTAAAGATGGTTTTTAAATTGTGAGTTTGAAAATGCCACTTTTAGAAAGTGGAAATTACTCTGCTTAACCATTCTGGGCCTGCCTGTGGAATCTACGTCTGGTTTAGACTGACAGGGGCTGTTTGTGCATTCACTCCAGACACTCACACAAAGGGAGCTGAGGTGTGCCCTGCATATCCTGATGGGTCTTCCTGGAGCCAGAGTGGTGGGAGGAGTTGTCAGTGACACCTGAATAGGGCTGTGTCTGCCTTTCACAATGCTGTCTCCACCCCCTGTAGTGTGGTTGGACCAGGGAGACAGAACTCGTTCTAGTAAGGCGAAAAATACTTTTCTTTCAAGTTGGCCAACTTCAAAGACTAACTCTGGTATAAGTACTGGGGCTCTGACTCCACAATTTTAGAACTCTTTTGGACTAAGAAGCCTGCCAAGAAGAAGAGCTGGAGAAGCTGTCAGGAGGGACTTCCAAGGTACTGTTTGCAGGTGTTCCAGACACCGGAGCTGGCCCGCGACCTCGCGGTCAGCCTGAACTGTTGAATTTGTTTGTTCATGATGCCGTCATAGCTCTGGACAGAGCTATCGACTTCAAGGAACTGTATTTTCAGCCGATTCAGATCTTGAGGACTATATGTTGGATTTTTATCGTTTTGGTCTTGTTTTACACAGATAAATATTGCCTATTTTTCTAAAACTTGTGTGGTGTCATTTTGCAGTGTTTACACTGTTACTGTGTGTTATGTGTAAACATTTTACACATTGCCTATGAAATAAGCCTGACTGCTAGTGCCAAGCAACCAAGGGGGTGAGCAGGGGTTATTTTAGAAGTGTAACTCCCTTATCCTGACTACAGGGAAGTGTCCCTACTTGGACAAGGTACAAACCTGCCAAGTAGAGGCTCCTATTTCTAACAAATATGAAGCTGCTTGTTTGTATATTCAGGGATAGAGGACCCGAATGGGGCATACACCTTAAGAACAGATGCCATATAATATCACTATATGTGTTTGGCCCACTTCTAGACTTTCAGGGGGAAGAACCAATTAGGAAGGAAGTGACAGAGAAGCTTGGTGAATATAGAAGGCATCTGGACTAAAAGTAAACTGCCCAAAATCATGCCTTCTCCCACTGATGCCAAAAAGGACAGTGAGTGCCCATATCTCTCACCTAATCCATTTGGGAAGGAACCTGACAAAATATTTAGTGGTACATGTGTAACATAATGAGGAGAAATTTATCTCAGGTAATCTTTGCAGACCAGCGACTATAAACTGGCAGTCAATACCCTTTTACGCCAGGCTTCCCTTATGACCGATGGGTAGAGTGGCTATATCCAAAAATATATACGGCCTGATTCACAGAACTAACTTACGTCAAAACGTAAAGTTAGTACTTTTGGTATTTACAGAATACACTTACTCATTTTGGTATTCACAGAATGAACTTACTCATTTCGGTATTCACAGAAGTTAGTAGTCCTAACTTTAGGACTCCTAAATGCCTTCTGTGAATACCGAAAGTCTTAAAGTTAGGATTTTTCTCAGTTTAGGAGTAGTAAAGTTAGGACTCCTAACTTTAGGACTCCTAAATGCCTTCTGTGAATACCAAAAGTCTTAAAGTTAGGATTTTTCTCAGTTTAGGAGTAGTAAAGTTAGGACTCCTAACTTTACTACTCCTAAACTGAGAAAAATCCTAACTTTAAGACTTTCGGTATTCACAGCAGGCATTTAGGAGTCCTAAAGTTAGGACTACTAACTTCTGTGAATACCGAAATGAGTAAGTTAATTCTGTGAATACCAAAATGAGTAAGTGTATTCTGTGAATACCAAAAAGTACTAACTTTACGTTTTTGACGTAAGTTAGTTCTGTGAATCAGGCCCACTGTGTTTTCCAGGCTCCTGTACCACTTTGTAGCACTGGTGGTGATAATACAAAGAAAATTCTTTGAAAAACTATATACAATGTTGACAGAATTGATAGAGCTCATAAGTTGGAAAAGAGTGGCCATTGGGCAAATTGAGGGAGCTCTAAATAGAGGCGTACAAGGTGCTTCAAATTACGAGACTTACTATTTAGCTGGCCAAAGACAAACTTTTATTATGATTTGGAACTCACAGAGGTCCAAATAAAATGTACATAAAGATTTATTACACAATTCACACAGTATACAGTATACAAAATAAAATACACGAAAATATCATTCAACACATAAATATACTCCACTTTGTTAAAAGTGCTTACATTTATTCCAATTTTATTATAAAAAAAATGGACTAATAAAGTGCAAATGCACAATTAAATCAATAAAAAGCAATTCCTAGAGGATACAGGAAACTATCCAAGCATAAAAATTTTTAACAAGTAAATAGTGCGAAATATTATACAATACACCCCTAATACAGTACTTGTATTTAATACAGTGCAATCAGCTTTACAGAACAATACAAATACTGTAAATCTATTTATACTGTGCAAAATCTTATGACCTTAAAAGCCCAATTCACCAAATGCAGAGCCAAGTGCAACTACTCTAGACATAACTAAAAAATGTTTAAGAATTGTTTAAAAAAATTAAACATTCTTGAACAGACTATTTCCGAGGGTGGTGTAAAAAAATATTTCTGGGCCTCCGCAACTGATGTAATATTATGCTTTAAAAACAAGGGTCTTATCAGTTGACGTTGTAATGAATGTAGGAAAGGCCAAACAAATAACACATGATTGAAATCTTGAGCATAATTCCCACAGAGGCCACAAAGCCTCTCGTCCCCAGGTAATCCTGCTCATACTCCAGTAATAATTCGTAGCAGAAGCAAATTCAACCTTAATAACAGAATAGTTCTACTTAAATCATGAGGGAGGTTCCATAGAACATACTGTTGAGGTTTTTTGCAGATGCTAATATCTAATAGTATTTCATTCCTAAGACTTACTATTTAGCCGGCCGATGATGATGATGAGCTGGCCAATTACAATAGAGTATAAAGAGGTTTGAATATGACAAATACCCAATGAGAAATTACATGCATGCTGGTTTACACGCAGGTTAAATAAATGAGATGATAATAAGCGACCTAAAAGTAAAACACAGCCAAACAAAATAATTGGTTACAGCTAAATATTGCTGGCAGAGATATGTAAACATTGAGTGTCACATCGTTAGATGGACTTAGCATTCCACTAATGTGAGTCTCCCAAGATTTCGCAAGATCACTAAAACACAAGACAAGCGCCCATGGACTAAAGTAGGATTTGAGAATGTGGGACAATCCTTATTACCATGGTCTGCTTTGCTCGGTTGAAAATGTGAGGGAAACGTATAGAATAGCTCAGGGTCGATTTCCAACATTCAACATTCAATGCACTCACCAGACGAGGGAGCCACAACATGCCGGAACCACCAAAACCTATCCTCATGCAATTAACACTAACACATGTTTACAACAAATGGGTAATACCACTAATTTATAACACTGCCTTGACCTCATATTAAGGAGATGGCATCGAAATAAAGAAGAAAAGGGAGGTGAAAATGCGCCAAGGTATACCGGAGAAGGATTGGTTAAATAGTTAACAATACTCAAAAACTACATCAAGTAATCCCCAACTTAAATTAATGCAATTTAATTATCTACACCAAACATATCTCTCTCCTGTGCAAACCTCCAAATGCAGATTTTTATCACTCGGTGTGGGAGTGTAACATGATAAAACCATACTGGGAGGCGGCAGCTGTTAGGGTATCACATCTCAAAGAGAGGCAGAGATAAGCCTATCAGCATGCTTGACAGAAGAAATAATTGGACACAAAAAGCTCAAAACCTCCTGCAAGTTTATCGATCAGGCCTTTATGCTAACAAAAAGGAGCACTGCTATGGCATGAAAACCCCCTCCAGTCCTACCGCCCCATAACGACATGGCTCAAGGATGTAAAAATTGGGTCAGGTCTGAAAATAATATAGTAGTAAAAACACAAGGACAGGGTGCTCAACAACACATAAACCCTGGGACATGGTCCTCACTGCATTAGACTCAAAAAACAATAAACGGCCTCCTCAGAGGATGGGTAAATCCTGATACAATGCAGTATACTTCCAGCGCGAGCCATGTGACATAAAGCAGTATGCGTGAGGGACCAGGTGAGCAAGCAGGTTGACACACCTAAGAAAACAAAACACTGGGGTAGCCCACCCAGGCACAGAAACAAAAATTGATTACAAGCAAGAGGGGTAAATCATCAAAGAAAAGAGCTTGGAAAAACAGCTCTCTGGTGTGGAGTGTAAAACATGGTATTATTATTATTATAATTATTATTATTATTAGTATTATTATTATGATAATTATTATTGTTGTTGTTTTATAATTATTGGTAATAATTATAATGATTATTATTATAATTATAACAATTGTGTTATTAATAATAATAATAATAATAATAATAATAATAATAACAATAACAATAATAATAATAATGACAGCGAGGGAACATGGCGGCCGTCAGTAAGCACTGACCGGTCGGGACTCTCACCTCTCTAGCGAATGAGGAGGAGCTAGGCATGCAGGATGGGCGCATCTGAAGCGGAGTAACGTCGGAAGCAAGCGGCACACCAGCGGTTACGATCTTTTTTGGCTAAATTCGATTTTTGCTTTTTTCTGACTCCCAGGGGGGCTGTCGGCTTGGTACCAGAACTCTGCCATAGTATGAGGGTGGCGGTGTTCGCAGCTGTGGACGCCGAAGCTGCTTCGTCCTCTCCGCGAGGCGGGGGTGGAGTTTGGGCGGAAGCGGTACTGCAACTCGCGAGAGGGCGGCGGGCAGCGGCTAGAGTGGGTTTTCCTTGCATGGGAAGCCCGTTACCGGTCTTGGCTGCGGTTGGAGGCAGAAAAGAGGCAAAGACAGCGGAAAATGAGATCCCCCCACCGATGACCCCGGTAAGGAGAAAGAAGAAGGTGATGCGGGGGCTTTCTTTAGAGGAAAACAGTACCAGTGTGAGCAAGTTAGTTCCCCCCGGACCACCTCAGCAAGAGAGTCGTCTGAAAATTTTAGAAAGTATTAGTGGGGGCCATAATACACCTCAAACAAGCAGTAGCAGCCTCAATACCTTAAATAGATACACCCTTCGGAGTAAGGGTATTTGGGGGCCGGACTTGCTGCCTATAGAGAGCCTCTTAGGTAGTACTCAGCCCAAAGTAACACAAGTGGAGAAAGGGACCACCAGATCACAAGTGAGGGGCAAAAAAACTATAAAAGCAAAAAACAAACAAGATAAATCACTTAAATCGGGGAGTTCCCGTGTCACACCCTCCCTGCGTACTTATTTTAAGGTACAAGCCCAAACTAAAACTTCAGGTACACAGTCAACCCGAAATCTGGAGAATCCCGAGAGACCACTCATTGTATCTACTAGAAAATCTAGTACTAGTAGAGATTTAGGGGTCATGGAGCAAGGTAGTAATTTAATTTTATTGGAGAATAGTTTTTCCTGTTTAGCAGAGGATATGATCTTATCAAAAAATGACTGTATGCAATTAGAAACTGCGCAAACCTCCACTATTGCAAATACTACCACAACTACTGCTAGATCCCTTTCTTCTACTTCTTTGAATATCGCCTCTAGTACTGTCTCCACTTTAGCTGGACCGTCAACACAACTGGCTGACCAAGGGGAGGGGCCAGCAGAACAGACAGCGGGGGCCAGTTCCATAACAGACAACTTACTTCTGAACTTGATTTCGGAGATGAGAGAAAAATTTACAACCTCTGAAAATAATCAATTGAAGATTCAAGGGGCCTGTGAGGCACTGGAAACTAAAATAAACGATATTATGGGCCGAGTGGAGGTGGTAGAAGCCACAGTAGAAGATCTCTCGAAAAGGTTACTGAAAACACAGAGGAGATCAAGAAATTAAAATTGAAAGATAAACTCTGGGCAGACAAGCTGGAAAGCTTGGAAAATAGCGCCAGACGAAACAACATTCGGATTTTAAATGTCCCTGAAGATCTTGAGGGGGAGACATCAAAACCTTTATAATTGATCTCCTAAATGACCTCCATCCAGAAATTGAGAAGGCGACCCTCGAAAATGATATCCAAAGGATCCACCGGGACCCTTTCAATAGACGGGTAGGAAAGAAAACCCCTAGGAAAATCTTAGTGAATTTAAAGTCATACTCTATAAAAGAGGCGGTTCTCTCTCAGGGGCTAAAAAGGGGAGCGTACAATAGGGGAGACTGGACATTTCGCATAAGATCAGATATATCACGCACCACACAGGACAGGCAGTGGGAATTGGGGAAACAGATACAGGAGTTGAATAGTCTAGGAGCCAATGCAAAACTCCAATTTCCCGCCTCCCTGAAGGTGATGTGGAGGAATAAAATGTACACCTTCAGAGATCCTGTAGAGGTTGGCTCCTGGATCCAGCAGGTTAAAAGCTCATCCAAATAAGATTCTTTTAAATTCTTTCTCATTTTCCTCATCCGTTTGAGAGTGTGAGAGACAAAAAAGAGAGGCTTTAGTATGCCTCTAGAGATGAGGGAGGGTTCCCCAGGGAGGGAAGGGGAGGGTAGGGTCAAGGGAAAGCACCAAAGACAAAACACTAGGAAAAAATATGGATCACAGGGTGGGGGAGCATTTTGGGTAAAAAAAATAAAAAAGAGTTCTCATTCACATAATACATTAAGAAGTAGGTTTTTATGGCTGGAAGGTTTCTTGACTAAAATCTGTCTTATAAGTGATTATGGGTAGTTTCCAACCTTTAAAGACCCTATCCTGGAATGTGAACGGGCTTAGGTTTCCCGCCAGAAGAGAGAAAATCTTGGAATATCTGCGATATACAAATTACGATATCATACTCATTCAAGAATCGCATCTTGTAAAAGAAGAGTGGGCAGGAATATTAAAAAAACATAAATGGATAGAATATTGTTTCGTCTCAACACAGACGGTACCGACAAAGGGAGTTGCCATTATTTTTAGGAGAATCAACCGATTAGTCATCGGCAAGGTAGCTGCAGATACCCATGGCAGATGGGTAACCGTTAGGGCTAAGATCAATGCAACTTGGGTAACCTTTGTTAGTTACTATGGCCCTAATACGGATGACCCGTCCTGTCTTCAGTCCCTAATTCTTAATTTGGGAGAGGTAAACGACCAAATTATAATAGGAGGAGATTTTAATGTTGTGTTAAATCCCAACTTTGACTCTACGTCAAAAAAAGCTGCAGAGGCCACACCAAAAACCCGAAAAATTTTGAAACGGTTAATGATAGAGGGTGGTCTATTCGATGTATGGGGAGAAAAAAGGCAGGTTCGGGGGTTGACAGGGGGGGACTTCACTTATCACAACAAGAAAAATGCTCACCGTTCTAGAATCGATTTTTTTCTGGTGGATCGTGTTACTAGTAGAGACACGACTAAAATCACTCATCTGCCGGAACATTTATCCGACCATTCTGCCGTCTTACTAGAAATTACCTTAACTCACTGTTCTACTCCACCTAGATGGACTTTGAACCGGGTAATACTTCTTGAGTTATCAATTATTGATAAGATTAAAACAGCGACAAAAGAGTTTTTCTTAATTAACATAAACTCAGCAGCTCACCCTATTGTCTGGGACACATACAAAGCTTTTTTAAGAGGTTTATTAACCTCCCTTTCTATTATACACAATAAAAAAATAAAGGAGGCCATTAAAATAATGGAATAAAAAATTGCCCATAAATCCATAGCGGTAGAATCTATGCCAACCGATACAGTTGAAATACAACAGTTAGCTTTAGCTAGAAATGAATTGATCGATTATCTAGAGGCATTAAATAAGAAAAAATGGGAGGCAAGTAGACTTGCCCACCATGAGTATGGAGAAGGGTGCGGAAAATTTCTAGCGTGGAAATCAAAATCTGACCTCGTTAGAAATACCGTGAAAAGTCTGAAATGCCCAAATACGGGGAGGATTATTGAAGATGATCTGGAGATAGAGGAGGCTTTTTCTCATTTCTTCTCAAATTTATATTCTGAAGATTTAATTCCATCTGAAGATATGATGGAAGCCTTCTTTCGGGATCTTCAACTTCCTACCTTATCAGCTACCGACAGGGATAAACTGAGCGAATGCATCACTTTAGAAGAAGTTTTGCAAGCTATTACATCGCTAAAAAAAGGGAAAGCGGCAGGCCCCGATGCCATTCCAAATGAAGTGTATCTTATTTTGAAAGAGGAACTAGCACCATTTTTACTCCAACTTTTTACCTCAGTGTACTTAGGTGCACAGGCGGTACCGCCATCTTGGAATGAGGCAACAATTACAATAATTTTAAAACCAAATAAAAATCCACAGTACTGTGAATCATATAGACCCATCTCACTTTTAAATAGCGATCATAAAATCTATACTCATATTCTCACCAGGAGACTAGATAAAGTAGCAGGTTCCATTATACACTCTGATCAAAAGGGTTTTATGAAGGGAAGACAGTTGAAAGAATTAACGCACGATCTTATTGGGGCTATAGACTTGGCAAGTTTATATCAAACTCCATTGGCAGTTTTAACATTCGATGCTGCCAAAGCTTTTGACAAGGTTAATTGGATTTTTTTAACTGAGGTAATTAACCGCTTCAATCTGGGAGAAACTTTTGTGGCGGCAGTAAAGGCTCTTTATAAGAACCCCTCAGCTAGCATTCTTGTTAATGGAAATTTGACTAAACAACTAAAAATCTCGCGAGGGACTCGACAGGGGTGCCCTCTATCCCCTCTTCTTTTCAATCTTTATATTGAGCCTTTGGCATGTAAATTGAGATCAAGTCATATTATTTCCCCTTTTAGATGTGCGGGCTGGGAAAAGAAAATAGGTCTGTATGCAGACGATCTCATGATCCTGACAGGAAATATAGAACAGGCATTTCCAGAGATCTGCAATCAGTTGGAGAATTTTGGGATGATTGCTGGATACTCTGTAAATCAGCAGAAGACCGAGCTGATGTTATGGAATTCTCTTTACAAAAACATGCTTGAAAAACAACAAATAAGATACCTTGGGATTCAAATTACCAAGAACATAGATAAAATTGCTCAATTAAATTTTGATAAGACCATGGTTAGTGTACGACAACAGTTACAGGTATGGGAGCTTTTACCTCTTTCTATCATAGGGAGATCCAATTTGTTAAAAATGTCTATTTTGCCTAAGTTTACCTTTCTCTTTGATACCATTCCCTTAGAATTTTCTAAAAATTGGTTTAAGAAAGCGCAAGGGCTATTTTCCTCATTTATATGGGGTAGGAAGAACCCTAGAATCTCTAAAGAAAAACTAAGGAGGAAAAAACCCAATGGCGGTATAGCTACACCTGACCTATACTTCTATTATTGCGCTTTCCACTTTAAAAACTCACGACAACTCTTAAATGATGGTCAGGTTTACCAACCTCTATTTAAAGCCCTAACAAAGGCACATAACACACATGCTGACTTTTTTTCTTTTAAAGTTTGGCCACCCCAAATTTTTTAAGAAAGTTAGATTGAAGATATTGAGAGCCGCTATTAGAGTCTGGATACAACTGAGGACATTATTTGATATACCCTATTACAATCAAGAAACACCAATCTGGGACTCCCCGGGTACACCGAGTTGTTTGCAAGATGCCCTGGCTCTCCCGTTACGCAGAGCAGGGATAGCAAGATGGGGAGAATTAATAGTGGAAAAAGAATTAATTCCATGGCAATGTCTATCTGCTTTAACAAATAATGCAGTATCAAGATTTAAATATCTGCAACTTCTTGGTTGGACAAAATCACTAAGTAAAGAACTAGCCGGGGATGGAGATTCAATAAAAGCAATCCGTGCAAGACCAACACATAAGGAAGTAGCAGTATGGTATTGGAAAATGATCGAGACTGGAGATAAAAACTCGAATGTATTCACGGAGAGCTGGAAGAAGGACATGCCGGATGAAGACACCGAGATTCTCGGGCAAGTATCTATGTCTATCCTTTGGTCATATGTGAAAGCTGCCCCGTTAAAAAGAAATCATCTTTTCACTCTTCATAAAGCTTATTGGACGCCTCTGAAGCTGTCTAAGTTGGGGAGTCGAGCGACACGGAAGTGCCCGAAATGTGATGACATCAATGTAAACGAGGTGCATATGTTTTGGCAATGTCCTTCGATCGAGCTCTTCTGGGTACAGGTGAGTAACAGCATCTCTGAAATTCTGGGGAGAAAGGTTGGGTTAACAGCATCGTTAGTTATTTTTGGGGTAATTTCAAGTGAGATGGATAATACTGTTTTTTCAAGAAACCAGAGGGCATTACTCTTTGTCTTAATCCTCTTGGCACGCAGGGAGATCTGCATTAAGTGGATCTCATCTGTTTCACCGACTAAACTAGAATGGATAAGCTCGGTACAACGTATTTCAACCCTTGATCGAGCAAGCAGTAGGACTAAAAAAACAAAGTTCTGGGATCTTTGGGAAAGCTGGTTCACAATTTTCGCTTTTAATTAGTTTGGTTAAAATTGTTGTCTTATTATAGCGGGCAAATTCAGTTGGAGTCACCCCTTATGGGAATATGCTTTTCATTTTCTTTTTAAACTAACTTTGGGTGCAGATATATCCGGCTTTTGCTAAGTTTTATACTTTTTCTGGTGGTCCAATGATTATGAACTTGCTTGTGTGGCCGAGTTGTTGAGAAACTAGCTAAGGCTAGGGGAACGGCCCATTAAAGAAGAAGAGGGGCCTTGGTAACTTCCGATAAGCCTTGTTGAAAAGGGGAGAAGGGGGAAGTGCCCGGGGGTTAAACTTTCCCATCCTTCAATGAGAAGCGACCGGGCCTCCTATTTCCCTAACTTTTTCATGGTTACACTGGGCTGTGATATATCGGACTGACCAGCTCTATATTCTTGAATCTCGAGCATGTTTTGTAGAATGAGGACTAAAAAAAATAAAAAAAAAATAAAAAAATAATATATAATAATAATAGTCAATAATAATAATAGCAATGATGATAATAATGGTTAGACCTGGCCCTTTTTGCAGGTTTATCCCCAAACCTTTTGCCTTTGCCTCCTATTTTTCTGGCCCTTTTTTGTCAGCTGTAGGACTCTGGGCACTTTACCACAGCTGATCAGTGCTAAAGTGCATATGCTCTCTGGGTAAATTGTGATTATGATTGATTATCCATGATTGGCATATTTGATTTACTGGTAAGTCCCTAGTGTGTGCCAGGGCCTGGTAATCAAATGCTACTACTGGGTTTTAAGCAAGCTAAGTCTGACATTTGTCTGAGATTTAGATCAAACCTTAGAGGGAGTAGTGGGGCACTCTTAGGAAGCCTCAGCAATGATTTAATAAAGGAGATTTCACTTCTACCAAGTAATATCAAGATTACAGTAGCCCCACAAATCTGCCCCATACAGACCTGCCCCACATGCTTTGGCCTTGTATATCTTCGGGCTGGTGAGATAGGATATGAAGAGGCCTTATTAGCAAACCTACTGATAGAACCAGCTCTGTGTTCTAAAGTCAGAGAGCTTTCTTCAATCTGGACAGACCATCTGTGGGAATCATTAAGTCTCACCCCTAGATAGTCAAATTCAATGACCATCTCTAATATAGCGCCTTCTAAAACAACATTCCCCCTAGGTTTTTCAGAGAGATAAATACCATTTATTTGGTTTTACTACTGTTTATTTGTAGGCCGTGTTCTTTGCAGAATTGGCTAAACTTCCCCAAAAGGGTGTTTAGGCCCCGCAAAGTTTTAGAAAGAAGAAGTGTGTCATCTGCAAAGAGCACACCCAGCACTTTGAACCCAACCATTTTAGGAGAGTCATTTTCACAGTCTAGAAGGTGGGTGATATATCCTTCATGAATAATAAGAATAGTGTGGGTGCCGAGACACAGCCCTGGCGAACACCTCTTCTGATAGGAATGTCCTCGGTAGTTTCTCCTCTCAGGCCCCACCTGACTCTAGCAAAATTGCCTGTATATAATTGCTGAATCAACATCAGTAAGCCAGCTGGAACCCCCGCTTTCTCCAAAACCTCCTAGAGCTTGGTCCTTGGAACAATGTCAAAAGCAGCTCACAAATCTATGAATGCGACAAATAGTGACCCCATCTATATCAACGGTTTTCCATTTTATAGTTAGGAACCGTAGGTCATGATCAACCTTACTTGCCTTGACTTTAAAACCCACTTGGAAACGCAACAGCCCATTATTAGACCATTTCTATTCCCATAATTTTGTTAGGAGTTGCTTACTATAGGTCTTCTGAATATTGTCAATAAGGCTTATGGGCTGATAGTTACCCGGATTTTGTCTAGCTTCCTTTGTAAAAATTGGTATGATTTCAGCCCCTTTACATGAATTAGGTATTGGGGTGCCTGCAGCTATCACATTGCAGAAAAAATGTATAAAATGCACCAAATCAGAGGTTCAGAGTGATACAAATCAGAGGGGATTCTCTCAAGACATGGGGCTGTCCCCTGTTTCTGGGCATTAATCGCATTAAGGGTTTCTTCCAGTGTAAATTCCACTGGTTCACCATAAATGTCGGTAGTAGGAGAAGAGGTCTTGAAGCTATTATCACCCTCCTCAAAGATTGGATATGCATAGAGAGCTGTAAAATGCTTGACCCAGTCCCCCTTGGGCATATTGCATTATGGACGAGCATAATCCCTGCGTTTATCATGTGTGACCAGATGCCTAAGCCATCTGGTATCCTTTCCTTTTGCTGCTTCCAGAAGGAACTGCAGCTTCTTAAGCCATGCAACACCTTGCAATAATGTCAGCAGAACCTTCCTTTCCCATAACCTTACCACCTTCCAGGAGTCTCAGCTTAAAACAAATTGTAGACCCTTCTGGGGGAGGAAGTGCACTGGTCCAATGCAATCAGGCTCTCTACCAGTTCTGGGACTATACACTTCAGTTCAACAGAATCCCATTGACCCTCATGCAAGGAAAGAGGTCTAACAAACACAATATGAGAATAAACAATCGAACAACAGTGTCTGACATTCCTAATCTAATGTATGACTTTGTTTTTCAGAGATTCTCTACCTTCAATAGTACCAAGTGTAGTGTTGTGTGAGTTAACAATGACGGAACCTTTGTGGCACCTGATGGACTCCGTAGAACTGTGACGTAACGTAAGCTTTAGAGGGTAGCGAATTGAATGCAGGTTTAGAATATTGAGTTCGCGCTAACACGCAGAAGAATAAAGACAGGTAATACTAAGCTCTGAGTGTGGTGTAGTCGTTGGCGAGTACCTGGGCTGGGGAAGACGCTACAATTGGTGAAGAGATATGAGATAAGTACTCCAAAGATCGACAGTGCTCTCCCAAAGAGTTTGCCACGGTCCAGCAAACTGCTCATGCATGCCAACTGTACCTCTGTCGAAGTGGGGAATCGATGTTTGGCATATGTGGAGTCAAAGGGCAGACCCAGTCCGTATAAAGCATTTGAAGATAATGAAAGCTATGCTGAGATGATATACATCATATTGAGTGACAATGCTAAAGGCTGATGCAACCAGGTTTTGAAAGAGCAGCAAATGGTGACAGCAAATTGCAAGATAGCACTGCGAACAGAGCGCTGTGAGGCAGAGATCAACCAGGTGTCAGACAGCACAAAGAGATGCCTAGAGGCAAGGTGATACACATACAAGAAATGGTCATCTGCTTACCAGAACTGAATAAAGAGAGTTATCATGCCACAGCACTGGAGGGAGTGGCCCCAGAGGAAGTGCCCTGGGTTGTGCTTGCGGAGCCGTCCATACCCAAAGCAAAAGACACACAAATGACTGGGGGTGAATGTTTTGAGTTGTTCTGCATTTCGTCCATAAATCGTGTGTCTTTTGCTTTCTCGCACTAAGTGCGCCGGGTATGCCCAGACGTGGGTCCCGGGCTCACTGTGCCACTGGATTCAAGCTATCCTGGCTGATGAGGGGTGAAACCCTGAAACCGGTCCTAGGATGCTTGTTTCCGGTCCAGGGAGGACCTGGCTTGACAGTTCGGGCTGGACTGTTCCCATGAGGCACAGGGTCAAGACTGATTTGCATATGGCCAGGTCTAAACTGGGGTGGCATGGTGAGCAAAAGAATGATGGATTTAACCCAGATCTCTTGACTGGGGGTGAATGTTTTGATTTGTTCTGCATTCCGTCCATCAATTGTGTGTCGTTTGCTTTCTCACACTAAGTGCGCCGGGTATGCCCAGACGTGGGTCCCGGGCTCACTGTGCCACTGGATTCAAGCTATCCTGGCTGATGAGGGGTGTAACCCCAAAACCGGTCCTAGGATGCTTGTTTACGGTCCAGGGAGGACCTGGCTTGGCAGTTTGGGCTGGACTGTTCCCATGAGGCACAGGGTCAAGACTGATTTGCATATGGCCAGGTCTAAACTGGGGTGGCATGGTGAGCAAAAAAATGATGGATTTAACCCAGATCTCTTGACTGGGGGTGAATGTTTTGATTTATTCTGCATTCCGCCTATCAATTGTGTGTCTTTTGCTTTCTCGCTCTAAGTGCGCCGGGTATGCCCAGACGTGGGTCCCGGGCTCACTGTGCCACTGGATTCAAGCTATCCTGGCTGATGAGGGGTGAAACCCCGAAACCGGTCCTAGGATGCTTGTTTCCGGTCCAGGGAGGACCTGGCTTGGCAGTTCGGGCTGGACTGTTCCCATGAGGCATAGGGTCAAGACTGATTTGCATATGGCCAGGTCTAAACTGGGGTGGCATGGTGAGCAAAAGAATGATGGATTTAACCCAGATCTCTTGACTGGGGGTGAATGTTTTGATTTGTTCTGCATTCCGTCCATCAATTGTGTGTCTTTTGTCCATACCCAAAGCGGCACACCACCAAAGCTGCAGAGTGGATCTCAGAACAACTCGAGAGGTCTCCAAAATTCAGAAGCTGAGAGCGACAATCATAATCGTGAAAGTTTGCTTTTCCAATGAAGGAAAGGAAGAGGTCACGTTTCCTGTGAATATCAAAGATGACTCAGAGGCCAACACATCTCAAGGCCTCAGAGCTGGTTTGCATACACAAGATTTCCAAACAGCATCAGAAAGAACACTATTTTCCACATCAGTAAGTTCCACCAATGGTTACAATGCCGCTGCCTTCTTGAAACCACCACCACCACCATTTAATACCCCCACAAAGCTAAATTTTGGCAAAAGATGGGCTGCCTCATTAAAGACATTTGATGATTTCATTGATATGATACAGGAATCTTGCTGGTGAAGGTGTGAAAGAACTACTCAAGAAAATGCAATGAGCTGACAAAATTACATACTGTCAAATCAAAGCAGCCTGAATCTCAAATTCAATCCAATGCCAAATGTAGATTATGAAAGATACATTTTCAGTCAAGAACGGCAGAAGGGTGGTGAAATGATTGGCAAATTTGTTGAGACTGGGTACTCTCATGAAACACTGCAAGTTCAATTAATTTAATGATAAGAGAGCTATATGCCTCAGAGTCTTTGACAAATGCTTGTCAGATTTGGTCAGATGACAAATGCTGAGAGAAACTCTTAGTCTGGATCAAGTTCTCATGGCTGCCAGAGCTGAAGAGCATGCTGATAGAAAAGCTGCTGACATGGATACCGAAGGTGCTCAGAATGAGTTAGTCATCAATGTGAAAAGTAAGATGAAACACAAGGCAGAGAGACACAGAGTGATTTTTCCACAGAATAAGAAGTTGTGCTTCAGGTGTGGATTTTTGTTTCCACACCAAGGTAAATGCCCTGCCAATGGACAGATCTGCAAAGGCTGTGAGAAGGAGAGCCATTTTGTAATTGTTTGTAAGGTGATGGAAAAAGTAAGTGCATCACAGCGTGAAGACAAGATGACCACCTGAACATTCCAGAAGCGACGTTCAACGCACACCCACAAGGCCAAGCGACCACATCAGCTGAGGCAAATTGACACCACGCAAAGTCGATTGACATCTAAATCTTTGTCAAACAGTTCTTCAGTATCCATGTCAAGTGAAAGTGAAAAAGATGGTTGTGCCATGTCGATGTTTGCCTCAGAGCCACACGCGCATGTTGGCCTAGTCACATGTGAGAAAAATACCGGTTAAAGAAAAGTCGACATCATAAAGCACCAAAGTAATTCAAACATTGTCCAAAAATCACAATAAAAATCCATGGTTGCTCATTACCATTTATTATCGATAGTGGTGCATCAATAAATATAATGCCTGAGGAGAAACACAATGAACTATCTCCATTTTCACAACACATGCCATGAAAAACTAAAGTGTATACTCGGGCTGCATCGATGCAATTAAAAAGTCAAGGTTCATTTATTGCAATGGTGAAATACAAGAGAACAAAAGTACAAGCATCCATTCATGTACTTCAAGGTACGGCGTCAAGTGCCTGTTTACTCATCCTCAGCACAGCTGCTGATATGGGAATGATATCAGTGAACTATAACATGAAATAGTAAGTCAGTTCCCTTCATCATTTCATGGGCTGGGAAAACTCAACACTATGAAAGTCCAATTGCCCCTCAATTAGGACGTCCGTCCTATTGTTCAAAGACACAGACTAATTGCATTTCATTTAGAGGAAACTGTTGAAATAGAAGGTAAATCCTTACTCAAACATGTTATCATTGAGTGCTCTATGATTGTATCTCTTGTGATAATGGCCTTCAAATTCCGTGGCTGGCATATATTAAATCGGAATTTGGGAAGCTAGGTGTGGAGCAAGTTTTTTCAATGAGGGATTCATGCCCTACCTATAACAAAAGGGAAGTAGTTTCAGCTTTTTATAATCTAGCTCGTGAAAATTGTCTTAATAGTGTAGTAGAGAAACCTTTGATAACTGCATATCTGTCCCAGAGCATTTCCGAGTTATCACCTGTCTATTTAGAACAGTCTTGTGGGAGATGGGAGCATTCCCTGCTATTCAGATTCCGTGCTGATACGGTAAAATATTTACTGTGCTTTCCTATTGGGTACCAACCGAATCTCGCTGCCATTCCTTGCCCGTGCAATAACAAGTCAGGCCAAACTACTATACATTTTTTATTGTTTTGTAAATTTTATGAATTATATACAAGGACATTTTTGCTTCCACTTTTCAAAAGGAGATATCCCGGCATTAGACAGAGTGGAGCAATGTTTTCATTCATTTTTCAACTGTCCAATAGTGAAACCTGTCTACATGTGGGCTCATTTTTAAGACATGCTGTGAGGGCATGTGGCACTTTATTATTGTAATGACTCGCTGCTATTCCTTGTTTTTAAATGATGTTTTAACATTTTGTGCTATGTTTAGATATGTTTTTATCAGATTTATATTAATGTGAAGATGTACTTATGTGGATGTAATGTTGACTGTTTTATATGCATGCACTTTTTTGGAAGGGTGAACTTTCCGAATAAAGAAACTGAACTGAACTGAACTAAGTGCTCTACTGTTCCAACGCCATGGGTTTCTCCCATTGTGGTAGTACCCAAAAAGGACAGTAAAGGAGCTGCATGCATCTGCCTGGATATGCATCAGTTGAACAAGGCAATTGAAACAGAACGACATTGAGGTCCGCACATTCCCAACATGATAACACAATTGAATGGTGTGAAGGTATTCTATCTACTTGATCTGAATAAAGGATATCATCAGTTGGAACTAGAGGGGATTTGCAGGAACATTACAACCGTTTCGACACATATTTGCCTGATCCGTTACAAAAGACTATGCTTTAGTGTGTCATCAGCTGCAGAGCTGTTTCAAGATGTCATTCGACGTTTTTTACAATCTGTCATAAATGCTTTCATTTATAGCAATGACATATTGGTTTTCAGAGCTACACAGAAGGAGCACGATAAAGCTCTCACGCAAGTGTGTCAATTGCTCACTGATGCAGGTTTAACTTTGAATGCTGAGAAATATGAGTTCCATAAGACAAGGTTAAAATTCTTTGGCCATATCTTTTCTGATAGGGGCATGACACCCAATCCAGCTAAAGTGCAAACGCTGTCAACTGCCAATCCCCCACAAGATGTTTCCATGTCACATTCAATCCTTGGCATGGCCAGTTACTGTTCAAGATATATACAAGACTTTGCCACTGTAAGTGCACCATTAAGAGATTTGAAGAAAAATAATGTTTGTTTTAATTTGTCACATAAATGCGTGCAAAGGTTCCAGAAAGTCAATCAAGCTATTGAGAACACTACTGAAATGGCATACTTTGATACAAAGCTTTATACTGAGGTTGTTGTTGATGCTAGCCCTGTCAGGTTAGGTGCCATACTTGCACAGCACAATAGACACCCAAATGATTGAAGACGTATTGTGGCATCTGCAAGCAGAAGTTTGTCCCAAACTGAACGTACTTATTCACAACCTGAGAAAGAAAGCTTAGCAGTGATGTGAGCTTTTGAACATTTCCACTTATTTTTGTATGGGAAGCCTTTCACGCTTGTGACAGATCAAGCATTGTTTATCATCTTTGGCAATCCAAGGGCACAAATACCTCCTCCCATTGAACGTTGGGGTCTTCGATTAGAAGAATGCAACTACACCATCGTGCACCGTCCAGGGAATGATCAAAACCCTGCCAACTACTTCTCACAAGTGCCTCTCCAGTGCTCTGGTACTCCTTCCAAGACGGCTTAAGCATACATAAAGTTCATTGTGAAATCATGCACACCAGCTACTATTTTGTTGGAACAAATTGTCACTGACATGAGTCATGATAGTGACATATTGAAACTGAAAGACATTATTACACACCAGTATTTTAGCACCCGTGACCTCCTACCAGTAAAAGTGAATACCAGAAATTTCAATATATCAAAGATGAACTGTCCGTTACTCAGGAAGGCATTATTCTAAGAGGTTTAAGAATTGTCATTCGGGAGAGTCTGCGACAACAGCAATTGAAGTGGCTCATGAAGGACATCGTGGAATCTTTGCCACAAAACGAGCTCTCCAAGACCGAGTCTGGTTTCCACATCTCAACAAGAGAGTTGAACAAGAATTGAAGGCCTGTCGTCTATACAACAGCCTGTCATTGAAAACCACTCAACACACCTTAAACATGTTAGAGTTGCCACAGCATGTACGGGAAAGAATTGCTGGTGACTTCTTCGGTTCTCTTGACCACGGACACCATCTGATGATGATTGTTGATGAGTATTCCAGTTTACCATTGATAAACGATCTCTTATCTATCACTCAAGAAAGAGTCATTGAGAGACTAAACAGCATCTTCGCAACATGGGGTGTTCCTGTGATATTAAAATCTGACACCGGCCCACCTTTCAACAGTCGTGAATTCAAAGACTTTCTTAGTCATCTGAATGTGAAGCATCAGAAGAGCACACCTCTTTGTCTGGATCACTGACACAATATCGATTACCAAAATATCCCCATACACAAATATCGACACATAAATATCGATGTCAAAAAATCGACATCCTATCTTTATAATGTAAAGTATAAAAATATCAAAAAAATAATATCAATGTAAAAAATATCGATGTCCAAAATATTGTTTTTTTATACATAAAAAATAATGTTAAATAAATTAAATAATAAAACTAACTTTAAAAAGTTATTTAGATGTAATGTACATTTTAACAAATATAATAAATAAATGTAATTTAAAAATTTAAACATACATATATAAAATGTAATATATATGTGTATATTTACTTTAAAACAATTAATAAACTAATAAGTTTAATTTATTTTAAAATGTTATAAATATATAAAAATTTACAAATATATATATATATATGTATATATATACATAAACCTATAACATAAAATCTAATAAAAAACATTATAGTATAAATTAAAATATTAAAATATTTATTAATTTTTAAACTTACATTTGCAACAGTAGGGAAAGTGTTGGATAGCGTAGGGGTAAAAATTACTATTCCCACTCCAGTGAGTGCAACAGTAGGGAAAGTGTTGGATAGCGGAGGGGAAAAAATTACTATTCCCACTCCAGTGAATGCAACAGTAGGGAAAGTGTTGGATAGCGTATCGGTAATAATTACTATTCCCACTCCAATGAGTGCAACAGTAGAGAAAATGTTGGATAGCGGAGGGGTAACAATTACAATTCCCAATCCAGTTAGTGGAACAGTAGGGAAAGTGTTGGATAGCGGAGGGGTAAAAATTACTATTCCCACTCCACTTACTGCAGCAGTAGGGAAAGTGTTGGATAGCGGAGGGGTAAAAATTACTATTCCCACTCCAGTGAGTGCAACAGTAGGGAAAGTGTTGGATAGCGGAGAGGTAAAAATTACCATTCCCACTCCAGTGAGTGCAACAGTAAGGAAAGTGTTGGATAGCGGAGAGGTAAAAATTACTATTCCCACTCCAGTGAGTAAAACAGTAGGGAAAGTGTTGGCTAGCGGAGGGATAAAAATTACTATTCCCACTCCAGTGAGTGCAACAGTAGGGAAAGTGTTGGATAGCGGAGGGGTAAAAACTACTTTTCCCACTCCAATTACTGCAACAGTAGGGAAAGTGTTGGATAGCGGAGGGGTAAAAATTACTATTCCCACTACAATTACTGCAACAGTAGGGAAAGTGTTGAATAGCGGAGGGGTAAAAATTACTATTCCCATTCCAGTGAGTGCAGCAGTAGGGAAAGTGTTGGATAGCGGAGAGGTATAAATTACTATTCCCACTCCAGTGAGTGCAACAGTAGGGAAAGTGTTGGATAGCGGAGGGTAAAAAATTACTATTCCCACTCCAATGAGTGCAACAGTAGGGAAAGTGTTGGATAGCGGAGGGTAAAAAATTACTATTCCCACTCCAGTGAGTGCAACAGTAAGGAAAGTATTGGATAGCGGAGAGGTAAAATTACTATTCCCACTCCAGTGAGTAAAACAGTAGGGAAAGTGTTGGCAAGCGGAGGGATAAAAATTACTATTCCCACTCCAGTGAGTGCAACAGTAGGGAAAGTGTTGGATAGCGGAGGGGTAAAAACTACTTTTCCCACTCCAATTACTGCAACAGTAGGGAAAGTGTTGGATAGCATAGGGGTAAAAGTTACTATTCCCACTCCAATTACTGCAACAGTAGGGAAAGTGTTGGATAGCGGAGGGGTAAAAATTACTATTCCCACTACAATTACTGCAACAGTAGGGAAAGTGTTGAATAGCGGAGGGGTAAAAATTACTATTCCCATTCCAGTGAGTGCAGCAGTAGGGAAAGTGTTGGATAGCGGAGAGGTAAAAATTACTATTCCCACTCCAGTGAGTGCAATAGTAGGGAAAGTGTTGGATAGCGGAGGGTAAAAATTACTATTCCCCTCCAGTGAGTGCAACAGTAGGGAAAGTGTTGGATAGCTGAGGGGTAAAAATTAATATTCCCACTGAAGTCAATTCAAAATTAAAAACAAACAAAATATCAACTACAATACAAAAAATGTTAAAAACAAAAAAGAAAATATATTTAAAAAAAATTAAAATTACAAAAGATAGAAACATATTATAATGTTAATACAATGTAAAAATTACCTACAAACATCATTTTATAAAAATTTAAAAAATAATTTACAAACAAATAACTATATTTAATAGAAATTATGTATAATCAAAAACATTAATTGTTACATAAAATTAATATTTTTTTTATTTCCTACCCTATAACACCACACAATTCACAACACACATCTAAATTTCTAATAAAGGTGTACCTCCATAATTAACATAATTAATTATCAAATAAACAAATATTATTAATTAAAAACAAATTAAAACAGATAATTAATTTACTCACCAAACATTACCCCTATAAAACCAAAATCCACACACAAAATAAAAGTAAACAATTACCATAAACATTTATCAATTAATGAATGAATAATAATGAGCAACTAATTATTAATTAATGAAACCTAAAATACTTTCCACCATCTACCCCAATAAACACCACAACACACACCTAAAAATCATTACACAATTTCCATAACTAATTTTACATTATTAAATTAATATCAATTAACAACAACTTATTGATTAATTTAAAAGAATTTACTTCCCACCCTTTACCACTATAAACCCCACAACTCACATCTCAAATTAATTACACAATTGCTGCGTTTAATTTTTAGTTAATTAATTACTAATAATTAATAATTAATTATTAATTAATTATAAATAAATTACTTCCCACCTTATTCCCCTATAAACCCCAACACCCGTTCCTAAAAAATGACACAATTAACATAATTAATTACCAATTAATTAATTAATTAATATTAATTAGCAAACAATTGATACATAATTATTAATAAATAAATTCCCACAGTTAACACTATGAATTGTAAATTAAATAAATATTAATATATAAAAATTATTATTAAATGTATTAAAATTAAATTACTTCCCACCCTATTCCCCGATAAACCCACAACCCGCTCCTACAAAAATGACACAATTAACATAATTACCAATTAATTAATAATAATTAACAACCAATTAATAATTAATTAATAATAAACGAATTCCCACATTTAACAATATAAAATCTAAATTAAATAAATACTAATAAATAAAAAATATTAATTAATTTACTATAATTAAATTACTTCCCACCCTATTCCCCTATAAACCCACAACCCACTCCTAAAATAAATAACACAATTAACATAATTACCAATTAATAAAAATTAACAACCAATTAATAATTAATTAATAATAAATTAATTCCCACAATTAACACTATAAAATATCAATTAAATATTTACTAATAAATTAAAAATATTAATTAATTTATTATAATTATTTACTTCCCACCCTCTCCCCTATAAATCCACAACCCGCTACGGAACTAAAAAACACAAAATGTAATTAACATAAAATTAATCACTACTTAAAACACATATATTAAAAACAAAGGCAATACTTATACAAAAAATAGATCACGTACTTTTAAAATACATACTAAAATACAATATACTAATTTAAAAATCGATATTTTAAACAACTATATTTTTGCAAACAATATTACTAACTTCGATATTTTCAAAAACGATCTTTCTTACTTTAAAGTCGATATTCTTGACCACGATATTCTTGCTGTTGATATTTCTGTATCACGATATTTCCAACTCGATATTTGTCTATGTCGATATTTAAAACTCGATATTCTGTCTGTGCACCCTCTTTGTCCACAGGTCAATGGCCTTGTCGAATGTTTCATGAATACTCTTAAGAAAGCTGTTCAGTGTACTGTATTGGAAAAGCTTGATCTTAAAACTTTTAATAAGTTCTACTTTTCAAGCTTACTGTTCAACCCCTCACTCGACCACAAGTGAAAGCCCTGAACCCTTGAGGTTCGGGAGAGCCATGACGACCAGGGTTACCTCAATGGATCAACAGAAGATCAAGTACAGAGGAAGAAACCATATAAAACATATGGGGGCTCATTTACAAGAAGCCTGCGCCACTGGAGCATCACTTTTTGATGCTCTATTGGTGCAGGCCTCGCAATCATATCAAAGAGGCGACGCAAAGCCACCCAGCGTGGCTTTGAATGGCCTCATAGATATGGAGTAAGGCAAGGCGGTGTTACTTGCACAAAGGTAACGTACTTATTGCTAACATCACATAGGAAAATATATGTTTGATTTTGCATGTGCAAGGATTATCCATTACTTCATAAGTGTAAACAATATTCAAAAATGTTCAAAGAAGGAAAATATTGCAGGTCCTCACATAATTCTTCTGCTACTATGTTTCATTGGCAAAAAGTAGGTCCTCCTAATAAACAGCATGACTCTCAGATATGCCAACTCTATACTGGGTCCTTGCGGGTTCCGCTACCCTGGTAGGTTGCCATGTTGCACCTGAAACGAGGGAAGGGGGGAGTTGTGGTATAGTTAGGCACATGTAGAGCAAACGATTTTCTCCGGTTTTGTGGATCACCAAATTTTGGGGGGTATTGGATACCCTCCAAGGTGTTTCCCTTATTTGCACATTCTGTCATTGGCTGCCCTTTGGACACTCAGGGGAAGATTTATCAAGCAGCTGCGTCACCCTTGTGCCACGCAATGGGGTGAAAGGGCAATGGAGCATCTAACTAAGATTTATCAAGCCACTCAATGCCACCTTGAGTGGCCCTGCGTGGCTTGATAAATCTAGAGAAACTCAACACAGCGCAGGTCACTGTGTTGCACTACTCTGCTCCAGGAAGGTATTCCATGGGTGGAACGTGGGTGTTCCCAAACATCCACTAATGGGTTTTTGGCACATTCCCAGATTTACCATTACTGGTAGACGTGGGAAGGCATCAAAATGCTAAGTCTCCTCAGTGTAGACGCAACGAGGAGAAATATCTTTATCTCTCCCTGTTTTTCCACTTTCTATGTGTGCTGCAGTCAGCAGCACACATAGAAAGAGAAACAGCCTCTGAGGATTGTTTTTGTGGAGGAAGGTGCCCCTTCCCAAAAACAATCCTGTCTGCAACGCAGGCACCTTTGTACCATGGCACAAGGGTGCCTGTGTTGGTGCTAGGCAGCAGTTTGTGAGTTAGACTCTAAGGGTGACTAAAAAATGAGGCAATACTGGAGGATTCACTAATACTCTGGCCGAGTCCCCCCCTTAATTTCTAACTTCTCCTCCTTTTCTTCCTAGAGGTTTCACCTGCATGAACTCTTGGTACACAATACATCCGTGGACCTTGTAATTCTGTTAGGGCCCATCATTAAAGTACAGTAGGTTGGTGCCTTCTGAGTTGCTATGTTATCTTTTCACAAACATCTAATCTATAAACTTCAATGTCTTGGAAATATAAGTATTTTACTTTCTATTCTCTCTGTGGATATATATATGGAACTTAAACAGCGCAAACTTATCTATAAATCAACAAAGCTTAGTACATTGCTGGGAATATAAATATGAAGACACCAGAGAGAGGAGAGACAAGGGGGGGCAGGAACAACAGCGGGGGCGGGGTACAACAGAGTTGAAGGAGCTGAGGAGTGTCTTGAGGGGGGTGGAGAAAGGGAGTATTAGCTGCCGGTGAAAGTCTTTATCGAGGAGGGCTTGGACAGGGGTTGAAGAGGGGACTGTTCATGGTTGCTTCGGTAACGTTGGTTAAAAAGTGAGGCTGTTCTGTGTATTGTATCTTTAATTTGTGAATGCTTCCCAAGCCAGCCAACAAATCTTTACTTTCCTGTAAGGGGGAGAACGGATTTTTCTTTGTGCCTGTATGGCTGCGTTACATTAACATCCCAGAATGCAGCGGTGTTTAATGTGCTAATCTCAGGAAGGAAAAATCAAGGCCTGTGTGATAATTATTTCAGAAGTAAATAGATCCATTTATCCCCCACTCCATCGCGATGAACTCAGGTCAATCCACTCTCCCTATTAAGATTGGAAAGATACCTGGTTTGATTCATTTCACAATAAAATCCCGTCCTGACCAGAGAGAGGAAAGAATGACTCAACAAAGAGAGCCTCTAATCTAACAGCAGTATCGTGAATTCAGCTGCGTTTTTGGCTCTTACATGAATGTATGCAAGAAACAGAATGAGCATGTGGGTCACCTAAAACAAGTTAACTGAATCCTGATACGTCCAAAAGAAAAATACGTTGCTTTTTTTTTTTACTTTGTCTCTATTGGCATTTGTTATAGTAAAACAACATGAAGGCAAAAACCTCAGACAATATGAAGACATAAAAGGGGGAAAAGGGAGAAAGGGAAAGAGGTAAAAAGGGAGGAAAAAATAGGCAGGACATTCAATAACAGTATCAAACCATTTCCAAGGTTACAGATAATGCAAGAAATTCCCACAGTTCTGTTGAATTCGCACAGTGAAAACAGGGCTAGAACTAAATAGGTCTCTCAGCGTTCTAACATTAAGTGGCATTCTGTCATCCAGACATCTGCGCCTGGTCCGCAGCCTGCATTGCTATCATTGGATCAGCAGGAGGAGAAGGCAGGACTCCATCAGACACTGATCGGGGAGGCGTAGAATCCCGTATGCGTAGGTACGTTGATAATGGCTATCAAATATCTTTAGGGCGAGACACTAGGGGCATCAGTTCCCAATAATATGCTGATTGTTCCTAGCAGTAGGCGGCATCTTGAAGCCAGGATGTGATAGTAGGTGCGGGTTTCCCTCAATACATGGCCACCTGGCGCTTTGCCAGGAGCATAATAGCCATAAGGCGTCGGTTCTCAGGGGGAACATCCCTGACATAGCCCAAAAGACTGACAAGCGGCGTACATGGCTCACGACCACCAACAATGTGGTGTGGTGTATGGTGTGCTGCTCTCCAGTATTCTGCCACTTTGGGGCACTCCCAGGTAAGGTCTAGAAAAGATGCCTGGGTAGCCAAGCATCTCACACATAACCCCTCCGCCATCAAGTCCATGCGATGCAGCTGTGCTGGTGTGCGATATATGCGGTGCAAACATTTGAAATGTATAAGTCTCAATCTATAATTAGGTGAAAGGGCCGCAGTTTGATCACAGCAATAGTCACATTGCTCATCTGTGAGGGTTGGATCAGTATCGAGAGCCCACACAGCGCGGGCCACTGGGGCACGAATCTGGCCTTATCTTGCATGATAGTATACAGCTGAGTGACTAATCTGCAGGGAGATGCATTGGTTAGCATATGCTCAAGAGCGTGGAGTGTGGGGGGTGGTTCTGGAAATGTGGCATGAAGTGCTGTGCACGCATCTCGAATCTGATGATATAGCATGATATATAAGGCGGAGGGGTAAGGAGGCTCATGCGGAGCGAACCTAGGGAGGAACTCACCATCAGATTAAAGATCAGCAAAAGTGAACAGCCCCCTTTTATGAGCTTGTGTTTTGGTGCCATCATCTATCAGGGCTGGAAGCTGCGGGTTCCTTGCAAAAGGAATAGATGGGGCACAGATACAGCAAAATCAAGCTCACCTGCGCAATCCACCCCACACCCATCGGACACTCTCCACTGTATCTATCTCTGTGAATGGGGGCCTGTAAGTTTGATATAGTGCAGTGGACAGCGGTATTGGGTATGCCGAGTCTCCCTCCACTGCAGCAAACGGGTGGAAGCACCTAGAATAGCCAGAAATTGAGATATTGAGCCTGAGGCCATAGTGCATACAATGTCATGTCTAGTGTGTTTAGGCCTTCCTTTCTCAGCGGCAATGTAAGTATTTCCAATGCAATCCTTGGCTGTCCCCCGTCTATACCAGTGAGACCAAGCTAGATTGTAAGCGTTGGAAAAATTGGAGCGGCATGGGAGGTTAAGAAAGAGATAGAGGAATTTTGATAGCACTATCAATTTGGCTATCGCCAAACGCCCTGTTGAAGAGAGGAGGAGGTGGTTCCACTTTGGGACCCTATGCTCCAGCCATGCCATAGCCTTGCCATAGTTGGCCCTCCAAAACTCGTCAACATCACGAGGTAGCACACTGACCCCAATGCCCAATCCAACAGAAACTCAGAGCGAAAGTGTCTCATGCTATTGGTGAGGGAAATAGGATAGACTTCACCCAATTAATGTAAATGCCTGAGTGTCTGCCAAATCTAATAACTCCCATATGACAGGATTGAGCTGTTCTTGGGGATCACGAATGTAGAGCGCAATATCGTCTGCATACATAGAGATCAGTATCTTCCACGCCCTGAAACTGAGCCCACGGTGCACATGGTGTTGCCCCAAACAAGCCGCAAGCGGCTCCAGTGCAATAGCAAATAGAACCGGCAAAAGTGAAGTATACAAAAGTCGCATGAGGCGCAGAAAGCACAGGCTAAGGCAGAGGTGTTGGAGACGAAGAAATAGAATTGGGCATTCTAAGGAATCCAATGCCTTAATGGCATCTAATAGGGTGGCAACTGCTGTTAGGCTTAGTTCCATGCTATGCATAATTGCAAATAGGGTATGAAGATTATGTACTGTGGATCGACCAGGCACGAAACCTGATTGGTCTGGTTGTACTATATCTGGAATTAAAGCGAGGAGGCGGTTGGCAATAAGTTTAGCCAAGATCCTGTTGTCAACGTTGATCATATGGTGGAAGCTTAGCCGACTTCAATGAGTCCTCATATATTTCCAGTAGATGAGTTTTCAGAACAGCAGCATACTGCTTATAAAAGGATGTTGTTAGTCCATCCAAACCCGGTGCATTGTCACTGGGTAAGGTACATATAACCTGCAACACCTTCTCTTCCATGAAGGGGAGCCTAAGTAGAGTTGGTGAGCATGGTCAAGCCAAAGTAACTGTATAGTGTCTAGGTAGGCTGCGAGTTCCTCATGATTTGATGGTGTCTGAGTCTGGTATAGTCTAGAATAGAAAGCTACCATTGTGCCTAGCAACTCAGTGGGGGTGGTGCGGGTTTGCATTTGGTCATCAAGGAGCTCAACTATGTAGTCCAAGGTTCGCAGTTTCCGGAGCATGTTTGCAAGGGTTCTGCCAGGTCAGTTGCCCTTGCCATATCGATGAGCAGTTGTCTCCCGGGACAGATAGTGCAGCTCCCTCACAGCCTTGTCATTGTACTCTGTGAGCTTCTCATGCAATGCTGCCGGCAGGGTAGGGTTGTTAGTGCAGCAATAGTCAAGTTCAATCACTCTCAGCTCGCGTTCCAACGCAGTGAAGCGGGATCTAATCGTCTTGAGGACCCCGGCCTGTTTAGCGATACATACTCCCCAAATTACCACTACAAAAGCTTCCCAAAGGACTGACAGGGAAGAAACTGTACCTTCATTAGCGGTAAATTATTCAACGATAGCAGCCCCCAACATCCGTGCAAAACACAGAGTCACGGAGTAGCCCAGAGGGCAGTCACCAGTTAAATGCCTGTGCCGCGGTTGATGGTATGGGCAGTTCCAGAAGTACCGCACATGGTCCGATGATGTGCGGGGTAGATGCAACACTTTGGTGGTCCACGTGTGAACCACATGGGTGACTAGACAGTAATCTAAGCGTGACCAGGTGGCATGTGCCGATGTAATGAATGTACCCTCCTGCTGACCTTCATGTACGTATCTCCATATGATTGCGAGCAAATTACCGCTAATCAGAGTATGTAATTGGGAAGCTGCATTGGGTTGGGGCTTGCGGATGTCCCTGATCTATCTAAAATTGGGCTAACAATAATATTAAAGTCCCCCCAACAGCACTGTGCCCAGCCCTAGACTAGCTATTTGGTGCCATACATCTGTTAAAAGCTCCGGACAATCAGTATTGCAACCATAGATAGAGGCCAGTATAACAGGGTGATTGTGGAGGCTGCTGTCCAAGATAACATATTGCCCTTCTGTGTCACACTTGACTTTAGATAGGTGCCAAGGGAGGCTCCTACGCATGAGTATGGTGGTTCCGCACGCATAGTTAGAGTATAGGGAGGCGTGTGTTTCTGCGCACCAATGAGCGTTAAGTCAGGAGGACATGAACGAGTTGAGGTGAAGTTCTTGCAAGAAACCTATGTCAATGCGATGCCTAACAAGGTAGGAGTGCACTGGTCTGGCTTTGCACTGATCATTTAAGCCACACACATTCCAAGTCAGACATCTGGTGGGCAGCGTCATGTCATCAACTGTGCTGTATTATGTAGTGTGTAGTGAGATTGGAAAAAACACCCAAATAGTACCCAAAGGCTCTATCAATTCGTGAAAACAGTCATTAATAAACCAATTGGTGGAGAGCACAAAAGCAATCTGAGAGCAACATATTAGTGGGGTGACCAGAAACAGCCCCTTCAAACCTGGGGAGGGGTGTGTTGTGACGGCCAATCCGGATGACTTCTTGATCAGTCATTCTCATTGAGGTTGACTTCCTGATGTCCTTGTGGGGACACCCGGGGGGGCAGGGCCCCAGCTGTGATATTCTTAGGAAACTTCAAAGCTCCCCTAGCGTCAGGGAAATAATGTTATTTCCCAGCATGTGGAATGCATAGTTTAACCGGATATAACATAGCATATTTAATGTTCGCCTTCTGAAGAAGCCTCTTGGCTGCCAGGTATTTCTTTTGAGCCGCCTGCACCACAATGGTGAAATCCAGGCAGAACAAGAGAGCATTGTCCCAGTAGCTGATGTCGCCACACTCATGGGCCTAGCAAAGGACTGCATCTCTATCTTTGTAATTCAAAAGCCAAGCAATTAGAGGACGGGCAGGTGTTCCAGGGGGTGGATTAGGCACGAGAGACCGGTGGGTCTGCTCCAAAATGAAGACTGGGGAGAGTGTCTCTCCAAACAGCTCCTTCAGCATCTCCTCCACATAGTCCTCCATTTTGGTGGTTTATGGACTCCGGGACTCAGGTAATGCACAGATTGTTACACCTTGAGCAAGCTTCTAAATCCTTATTTTTGGCCTTTATTACTCAAGCACTTTGTCCAGGCGTAGAAGATGTTCATTAGCTGTTGCACCCGCATCATCTGTGTCAGATACCCGGGCCTTAAGGTAGTCCAGTCGATCATCATGTTTATCAGTACATTCCTTCATGCAATCTAAAAGACTTACCATATGGTCAAGTTTAGCATCGATTGGATGTAGGCTGGACTGTACATCCACTAGGATCTCTTTTAAGTCGTGGTCTTGGCTCATATCGATCTTAGATGATTTCACTGGGTCTCCGACAGTGGCTCCCAGGTCACCTTAATGGGTATTTCTTTTGCTCTCGAATGGAAGCTTGGATTGTCGGGCATATTGCTTTCCCATGGCCCCGCTGAAGGTGGCGTGTCTCACAGGTAGACAGTGTCAATAGGCCTGGGGCTCACTGGAAGTGTGCCCCCCAAGCCAGTGGACACTCTAGGTGGTGGGGTCCTGCCTCAAAATCCAGTCCAAGGGGGCCCAAGTAGGGCCAACCCTAGGAGAAGGGTGCAGCCAGGTTATGTCACAGTTCCAGTAGGCACCACAATAGACATGGGGCACAGTCCAGTATGAGGCCAGGCAAGTCAATACGGTACAGAGGACGCTGGAGGGATAAAATGAGGGCCCTCATGCAGCACCGCCACCTCTCAGGACGATCAACAGGGCCAGATGGTGCAAATAGGCCCTAGGATTGCCAGTGGCAGCGTTCACACATATTCCAGGAGAGTGGGCAAGAAAAATTCAGTACAGTCGCCCCCACAGTAAAACTGCAATCTTCAGGACCAGATCCACAGCAGACTGCAAAATGCAACAGGGTCAGATCAGTCAGAGTCCAGCCGCGCGGGAAGCATCTCGAACGCGGGCCTCCACTGCAGGCAACACTGATGTTAGGCCCCACTGCCTCGCTGCATGTAGCTAATCACTTACCACGCCGCAGTCTGGATCTTGCCTCAGGCCAGCCCTCCGCTCCCAGGTCAGAGCTGCTCCCGCCATGCCCTATCTCACTCAACCACTGGCAAGTTCAACCACTGGCGCGCAGTGCCCCACTCACATCTCACCTGCTCAATCTCCAGGGGCGGCCACGTACAGCAGTGTCGCGAGGGCCCCCACGGCAGCCCCTCGCCTCAGTGTCATCCACCAGGGTGCAGCAGTTGACAGCAGAGCGGCTAACAGGAGGATCCCAAGGGCATGAGCTCTTCCCATCATGTCAGTCCAGACGACACGGCATCAGCAGAGGCCGCAGGGTGAATTGCTGCGGTTATGGGTTCCCTGATCCCAGTGGGAGCCTGTGCACCCCACTGGTGAGCTCTTCACTGTTTCTAGGGTGCAATGACGTATTTAATGTTTAAAGCAGAAGTGCCGATTGAGCAGGTACATGCCAGATTTTTATTTCGGCCAGTGGAGCCCCTTTAGAGAGTGGCCATTTTGCAGCCTGGCCAAGCTCCCTCTCTCAAGATAAATACGTTTTGATTTAATTAAATTGCAATATGCATGTGATATGTTTCAATGAAATTCTAGTTATACACATCTTTTTTTTCTGTAATCAGTGAGTGCTGATTCAAAATCAACTATGTGGAATACATATCTGAAAAATAATGGTGCTCTCAAAGTTTACAGTATGTGAGACTGTATACACATCAAGCATGCAACAGTTTCTAAACACTCTACTGTTTATTTTCAGAAGTTTAACTTATGCATACCCACAAAGCAGTATTCTGATTTTTATGTCTAACGTAAGCAAATACCTTTTGATTTTATTAAAATAATATATCAAAGATACTTGCTTCCAGTGACTTTTAGCCAGCCCCCTTCCGTACACTGATCTGTTTTGTCATTTACATTTTTCTGTACCCACTACAGCTTACAGCACAGGATAATGGGTCAGATGACTTAAGTCCTTATCTAATTTCCCTGTGAGTAAAGTCATTCTGCTCTTGCACATGGTGCAAATCCATACAAAAGTAGTTCTCTTCAGTGCAGAGACTACTGTGGCAGTGTGTGCTTTCTGATAATAAAATATGCTAACTTTTAGCCAATGCTTGCTTTATTTTTTTATTTTGGTGAGGGTTTTGCAGCCCCATCAACACTGCTACTGGGCCACTCACATCTTGTCATATGCATGGATAATTCATTATTGTATTTCAAATAATTAACATCTAAAATGGTCACCCATGCATGCACATTCTTCCCCACACATGGGTTGTCATTTTTTAATTAATTTTACTTTAATACACACCATTCAAAGATGGATACCCTTCCGTCCTCGTGTACCCACATGCAAACACATTGGCAGACATCTTTGAATATTTTTACTTCAGTGAAAAATATTTAAAAGTGGCCACTTATGCATAAGCATACTCTCAACCAGCAGACCATCTTTGTTTTAGTAACTGGCAATAAGGAAAAAAAGACTCCAACATTTTATATAGAAGGTAGGAAAGTGGCACAGACAGACACTTTTTCATATTTAGGAGTGACCTTTGATAGATCGTTAAATTGGTCTCACATGATAACTATTAGGGGCTTAATGTTCGAAAAAATTATCAATGCCCTTTATTCTTTTACTAAAAAGTTGGGTGAGAAACCACTAAATATGGTCAAAAAAGTATATATGGCTAAATCTATTTCAGTTGCAACATATGGGGCGGGTATCTGGGGATATTCTAACGTTTCAATTCTCCAGACCATTGAAAATACCTTCTGGGAAAAACTAGTAGGTCTCCCTATAAGTTGTTCAAATTTTATCTGCCATTTAGAATTGGATGTCCCATTCATATTTGATTTGGATAGGCTTGCTCCAATTCTTTTATGGCATTCAGTTTGGAAAAGGGAATCCGTTAATCTCACCCAAAAGTTCATTGCAGACTTTCTTTCACTGGAACAATTGCATAGAATCCCTTGGATTATGTATGTCCAAAACAGTCTAAGCTCATTAGGTTTAGCACACATATTTGATACCCCAAGCAGTTGCTCTACCAGTTAAAAAGGAGATCAAAACACGATTTTTAAATCAGATGGCAAAATAAAGATTTAAAAACAATAGTTCAAAACACTCAGTAAATTCTTATTTAGAGGGACAAATTACTTATGAAGGGATAGCCCCATATTTACTTTCTGTAATAACTAAACGCCATAGATTTATTTTACTTAGGTTTCGCCTAAATTTGATTCCTTGTATGTTGTCCTATCCATCTGGAATTTTCTCATTACTTGAGCTTCCGCCCTGTCCATGCGATGATGTGTCCACTCAATCTAATTTGCACATCTTTTTCTTTTGTAAGTTTTATGGGGACCATCGTAAAAGATTCATATTGCCAATCATGCGCAAATATAATTTTAGGCAATGTCGTCCAGGGTTGTTCTTTTTAAAATCATTGTCCGACCTTCACATCTGTTATAGTGCTGGGCCCTTTTTATGTCTCTCTTCGAAGACTAGAAGATTGATTATTAATTAAGAATGAAATGCAACTTTTATTTTGATTACAACAGATGGTTTTAATTGGATTTTTAATATATTTTGTATAATGATGAATGTCTTTTTGTATGTTTTGTGCTATCATGATCTTATTGTATAAAGATCGAATAAAGTGATTGGCTGACTGACTGTGAGTGTGATCACTGAAGTAAAAATCATTAAAAAATGGTCTTCCATGCATGTCAACATATAGATGTCTATCTTAAATTCTTTTTTACTTTATTGCAAAAAAAGTTTTCAAGATATCGAAGCATGTGCCCACACATCAGTGCCATTTCATTAATGGATTTTTGTAATAAACTTTTACTAAAACCATTACAACAAAAAGAAAGTAAGCATTTGCAATGTCAAAAGTGTGGCCGCCAGCAGCATACTATTGGTTCTGTCAATGCATGTTATTTAATACCATCTAAGAAGGAGGACAAAAAGTCTTGGTGAAAAGAGTTGAACTTTTAGAAACCCGTATGACCCTATGTGACTTGCTTCAAGTTGTAGCAACTCTCTGGGGGATGTAACTCAGAGTGAGCCACTGGGCTGCCAGTCTGGGAAATAAAATGTATTTTTAACCAGAAAAGGCATAATCACAAAGGTAGTTTTGGCCATAAGATTAGGTTTACACCAAGTTTACTTCAGTTACGCCAATCAAGAACTTCCAAAGGTATTCCTCGTAGGTGTAAGACCATCGACTTGTGCAGAGATCTCTGCCACGAGTGTGGAGATCTCTGTACACAAAAATCACACTGAAAGAGTGAGATTGAAGGGGATCCAAGGTGTGGTTAGTGTTGATAGTTTGTGAACGTCAACAAACAAGTTTGTTTGTGGGCATTCACAAATCCCTCACTTTTTCCTTTCCAGCATGCCAAGGGTTAGAAATGTAGCCCAGCCAAATGCTTAAAGTAATTCTCTTTCCAGGTTGAAAAGTGAAATAGATCACCCCCAAATCTAATGGGAAATGGGGTTAGGGGAAGGGATACCACCTGCAGAAAAATAATTTAAAAAATGTACTTTGTTACAGAGGATTCCATTACCACTGTGTAGAATTGTCTGTCAGGAAGAACACCATACAGAGGGATTTTAATAGAAAATGGAATTCATGTAGTTTTCTGTGGAATCCACATGGAAACTTGTACCAGACACAGCTTTCCATGCAGATTCCAATCAGATTTCGAGAATTTCAGAGAGCAGTAACATGGACATGGATAGTGATTGAGAAAGTCATCAATACCCAACTCGCAGACCACCTAGAACTCCGTCAACTCGTAGACAGCTCTCAATCAGGCTTTTGCACCAACCACAGCACAGAAACAGCCCTTATTGTGGCCACCAATGGCATCAGAGGCATCCTTGACTGAGAAGAAACAGCCGCCTTCATCGTCCTCAACCTCTCCGCATCTTTCAATATGCTCTCCCACAAGACACTCATCAGAAAGCTTCAGCAGTTTGGTATCTGCAGACTGGCCCTCAAGTGGATTTCTTCATTCCTCACTGATAGAACTCAATGAGTTAGGCTTCCTCTAAACTTCAGAACCCAAGAAACTCATCTTTAGAGTCCCTCAAGGATCGTGGTTCACCCCAAAACTCTACAACGTCTACTTGGCGCCCCTCGCGGACATCATCAAAGCTCACGGCATCAACATAGTATCCTATGCCGATGACACACAGCTCATCCTTTCCCTTACCGACTCAACCAGCATTGCCCAAGCAAACTTCACCAACTGCATGTGAAACGTCACTACTTGGATGAAAAACAGCTGCCTCCAGCTCAACACAGACAAAACTGAAGTCCTAATCTTTGGGAACAACCGCTCCCCCTGGGACGCTTCTTGGTGGCTCTCCGAACTTGGCCCCCCACCCACCCTTGCAGACCTTGCCAAGAACCTCGGGATCATCCTGGACACCAACCTCTCTATGAGCAGACAGATCAACGCCGTCTCCTCATCATGCAAGATTCTCAAATAGATCCCACTGAACACCAGATGGCAGGTCACCCAGGCTCTTATCACAATTAGACTTGATTGCAGAAACGCCCTCTGCATTGGAATCCCAGCCCATGTCCTACTCTGACTCCAAACCACCGAGAACGCCACCGCCAGACTCATCCTGAATATCCCACAAAATAACCACATCTCTTCACAGTCTCCACTGGCTCCCAATCCAAGAAAGATGTAAGTGTGAGCTGCCCACCCACACCTATAAAGCTCTCTATAACACCAGTCCAGCTTACCTGAACCACCGCCTCAACTTCTACCAGCCCACTAGACACCTTTGATCTGCGTCCCAGGCAAGAGCACACCTCTCTGGCAACAAGAGAACAAGAAGCGGAGGACGCTCCTTCTCATACCTCGCAGCCAAGACCTAGAATGACCTCCCGAAACACCTCAGAACCTCCCCCTCCTTCATGGACTTCCAAAGGAAACTCAAGACATGGCTCCTCCAGATGAAACAGGCATGATCTCCTCCCCCCCCAGGCCTGCCCCATTCAGCACCTGGATACCCTCACTGGTAAGATTTAAAACCTTGAGTGTAGTTTTAGCACTTTTTTTTTTAATGGGCCCCAATTTCTTTTAAAAGAAAGGTGTTGAATGATTTCATTTATTTTATTTGGTGTTTTGTGAAGCACTACTTTCAACTCTAAGGTAGCCTCAGAGCACTTTGATGTATACGGATATAAAAGAGTAAGCACAATAGTACATTTGAAGAAACCTGATAGTTGAAAAACAGTTGGTAACCATGAAAGGATGGAGAATGCCACCAGATTACCTGCAATCGGATATGTCTTGGAATGATGGTGAGTGTTAGACCTGGCACCATTGGCGTGGGTCGTCCCCTGCCTTTTTTGCCTTTGCCTCCTGTGTTTTTGCTGTGTGTTGGATTTCGTTTTGCTGGTCTAGATGCTTTGGGCACTTTGCCACTGCTGTTCAGTGCCAAAGTGCAAGTGCTCCTGTTGTAAATTTTTGTTATGTATTGATGTTCCCATGATTGGCGGATTTGATTTACTAGTCAGTCCCTAGTACAGTGCACCGTGTGTGCCCGGGGCCTGTAAATCAAATGCTGCTCGTAGGCTTGCAGCACTGATTGTGTCACCCACATAAGCAGCCTGTAAATGTAACTCTGGCCTGCCATTGCAGAGCCTGTGTGCAGTCTGGTACTGCCATGTCGACCTGCCAAGTGCACCCACTTGCCAGGCTCTAACCTTCCCTTTTCTTACATGTCAGACACCCCTAAGGTAGGCCCAAGGTACCCCTGTGGGCAGGGTGCAGTTTATGTGAAAGGTAGGACATGCCCTGATGTGTGTAGCATGTCCTGATAGTGAATTACTGCCAATTTCGTTTTTCACTATTGTAAGGCTACCTGTTCCCATAGGACAGAATGGGGAGTTTGATTATAACATCTTATAAGCATAACTGACCCAAGGAACAAGATAGGAAAATAAAGTTTAGTATGCCTGAACTCAGAATGTTAAAATACATCTTTTAGTGTGGGTGATTTTAACATTCTGTGTTTGAAAATACCACTTTTAGAAAGTAGGTATTTTCTTGCCTAACCATCCAGTATGCCTCTGCTTGGTTTGTGTATTACATGTCTGGTTTGTGAGTGACAGGGGGCTGGAGAGGGCTTTGGCTCCAGCAGTCTGATGAGTCAGGGCTGGGCTGAATAGGACCTGGGTTGAATAGAGAGTAGAGGGAGGAGATTTCCTTTCACCTGAATGGGCCTTGTCTGCCTTCAACAATGCTGTCTCCACCTCCTGCCAGGAAGCTGCACCAGTGAGGACAGAACTGGTTTTGGCTGGGTACAGACACTCTCTGCCTTCAGAGAACAAAGGATTGTGTGCTATAAAAAGTGGGGCCCAGACCCCTGAACTTTAGATCACTTCTGGGAAATCAAGAGGAACCTTTGCCAAGGAGAAGAGCGGAGAAGCTGAGGAGGAATACTGCCCCTGCGCTGTTTGCTGTCTGGGGTTGGCCTGCAGTGGCTACTTGCTGCCAAGGAAAGGAGAAAAATACTTTGCTGCTTGCTTTGTCCCCCTGCTTGAAGAAAAGATCTCCAAGGGCTTGAACTGAGCTTGCCCCCTGTTCTAGAGGTCTCAGGAACAGTAAAGACCTCGCTGTGTCTGTGGGCACCGTCTCTGATCGTCTCCGCAGAAGAAAAAGGTTAAACGACTCTGTCATCGAGTCCGTCGCAGGGTTCTGTGTCCTGAAAGCACTGACGAGAGCAACGCCTCGCAACGCAACCCTGGTCTCACTGACTCCGTCAACGAGCCACTGCTTGCATCGCGTCCTGTGGGCACCGCGCTCCGCAATGCTTCGCTACACGCTGCAACGATGTCACCGACTCCGTCACTGCCCGACCCGAACATCGACCGGCTCCATCGCCACGCTGTGACCTGCCAGCATCGCAGCGAGCATCGTCTCACCCTTCAATGCAAGCCCTGCTCTCACCGACTCTGTCAATGAGCCGCTGCCTGCACCGAATCGTGACATCGTCCGCCGCAACACTCCGTTTCACAACGCGACCGCAACTTTTGCCCCGACCGACTCGCACCGACGTGTTGGTTGCAACAAGAGAGGTAATGTGTCCGAGTCTGTCGATGCTTTAGCTGGCCCGTATCGACGCGGTCGGCTGGAATTGTTAGACTCTGTCGTATTCAGTATCGCGGTAGCCCCAGGAGGAGCTACCGAGTTGGAGGAACTGTGTTTTATTGATTTTCCTACAATTTAAAGGTTATTTTGCACCAGTACTATTTTTCAAGATTATTGTATGTTGGATTTTTATCGTATTTGGTCTTGTTGGTTTAGGTAAAGATTTACTATTTTTCTAAACTGGTGTGGTGTCCATTTGTAGTGTTTTCACTGTATTACTGTATGTGTTCACAAATGCTTTACACACTGCCTCTGAGATAAGCCTGTCTGCTTGTGCCAAGCTACCAAGGGGGTGAGCAGGGGTTATTTTAGAAGTGTATCCCTCTTACCCTGACTAGAAGCAAGGGTCCCTATTTGGACAAAGGTACCTACCTCTGCCATCTAAAGACCCCCATTTCTAACATTGGTGGTCAGCAGTGAGGATCCTGGACTTGCATACAGTGATTGGTGTACACTACTAGCATAGTGCAGACCATTACATGACCACATACTTTTACTGAACTTTTCCCTTGGATTGTTTTTCTGCAAAGTAAAGAACTGCCAACTTTGTCATCATGGCCAAGCCAGCATCCATTGCATCCATTGATATTGAATTTGAGGAAGATAGAGTGTAGGTTTCCACCCTGTCTCAACTGAAAGCCATTTGCAAGAAATTTAAAGTCTCTGTGAAAAGCCTCACCAGGAAGGATGAATACCAAAAGGCGCTGAGGGCCTGGTTGGAATCCAGAAATGCCAGTGGGCAGGACGAGGAGCCTCTGGTGGAGGCAGAGAATGTGGATGAGTAACAGGAGCGGCAATTGAGTCTGCCAGGAGGGAGGGTACCTTCCATGGATGGCAGCAGTGTTTCTCAAAAGGGTCTGTCTCCAAAGGTGTTGGAGGACAGAGAAAGAGACAGGGGACATGAGAGGAAGCTTGCTATGCTCAGGCTGGGGAAGGAGGGAGACATAGAGAATAAGAAGTTGGAGTTGGAAAAGCAGAAATTAGCCATGGAGGAAAAGAGGATGCTTTTAGAGCATGAGAGAGGTTTGAGGGAGTCGGATCTGAAAGCAAAGAGCCTGGAGATCACTCCCCATGGTGGCAGCGCACCATCAGTGCCTGGAGAAGGGAAGGTATTCATCCCCAAGGAGGTTATCAAGGATTTCACTAAGCATGAGGACATTGGTCAGTGGTGCAAGGCCTATGAGGTAGCAATTACGCCTGGGCGTAGTTCGCGAAGTAGCGCTACGCGAAGCTACGCAAAGTGCAGTTCGCACTACGCGAGCTACGCATAGCACTACGCGAACTGCGTAGTGCACTGTTCGCAATGATTGCACAGTGCTGGATGCTTGTCCACACTGTGCAATCATTGAAAACGGCATCTTGCAAAGTGCGAGCTGTTTTTTACTGCAGCTCGAGTAGATTTTTACTCGAGCGGCAACTTTCTCAACGCGGACTGGTAGTTTCTCATCGCGAGCGGTCGCGAGCATACGCGACCACTCGCAATGAGAAACCTGACCACCCCGCGTTGAGAATCTCGCCGGGAGGTTTATTTTCCACGCTCGCGATCGGCAACTTGATGTTGCTGATCGCGAACGAGGAAAAAGTCTCGCCGGGATGTCATTTTGCTTGCTCGCGGTCGCCAACTTGACGTTGAGGACCGCGAGCAAGCAAAAAATGACCGCTGCACTACGCTACGCTACGCGTGTTTGCACTGTGCTACGTGCCATTCGCGTTGTGCGAAGTAGCGCAAACTTCGCAAACTACGCGAGCGTAGCGTAGCGCTTTGCCCAGGGTTAGTAGCAATGAGGTCCCACAGAGTCCCTGAGAGAGATTGGGGAGCGGGGTTGTGGGGCCACTTTGGCAGTGAAGGAAGGGAAACATTGCTGAAACTTGCCCACTGAGGATCAGATGTTCTATGCCCCAATAAAGGAAGCCTTGATAGCCAGGTATGGGTTGACCCCAGAGCTGTATATGCAGAAGTTTAGAAACTGCAAGAAGCTGGAGTCAAGTACCTGGGTGGAGTATGTGTCCTATTTTTGCAGAGCACTGGATGGTTGGGTGAAGGGTACCAAGGTGAATGATTTGCAGGGGCTCTATGATTTGGTTGCATGGGAGCACTTGCCAGATAATTGTTTTCCAGAGTTATGCCAGCACTTGATTGACAGTAAGCTGACTGACCCCAGGAAGCTTACTATGGAGGCGGACCACTGGGTCAGCACCAGGGTCCAAAAGGGTTGTGTGGGAGACTCCACCAAAGTGGGCAGGGTCCCCAGCAGAATAGTGGGGGGGACAAGGGTAAACAGAAGGAGTTCCAAAAAGGGCCCCAAAGTAATCCCCAAGGGAACCAAGGTAAGGGTTCCCAGCCTCCCACTGAAAAGAAGCCATTGATCCCGACAGGTAAGCCTGTTCATATGGGTTCCAAGGCATGTTTTAGTTGTGGTCAGGTGGGCCACTTCCAAGGCGATCCCAGGTGTCCCAACAAGGTTACCACTGCACCTACTGGTGCACTGCCCTGGCAAATGGCTAGTGTAGCCTTGGGGGAGGAGTCGGGTGCCCCAGAGGGGTGGGGTCCAGCAGAAATGTCCCTGGTCTCTTTAGGAGACAGTGAGATGGTCCCAAGAGCTCATCTGCCTGATAACACTAAGAAGTACAGGCAGTAGGTGACCATCAATGGCCATAGTGTGGAGGCTCTGAGAGACACCGGAGCCAGTGTGCCAGCTGTCAGTTGTCAGCTAGTGTCTGAAGAGCAGATGGCGCCCCTACAGCCCAAGATTGATACCATTCTGGCTTGGGAACCCCTCAAGTCTCAGACAGAGGTGAGGGCCTTCTTAGGACTCACCAGGTATTACAGGAGTTTTGTCACGGGGTATGGCACCATTGTTGGCCCCTTGACATAGCTGACTTCCAGGAAGTAGCCCAGGAAGGTGAACTGGACTGAAGCCTGCCAGAAGGCTTTTAATGTCCTTAAATCTGCCATGTGCATGGCGGCCGTGCTTCAGGCGCCCAACTTCTCAAGGGAATTCATTGTGCAGACAGATGCTTCAGAGCATGGTGTGGGGGCTGTGCTCTCAAAGCTGAATGAGGAGGGCCTAGACCAAACTGTAGCCTTCATTAGTAGGAGGTTACTTCCACAGGAACAGAGGAGGAGTGTGATTGAGCATGAGGCATTTGCTGTGGTCTGGGCGCTGAAGAAGCTGAGGCAATACTTGTTTGGGACTCACTTCCGGGTTCAGACAGACCACAGGCCCCTCAGATGGCTGATGCAGATGAGGGGTGAGAATCCAAAGCTGTTGAGGTGGTCCATTTCCCTACAGGGGATGGACTTTACGGTGGAACACCTCCCTGGTACAGAACACGCCAATGCTGATGGTCTGTCCAGATTTTTCCGCTTCAGTGAAGAGAACTCCCAAGAGGGTGAGTAGTTCTCCCCACATTTCAGCTGGAGGGAACACATGTTAGACCTGGCACCATTGGCGTGGGTCTCCCCTGCATTTTTTGCCTTTGCCTCCTGTGTTTTTGCTGTGTGTTGGATTTCGTTTTGCTGGTCTAGATGCTTTGGGCACTTTGCCACTACTGTTCAGTGCCAAAGTGCAAGTGCTCCCGCTGTAAATTGTTGTTATGTATTGATGTTCCCATGATTGGCTGATTTGATTTACTAGTCAGTCCCTAGTACAGTGCATCGTGTGCCCGGGGCCTGTAAATCAAATGCTGCTAGTGGGCTTGCAGCACTGATTGTGCCACCCACATAAGCAGCCTGTAAATGTAACTCTGGCCTGCCATTGCAGAGCCTGTGTGCAGTCTGGTACTGCCATGTCGACCTGCCAAGTGCACCCACTTGCCAGGCCCTAACCTTCCCTTTTCTTACATGTCAGGCACCCCTAAGTTAGGTCCAAGGTACCCCTGTGGGCAGGGTGCTGTGTATGTGAAAGGTAGGACATGCAAAACACACAAGATGATGGACGGAATGCTGCACAATGGCAAACATTCACCCCCAGTCACAGATCTGGGTTTAATCCATCGTTATTTTGCTTCACCACGCCACCCCAGTTTAGACATAGCCATATGCAAATCAGTCTTGACCCTGTGCCTCATGGGAACAGTCCAGACCGAACTGCCAAGCCATGTCTTCCCTGGACCGGAATCAAGCATCCTAGGACCGGTTTCAGGCTATCAGCCTTCATCAGCCAGAATAGCTTGACTCCAGTGGCGTAGTGAGCACGGGACCCACGTCTGGGCATACCCTTCCCACATAGGGCGAAATGCAAAACACACAAGATGATGGACGGAATGCTGCACAATGGCAAACATTCACCCCCAGTCACAGATCTGGGTTTAATCCATCGTTATTTTGCTTCACCACGCCACCCCAGTTTAGACATAGCCATATGCAAATCAGTCTTGACCCTGTGCCTCATGGGAACAGTCCAGACCGAACTGCCAAGCCATGTCTTCCCTGGACCGGAATCAAGCATCCTAGGACCGGTTTCAGGCTATCAGCCTTCATCAGCCAGAATAGCTTGACTCCAGTGGCGTAGTGAGCACGGGACCCACGTCTGGGCATACCCTTCCCACATAGGGCGAAATGCAAAACACACAAGATGATGGATGGAATGCTGCACAATGGCAAACATTCACCCCCAGTCACAGATCTGGGTTTAATCCATCGTTATTTTGCTTCACCACGCCACCCCAGTTTAGACATAGCCATATGCAAATCAGTCTTGACCCTGTGCCTCATGGGAACAGTCCAGACCGAACTGCCAAGCCATGTCTTCCCTGGACCGGAATCAAGCATCCTAGGACCGGTTTCAGGCTATCAGCCTTCATCAGCCAGAATAGCTTGACTCCAGTGGCGTAGTGAGCACGGGACCCACGTTTGGGCATACCCTTCCCACATAGGGCGAAATGCAAAACACACAAGATGATGGACGGAATGCTGCACAATGGCAAACATTCACCCCCAGTCACAGATCTGGGTTTAATCCATCGTTATTTTGCTTCACCACGCCACCCCAGTTTAGACATAGCCATATGCAAATCAGTCTTGACCCTGTGCCTCATGGGAACAGTCCAGACCGAACTGCCAAGCCATGTCTTCCCTGGACCGGAATCAAGCATCCTGGGACCGGTTTCAGGCTATCAGCCTTCATCAGCCAGAATAGCTTGACTCCAGTGGCGTAGTGAGCACGGGACCCACGTCTGGGCATACCCTTCCCACATAGGGCGAAATGCAAAACACACAAGATGATGGACGGAATGCTGCACAATGGCAAACATTCACCCCCAGTCACAGATCTGGGTTTAATCCATCATTATTTTGCTTCACCACGCCACCCCAGTTTAGACATAGCCATATGCAAATCAGTCTTGACCCAGTGCCTCATGGGAACAGTCCAGACCGAACTGCCAAGCCATGTCTTCCCTGGACCGGAATCAAGCATCCTAGGACCGGTTTCAGGCTATCAGCCTTCATCAGCCAGAATAGCTTGACTCCAGTGGCGTAGTGAGCACGGGACCGACGTCTGGGCATACCCTTCCCACATAGGGCGAAATGCAAAACACACAAGATGATGGACGGAATGCTGCACAATGGCAAACATTCACCCCCAGTCACAGATCTGGGTTTAATCCATCGTTATTTTGCTTCACCACGCCACCCCAGTTTAGACATAGCCATATGCAAATCAGTCTTGACCCTGTGCCTCATGGGAACAGTCCAGACCGAACTGCCAAGCCATGTCTTCCCTGGACCGGAATCAAGCATCCTAGGACCGGTTTCAGGCTATCAGCCTTCATCAGCCAGAATAGCTTGACTCCAGTGGCGTAGTGAGCACGGGACCCACGTCTGGGCATACCCTTCCCACATAGGGCGAAATGCAAAACACACAAGATGATGGACGGAATGCTGCACAATGGCAAACATTCACCCCCAGTCACAGATCTGGGTTTAATCCATCGTTATTTTGCTTCACCACGCCACCCCAGTTTAGACATAGCCATATGCAAATCAGTCTTGACCCTGTGCCTCATGGGAACAGTCCAGACCGAACTGCCAAGCCATGTCTTCCCTGGACCGGAATCAAGCATCCTAGGACCGGTTTCAGGCTATCAGCCTTCATCAGCCAGAATAGCTTGACTCCAGTGGCGTAGTGAGCACGGGACCCACGTCTGGGCATACCCTTCCCACATAGGGCGAAATGCAAAACACACAAGATGATGGACGGAATGCTGCACAATGGCAAACATTCACCCCCAGTCACAGATCTGGGTTTAATCCATCGTTATTTTGCTTCACCACGCCACCCCAGTTTAGACATAGCCATATGCAAATCAGTCTTGACCCTGTGCCTCATGGGAACAGTCCAGACCGAACTGCCAAGCCATGTCTTCCCTGGACCGGAATCAAGCATCCTAGGACCGGTTTCAGGCTATCAGCCTTCATCAGCCAGAATAGCTTGACTCCAGTGGCGTAGTGAGCACGGGACCCACGTCTGATGTGTGTAGCATGTCCTGATAGTGAATTACTGTCAATTTCGTTTTTCACTATTGTAAGGCTACCTGTTCCCATAGGACAGAATGGAGAGTTTGCTTATAACATCTTATGAATATAACTACCCCTGGGAACAAGGTAGAAAAATAAAGTTTAGTATGCCTGAATTCAGAATGTTAAAATGCATCTTTCAGTGAGGGTGATTTTTACATTCTGTGTTTGAAAATACCACTTTCAGAAAGTAGGTATTTTCTTGCTTAGCCATCCAGTATGCCTTTGCCTGGTTTGTGTATTGCATGTCTGGCTTTTGGATGACAGGGGCTGGAGGGGGGCAGTGGCTCAGAGAGCCTGATGAGTCAGGGCCGGGCTGAATAGACGTGGGATGCATTTAGAGTAGGGGGAGGAGATTTCCTTTCACTTGCCTGAGCCTACATAGAATAGAGAGTAGGGGGAGGAGATTTCTTTTCAGCTACCTGGGCCAGGTCTGCTTTCAACAATGCTGTCTCCACCTCCTGCCAGGAAGCTGTACCAGTGAGGACAGAACTGGTTTTGGCTGGGTACAGACACTCTCTGCCTTCAGAGAACAAAGGAGTGTGTGCTATAAAAAGTGGGGCCCAGACCCCTGAACTTTAGATCACTTCTGGGAAATCAAGAGGAACCTTTGCCAAGGAGAAGAGCCGGAGAAGCTGAGGAGGAACACTGCCCCTGTGCTGTTTGCTGTCTGGGGTTGGCCTGCAGTGGCTACTTGTTGCCAAGGAAAGGAGAAAAGGAGTTTGCTGCTTGCTTTGTCCCCCTGCTTGAAGAAAAGATCTCCAAGGGCTTGAACTGAGCTTGCCCCCTGTTCTAGAGGTCTCAGGAACAGCAAAGACCTCGCCATGTCTGTGGACCCCGTCTCTGATCGTCTCCGCAGAAGAAAAAGGATAACCGACTCTGTCATCGAGTCTGTCGCAGGATTCCATGTCCTGAAAGCACTGCCGAGAGCAACGCCTCGCTTCGCAACGCAACTCTGGTCTCACCGACTCCGTCAACGAGCTGCTGCTTGCAGCGCGTCCTGTGGGCACCTCACTCCGCAACGCTTTGCTACATGCTGCAAGACTGTCACCGACTCTGTCGCTGCCCGACCCGAACATCGACCGGTTCCGTCGCCGCTCTGTGACCTGCCAGCACCGCAACGAGCATCGTCTCACCCTTCAACGCAAGCCCTGGTCTCACCGACTCCGTCAACGAGCCGCTGCCTGCACCAAATCGTGAGGACATCGTCCGCCACAATGCTCCGTTTCACAACGCGACGTTTGCCCCGACCGACTCGCACCGTCGTGTTGTTCCCAACAAGAGAGGTACTGTGTCCAAGTCTGTTGATGCTTTAGCTGCCCCGTATTGACGTGATTGGCTGGAATTGTTAAACTCTGTCGTATTCAGTATCGCGGTAGCCTCAGAAGGAGCTACTGAGTCGGAGGAACTGTGTTTTATTGATTTTCCTGCAATTTAAAGGTTATTTTACACCAGTACTATTTTTCCAAATTATTGTATGTTGGATTTTTATCGTATTTGGTCTTGTTAGTTTAGATAAAGATTTACTATTTTTCTAAACTGGTGTGGTGTCCCTTTGTAGTGTTTTCACTGTATTACTGTATGTGTTCACAAATGCTTTACACACTGCCTCTGAGATAAGCCTGTCTGCTCGGACCAAGCTACCAAGTGGGTAAGCAGGGGTTATTTTAGAAGTGTATCCCCCTTACCCTGACTAGAAGCAAGGGTCCCTATTTGGACAAAGGTACCTACCTCTGCCAACTAGAGACCCCCATTTCTAACAGTGAGGCTTTAAAGAAAAGCAAGAAACCCAAGAAGACTGACTATTGATGCTAGGCCAGGTTTAGGCATCTAAAGAATCAGGATCATTGTTACTAGTTGACAGCAAAGTTGTAATATTCCTTTAATACTAATGCTAATTGTTTTTCATCTGGCATGTTTTATGCAATGTTAGAAAGGTACCCGTGTTACAAACCAAGTTGATGTAATGCCCATGGGTATCTGCCAGAGAAATTGAAGTTGTAGGGAACAGTCAACAAGAATTTCTCCATGAGGGTCAACCAATTGCATGTTTTTCATCTTGGATTGGTAGAGTTGGACCTCCATTTGGGGCTTTCATCCTACCTGTTTATGTCCTTCCATCTAAACGAAATGAGCTGGACACCTATACAAAGATGGTTGTGGACCTCATTTAGAAGCCTTAGATTGATATTAAAAAGGAACGGGATAGACTGGATCCCTGAGTGCTCAGCAATCATATCCCTTGATTGAACAACAAAATATTTAATAAGCTTGTAATCCGCAGGAAAACGTTTACTAAAACAGGGAAGGGTGTTGATTGGTAGCGGAAGTGTGCAACCCATAGACTCATATAGTACAAATAGCAGGCCATTTTTAAACACTTTGGGTCTCACCACAAGTTGCCTATTGATACCACTTTATGCATAAAGATGAGTTTCCACGTAAAGTGATATTACAAGGCCCTGGGTATTACTGTATGCAGTAATACAGTGTTGTTTTCTGGTGATAAATCCTCTAGATCATACCTAGAGCACTTTGTCTCCAGAAGAAGGCCTTGTAATTGATAATTGTGTTATGAAAGCTATGTGCTGTCTAAGCTGTAACCTGTCACACACACTCACAGACGTGTGCATGACTGCCTGTATTTGAGTTGTCTTCATACATGGCTGCCTGACTGTATATTGGTCTATGTGTGCACAGCCGCGGCCACTGCAGGTAAGAGCAGTGGGGCTGGCTGGGGGGGATTCCGAGAGACGACCATGAGGGAAAATTAATTATTTATTTAATTTTGCCTTGTGGTTGTCTCCTGAAATCCCCCCCCCCAGCCGGCCCCACCGTTCTTACCTGCAGCGGCCGCGGCTGTGTGTGCACATGGAAGCCTGTAGCTCTTTTGCTCTGTCTGCATGTGTACTTGTGTGTGTCGCTCTTTGTGGTTGCCCAACATAAAAGTCAAACCTATTGAATTTCCAAAGCTTGTTAAGACATGGTCTTTCAGCAGACATCTGTCTTGTGACTGAATCTGTCCCAGCATATTTGCTTTTCAGATCTATAGGTATGTCAGAAATTATCCCACCCTCCTAGAATCCATTCATCTATAGGCTTAATGACGCGGGCCCCTTATTATGCAAAATAGTTATCAGACCTGATAAAATATGACAATGACTTCTCAAAATGTAGGAGGGGCTGCCATAAATGTTGCACAAACAGAGATTTGAATAGGGACTGCAATGACCAAGCCGCTTAAATTCAGGCCTCATGTGTCACTATTGGCATTTTGAGTTCTCTTTTGATCCTTCGGTGATCTTGAGCGTTGTACATTAAACAGCAGTTTTAAAAGCACATGTGATGATCTTGTCTAGTCAGTAGATTAACAAGATGTTCCGAAATCTGTAAACAAAACACAGCTACATAAAATAAATAAAAATGGACCACTCCCTATGTAGCCTAATTTTAGTTCCATATAGAACAACATGAACAGTGACCCCCAATAAGTTTATATATAGGAAGGTGTACCTCCAGCCAGATATATATACCACCCACAGAACTTGTAGTTTTTCAATCATTTATTATCAAAATATACATATCTTTTCTTTGTTTTTCATCAATTTTTCATTTATGCAAGATAAAAATCATACCTATAATCCTTAGTACACAGTGGGCCATATGTATCAATAAAGAGTTTTGCGATTCTCAAATTGCGATTTTTAGCGAATCGCAATTAGAGAATCGCAAAATGCAATGTATGTAGGATTTTCTAAACATTTTGCGAATCCTACATATTCCTTATTTGCGAATTGCAAATTGAGATTCGCAAATAAGGAATACCTTCCCATTCATTCCTATGGGCTAGAAGGCCCACAGGAATGATTGGGAAGACATTCTCAATTTGCGATTACCAATTAGAGAATCGCAAATTGAGAATGCAATTTCAAGGTTGCAAGGGTGCCAAAAGGACACCCTGTTGCACCCCTGAAATATGCATGTGTGCACATTTTGCGCACATACATGCCCCTAAGGGCATGTATGTGCGACATATGGCACTTTTAAAAAATCTAAAAGTGCTTTTTTAAAGAAAATCGCAAATTGCCACCAACTTGAGGTTGGTGGTAATTTGCAATTCCTAAGGCCAAATAGCAAATTTCTGGTGCTTCCAGAATTGCATTTAAGGAATCGCAATTTGCAATTCCTTAATTGCATTCGCAAAATAGAGATTCGCAAATTTTGCAATTCTCTATTTTGCGATGGCCTTTTGGGATGATACATCCCAAAAGGCTTTTTCCAATTCGCAAACGGGCCGATTCTGAGAATCGGCCCGTTTGCAAACGGGAAAAAGGCTTGATACATATGGCCCAGTATGATATCTAGATAGAAAAAGGAATGGAAGAAGAAGAGCCCTGTAATGTAGACTAGGTAAACATTCAATGGTTGTACATGTTTCCAAAGTGAGAAAACATAAAAATCATGTAAACAGACCAAACAATAAAATACACGACTCCAATGAACAAAAAAACAATATTACATAACATGTACGAAAATTCACAAATTCAATACTAAACAATGACAAAACAGAGGGGGGGGGGGTTTGTGCCGACCCGTGTTTCGGAAGTGCCATGTACTTAAGAGCCCTTCACCAGGGCGCAGGATTCCACATTATTCCATAGTGGTCAAAAAAGGCCATCTGAAATTATGGTATGTGACTATATCCAGTATTCACATTCAGCAGGGCTCTGAGCAATTCAAAATCAAAGTTCTGTGGGGTAAACACATAATCAATATTCATATACTAATGATATTAAAAATTGCCTATTCATGTGGAGCATGATCACTATCTATTTTCGAAAATGGTGCAATACAAAAGCCATCACCTAAGATATAGACAGTAATATACCAAAGAGACCTGATAGTGTGGAGTGAATAGCATCATGCATACCATGCAGAAGGGAGACTCTCAAAAGGAGACGGAGAATCGATCTAGGATGCATGAAAGATGAAAGGAAGATAAAAAAGAGAGAAATCTAATATGTACATACTATAAAAACAATTCCTGTTCACGAGAACAGTCCAGATTCTGGGTATAGTGGTAGGGCGTCTCATAAACGGGGTCATACCACTGATGGACTTATATATTGTATCGAGTTCCTGAAACATAATGGCAGAGGTGTCACTTATCGATAAAAATATAGAATTTGTGGGTAACTCATATGGGCTAACAATGTATAGATACATACATAGTAGAGATACTCATGGGGTTCAGAGCAGGATGAACCAAACTACTCTCAGTCCTGAGTGTAGTACAATGAATGTATCACGCATATGTGATGAGTCATAGCATGGCAATCAATGCTAAAAGAGAGAAAGATAACTAGCTGAAAACATGCACCTTCACTTATTCATTACCGAAGTTCATATGCAGTAAATGGTATGGATAAGTTGAGTTACTATCCACAGAGATATATAAGAACATTACCTATAACCTTATAGGTTTAAGACGCCAGGATAAGTTCCCCAGGGGTAGGAGCTGGTCCACACTTAGAGATAATCTAGATATGCAGATAGAGAGAATATGAAAGAATTTGAGCAATGAGCTTAGCTGTACAGAGATCTGTGCAGCCTCAGGGGCCATAAACTACTTACAAAAATTGCAAGGAATGTCTGGATCCCAGGGTACTGGTGAGGCCGGTAATGATAAAAATATATAATCTGTGAAATAACAAAGATTGAACGGTAAGGAGACTAATAAATGCAAAGAGGGATCCCTCTCCACCACATAGCCCGGGGTCGAGTGTACTTACGATAGATTCACCTCGCGTAGTGCATCTCCCTGCTCTTCCGAAAGCCGTGCCTGGTACGGGGGAGCGGGGAACCGGTATTTATATCCGGTGGCCTATCTCACGTAATCGGATGCCAAACACCTGCGTGCAAAACATCTAGACCGTCACAAAGTCGGTGAACAAAGAAACGTGTCGGCCATATTGAAGTGTGACAAAAGTGATGTTAATAAATACAAAAAATAAAAGAACGGCCCACTGATACAGGGAAACACGTCAGCCATGATGGAGTGGCTCTTCTTCCATTCCTTTTTCTATCTAGATATCATACTGTGTACTAAGGATTATAGGTATGATTTTTATCTTGCATAAATGAAAAATTGATGAAAAACAAAGAAAAGATATGTATATTTTGATAATAAATGATTGAAAAACTACAAGCTCTGTGGGTGGTATATATATCTGGCTGGAGGTACACCTTGCTATATATAAACTTATTGGGGGTCACTGTTCATGTTGTTCTATATGTTGCTTTCCCTGGCTAGTCCCCCTTCTAAATTGTCTTAGTTTCCAGGGACCCTCTGTTGTTGTTCTACTGCCTAATTTTAGTTCAGCAACAAAAAAAATGCTAAGTGGTCAAGAGAAAAGCTTCATAAGTCATTAATCAAAGTTGCAATCAACCAATAGCTGATCAATGTGATGAATGACACCTTCAGCGGCCATTAGATGATCAAATTACTTCTCTCTGTATGGAGAACATGAGCTCTGTGAGACGGCTTACACTGTCTGCAGCAGACATACCAAAGGCTCACTCAATGCTACTCTCTTTGTAGATTACACGAGCTCTGTGATCACCTCTGACACACTTGAATAGTACCCCTCGTGTGCTGCTGACTTTTGGTTTATTCATGACTAGTGACAAAAGCTTGTGCAAGTCCCGAAAGCTAGAGTCACAATGCAATGGGCTAATATGTATTATGCTAAACTGATAAAGCTGGCCCGCTTGTATTAGTATCCAGAATTCAATTTAACAGTTCCCCAATGGGATTTCTGCAGCTCTGCTGGCTATATTTTATTTCCTGCTGTCTGCCCTAAATCTAGTTGCAGGCAGGTTGCATGGTTTATTGTATATGTAGGAAAAGTGTCTTTTGTACGCAAAATGCTTTATGTTAAGAAATGTAAAAAAAAAAAAAAAGATAATCTTCTTTATTGTTAGCATAAGTCATAATAGACCTAAGCTAGATTTGAACAAAATAACAATAAAAACAATATTACAAAACAAATTGAAGATCATTAAAATTATGGTCTAAAAGGGATAATCCTTTTCAAGCAAAACAATTAAAATACATGACAAATATGGATATATTGTCACAATTTCTCTGTAAGCAAATTGAATCTATTATCTCAGCCTGATTATACCCTTAGGATGGATGCACATTTGTATAATGTATTTTGCTGGCGTGTCACCGGGTGGATAGCTACGAGACCGGGTTCAATGTGCTGGTTTTGCAAGATCAGAAATAAAACGTTGCTCCGGGTTTGCAAAGAAATAGGGCGGCTGAAGCTCCTTGGCACCGGCACGAGACTCGAGCATGGGTTCGTCTTCCTCAGACACTGCTGTCGAGGGCCCCCGAGAATGTCTCGTGCAAAGCTTTTCATCCTGCCATCTCCAAGAAACAAAGGAACAGGAAGCAGTGAAAGTAGAGGGTTTCAAAATGCCACCAATTAATACTACAACCGTCTATTATTCCATCACACAACTGACTTCGTTTCATTTAGTTACCCATTTGAGCAAAAGAAAATGTTATATGTGCGTGCGCGTTTTTAAGCGCGCGCTCCGTTCAGCGAGAACATTTTATGACGAGCAAGTCACACAGAATAACACGATCTTCACAAAGATGTGCGTGTGACGAAAGCGGTTAGAAGGGGGAGGAGAATGGGTTTTCTACAAACAGCGGACAGCGCAGAGCTAACACAAACTCCTGGGATTCTGCGAGGTGGGTGGCAAAGGAAACCTAAATCACAGCAATATTATTTTCCACATTTTAGCCTACCCTTCGCTGGCGTGAACAGCGGGTACAAAGCGCCGAAGAGCTCTCTGATTCAATGTTCTCTCGGCCTTCAGCTGATCTGTATTCCGTTTATGCTCACGCACTGTTTTGGGTAGTGCTTGAAATGAACAAAATAAGTGCAGCTGCTCACCCATGGAGTGAACAACATAAAGTGGCCCGGAAAAGCGCGCCCTTCTCGGTCTGTTTACCCTTTCCCTCTCGCTCACTTTTACGCATTTTCTTTGTGTGGGTTGGCATCTCACTGCCTGGTCTTCTTACATCTGTAACATAAAACAATGTCTCAAAGGGTAAAAGTTAAGGGTCAATTCTTGGTAGCACAATTAATTGCTAGGAGCACAAGGGAAAAGCAGGGAGACAAAAGATTCAATGCAACAACGTGAATTTGTTATACAGATAACGTCATATATTTAAACATGTATGAGCAAAGCACTGCGTTACATTAAATGGCATGTAACCTGTGGGATACTGTGCACAAGTGCTCGTGAAATAGTGAACGACGCAAGTGGCACATGAGGAAGTATGTACAGTGACACGAAGGGGCGCAAACACAAAAAACAATTGGTGACAGAATTTACATTGTAGAGATACCCAAACAATAAATGTTAATATATACAAAGGGATTTTAGAAGGGTATCCTCGAAGGAATGGCGCCGTAATTTTCGCTGTAAGAGTAGACGGCATTTCGGCCTGTAGGAATGTTTAGGCCATCATCAGGAACAGGTTACAGTTATTTATATGACAGTGCTGTGGGTAAGAATAAAAACACTCAATGGTGGACCGAGCCAGGGGGAAAGGAAAGAGGACGGAGAATAGAAAAAGGGTTTAGGATGAGCCCAGGAGGGAGGTTGAAGACAGTTGGAACGCGGCGAACAAGAGGCGTGGGTAGAAGGATTACTGCCGTGACTAGGCTAAAAAAAAAAGGTAGCAGGGCACCAAGCATGTGGTCCCTGCCGGTGGTATGGGATGCGCAGGGGCGGGAGGGGGAAGGAACAGGCATGCTGGGGGGGAAGGGGGAGTCACAAGGCCTTACACGTAAGGTGATACTGGTTAACCAATTCGGAGATGTGCAAGGGCACGTAAATGGTCAGGCTGAGTCACGACATATCCATCTGGGGAAAGGAGATGGAAGGGGTAAGTGACCAAGGATGGGAACAGGAACGGAGCTGGAGAAGTGGTCAAGAAGGAAAACTCACAGGTCTGGTTGAATCTGAGAAGGCTGCGGTAGGGGTCTCTGGAAGGAAGTCCAGAGATGGTCCGAAAGGTACTTCAAGGATGAGCAGTGAAGAAAAGAGCTGCGGTGTGCAGTCGTCTGAGAGAGGGGAATAAGGAATGGTGAGGGGTACTGGCTCATGGAGGTACCAAACGGACTTCCAATAAGGCAGGGGTGAAAGGGCAACTGAAGTCATGTGAAATCAATTACTAGTGTTGGCGCAGGAATAAGAGGTAACCGCAGAGGGGGGACATCTGCTAATGAGCAAGAGTGGTGCCTCTAATGCTGCAACTATGAAGGTCTGCATAGAGGTGTTAGAGCGCGCGATGGTCTCTAGATGAGTAATCCCAAAGGGTGTAGGCGCCCTCGTGATAATAAAGCCCAGTGCGGCTTGGTAATGTAAGCGTGGACACTTGACAAGGTTCTCAGTATTACTGGTGAACCGCACGATCCCGTAAGGGGATGTAATTAGCGCGCACATTCTGTTGTCGGAATAACAGTGTAGACAGTGTGCCTGGAATCAATGAGTCATCCCTGCAAAGCGTGGGAGCCTTCGCGATTAATAAGTCCAGTGCGGCCTGTTATTGTAAGCGTGGACACTTGACAAGGCTCTCAGTATTACTGGTGAACCGCGCGATCCCGTACGGGGATGTAAATAGCGCGCACATTCCGTTGTCGGAATAACAGTGTAGACAGTATGCGTGGAATCAAAGAATAATCCCTACAAAGCGTGGGCGCCTTCGAGATTAATAGGCCCATTAATAGGCCCTGTAATTGTAAGCGTGGACACTTGGCAAGTTAGAAGTTATGCCGGTGAACCGCGTGATCCCAGACGGGGATAGAGACAGCGCGCACAGTCCGATGTCGGAATGACAACATAGTGAGATGGCACAGAGGGAAGGGAGCGCGAGTGAATTGTGTGATCCCACACTGGGAGCAGCCTGAGCACTTACTGAATTCAAGGTAGGCAGAAGGAATCCGGAATGCGCAGGGGGAATCAATCAAGTAATGTGTCAAGCCGGCTTAGTCTGGCAAGAACACAGGCATTCCGCAAGGCAGGATAGGTGAAGGAGAGCCGGTAGAGTCACGTGGTATGCATCAGCCTACCACGTTGTGAAACACTAGACCGGTGACTAGCGTGAAGGGGGCAAAAGACATAGAGAAAAGACCAGTACTACGCGTCTATACAGTTGGTGCACATATTTTATCATGGAAAGTGTTTGGTAGTCCGTTTTACAAATCGATAACTTTGGAATCCAAAAACTGGAATACATGAAAATAGAGAGTGACTTGGGGGTACTGGCATTCATGGCGGTGGTTTCAAGTCACTCCCTATTTTCAATCTATCTCAACATGACCTCTCACCTCAAGAAACCAGCCTCTTGAGTAAAGGACTCTCCTCCGTCCCGACCAACAAAAGCAACTACTTTGAATTACAAGAAAATCTGCTGCAATTCTTTAGAAGAATAAGACTCAAGCAATTCTTCGTGGAGAGACCACCACGTGAACAAGCCAGTCGTTCACCTTTCCAACCAGCTTCTACATTTCATCCCTCCTCAGCCCTAATCCCCCCCGGAAATTCTCACCTTTGAGAGACGTGTCCTACACGAGATGAAAAGCATTCAATCGGAGCATGAATACGTGCCCTACAACCTTACCCTAGATGAAAAGCAAGCTCTGAACAGCCTCATATCAAACAAGGTTATAATTATAAAACCAGCTGACAAGGGCGGAGGCATCGTTATCATGGATCAAGCAAAATACAATACAGAAATACTAAGACAATTAGATAACACCGATCACTACTGCGCACTACCATGCGACCCACTACCTGAAATAAGATCTAAAATCTAAAGAGTAACGGAACTGGCCAAATCTCAAGACATTACCACAGACAAAGAAGCGATTTTCCTCAGCAACAGCCATCCACGCACGCCTGTGATTTATGTCTTACCAAAGATACACAAAGATCTACAAAACCCTCCAGGTAGACCTATAGTATCTGGCTGTGGCTCCATCCTTGAGCCCATTGGCAAATACATTGGCAGTATCATCAAGGAATTTGTCCCGCTCACCGACACCTACATCCGTGACAGCATGGACCTTATTAACCTCATTGAGGATACTCCTTTCACCATAGGTACCGACTTGATGGTTGGCATGGATATCGAGTCGCTTTATACCAATATTCCCCATAGGGAGGGTCTCTTGGTCATAAGGGAAAAACTTGACTCAAGACCACATCCCACACGTATCCCCACGGATTTTGTCATGGCCTTACTTGAGATTGCATTAGAGAACAACTACTTCCTATATAAAGACACCTACTACCGACAGACCAAAGGAGTTTAAATGGGCGCATGTTTCGCCCCTAATTGTGCAATACTTTATGTACATAACCTGGAGAAAACCAAGATCTTAACCTCCCTCAACCCTTTCAGAACCAATATTTCCTTTTGGCATCGCTATATAGACGACATCTTGCTAATTTGGACAGGGAACAATGAAACACTACTACAGTTCGTGAAATGGCTCCATACTTGTCAACCCCACTTGAAATTTACCATCAACCCAAAAGAGAATCATGTGCCATTTCTAGACCTTTTGCTACAGGTGGAAGAGAACAAAATAGGCACATCCTTATTCAGAAAACCTACGGAGCGCAATACTCTGCTGTTATCCTCCAGCTTCCACCCACGGGGACTACGCGTCAGCCTGCCCTTCGGCCAATTCCTCCGGATTCGCCGAAATTGCAAGTGGAGGAAGGATTTCTTACGGGAAGCTGCAATGAATGTATGACGTTACAACGCGGTCTTTACACTGCGATACGTTAACGCAGTCATTACAACGCAAGTCGTTACAACGACTTGCTCTGGAGGGCGCTGGACTTAGGAATAGTATGATTTACTATTCCAACTCCAGCCTACGTAACAGTAGGGAAGGTGTTGGAATAGTAAATCATAGTATTCCTTAGTGTTTAGCGCCATCCAGCGCAAGTCGTTGTAACAACTTGCGTTGTAATGGCCACGTTGTAAACGTATCGCGGTGTAAAGACCGCGTTGTAATGGATGTCTCCCAGCTGCAATACTTACCGAAAAACTCATTGCCCGTGGATACCCTAAAAACTGGTTACTAGAGCCCACAAACGGGCATGGTACAACCACCGGGACACTCTGCTCACACCAAAGGTAAAAAGGAAAAACACACGCATTCCTTTTGTCTCTACTTTTTCCCCAACCAGAAACAAAATATTCAAAATCATCAAGAGGAATTGGAACACTCTTACCCCTCTAGAAATCTTTCACGAACCACCCCTGTTTTCTTACCGCAGGGGCAGGAATCTCGCAGACCACCTAGTACATGCCATAACATGGCCTAAGGGTGACACCAGAGAAGAATCAATCACGAGGGCCTGGGGCCTACCGCCTATAGTAGGTCACTATAAATGCCAATGATGTGTAGCGTGTTCCACGTCACTCAACACCAAACAATTCTAATTCTACGGACACAGTTACCCACTGAAAACATTCACCAACTGCATATCACACAACGTTATATACGCTATACATTGTCCATGCGACCTTTTCTACATCGGACAGACGACCCAAATGATCAAGGACAGGATCATTCAACATCGAAGCCGCAAAAGGTGTGGCATACTAAACGCACCATTAGTACCTCACTTTCAAGAATATGGCCACAAGGAGATTGACTTCACCTGGTTATTCATCGACCAACTCACCCTACCACTTAGGGGTGGTAACATGCAGAGACTTCTCAACAGATGCGAATGCCGCGGAGAGCACGCTGCAACACCATTGAGCACGGCCTAAACACCCTAGATGAGTGGAACAATACCCTGATATGAACTTTTCTGTCTCTATCACAGTTAACATCTTACAATGTTACTTCATGTACACTGAAACTTTCTCGCACCTCCTGTCCATCTCTATGAGATCAAACACTTAAAATTATACATACAAGAATATAACTCCACGTTACTGTCCTTATGACTCCCATTAGACTCACTAGTCCAGTGGTCCACCAATCTTGCTATACATTGACAGCATGTCGCAACGCAACATACTAGCTCACCTTTTTTAGAAGACCACTACGTCTTCAAATCTTGTTGTCAACAAATTGTACTAATTGACTCAATTTAAATGTTTACAGCCATTACCAATGTATTATACCATGGTTGACTTCATGTATGCCTTAACAAATACTATGTTTTTGCTTTCCCTAACTTTTTGTTTTAAATTACCGTAATGAAATTTATCTTCCTAATTAGTGACTGCATTGTAATCTCTGTCTTATATTTCAAGAAAATAAACTTCCTCTGATTCTCAATGCAGCCAACATATTGATATGTAACACCTACTACCTACATGTCTTTATTTTTAAGAGGTTATAATATAATGCTATTTCTATTTCATGAATTTGAAATTTCCAGTTTTTGGATTCCAAAGATATCGATTTGTAAAACAGACTACCAAACACTTTCCATGATTAAATATGTGCACCAACTGTATAGAGGCGTAGTACTGGTCTTTTCTCTATGTCTTTTGCCCCCTTCACGCTAGTCACTGGTCTAGTGTTTCACAACGTGGATACGCTAATGCATACCACATGACTCTACCGGCTTTCCTTCAACTGTCCTGCCTCTCGGAACGCCTGTGTTCTTGCCAGACTAACACCGACTTGACACATTACTTAATTGATTCCGAATTCCTCCAGCCTACCTTGAATTCAGTAAGTGCTCATGCTGCTCCCCAGGTGGGATCACGCAATTCACTTGCGCTCCAATCCCTCCGTGCCATCTCACTATGTTGTCATTCCGACATCGGACTGTGCGCGCTGTCTCTATCCCCGTCTGGGATCACGCGGTTCACCGGCATAACTTCTAACTTGGCAAGTGTCCACGCTTACAATTACACGGCTGCACTGGGTCTATTAATCTCGAAGGCGCCCACGCTTTGTAGGGATTATTCTTTGATTCCACGCATACGTCTACACTGTTATTCCGAAAACGGAATGTGTGCTATTTACATCCCCGTACGGGATCACGCGGTTCATCCAGTAATACTGAGAGCCTTGTCAAGGGTCCACGCTTTTAATGACAGGCCGCACTGGGCTTATTAATCTCGAAAGCTCCCACACTTTGTAGGGATGACTCATTGATTCCAAGCATACTGTCTACACTGTTATTCCGACAACGGAATGTGCGTGCTAATTACATCCCTGTACGGGATCGCGCAGTTCAACAGTAATGCTGAGAACCTTGTCAAGTGTCCAAGCTTACATTACCAAGCACCACTGGGCTTTATTATCACGAGGGCATCTACACCCTTTGGGATTACTCATCTAGAGACCTTCGCGCGCTCTACCACCTTTATGCAGACCTTCATAGTTGCAGCATTAGAGGCACCACTCTTGCTCATTAGCAGATGTGCCCCCTCTGCGGTTACCTCTTCTTCCTGCGCCAACACTAGAAATTGATTTCACATGACTTCAGTTACCCTTTCACCCCTGCCTTATTGGAAGTCTGGTCGGTACCTCCATGAGCCAGTACCCCTGACTCTGTGGATCGTAAGTGCCTCTGGGAGGACTTGGAAAAATATGGTATCCCGGAAGGCATATTATTGATATTAAAAGAGCAACACAAAGGGAATTGGGCCCAGGTAATTAGAGATACGCAAGGGTCACTGACTCATAAGATGATGGTAGGGAATGGCCTCAGACAGGGGTGCGTTTTGGCCCCTATGTTATTTGCAATTTTCTTAGCAGACCTCCCGCAGTTTTAGAAGTAGAAAGAAGTGCAAGCCCTAGAATGAGCGGAAATAAAGTGTCCTGCCTTTTATATGCGGATGATCTCGTGATTCTTGATCAAACAGAGCTAGGACTCCAAAGGAAACTAAATGCTTTTAAGAATTATTGCGATAGAAAGTTTTTAAAAGTTAATATGGAAAAGACAAAGGTTTTATGCTTTGGGAAGAGAGGTAAGAATTTTAACTGGTTTTTAGGTCAAGACAAACTGGATATAGTTACAGAGTATAGATATTTGGGCCTCTGGTTTGATAGTGCGCTAAAATGGGGTACTCACCTGGAGGCCCAAAAGCGAAAGCTTTCTCGTGAGTCTGTGGCCTAAAAAATTTAATAAGGAATACGGCGATATGTCACATAGACCTATGTTAAAGGCGTTTGAAGCAATGATCCCCGCAAGTACTGTACGGGGCAGAAGTTCTTTACCTGAGTGGTAAATGCGGGTGGGATCGGGAAGAAGGCAAGATTTTAAAAATGCTATTGTCACTACCAAGCTGTACAATGATTCAAGCTATAAGAATGGAGCTAGGGACAATAGCATGGACCGTACAGACACAAATGTCGCTGGTGAGATTTTGGAAACGCCAGGATCCAGGTGGAGTGCAGAAGGTCTCACAATGGTGCAGAGAGGAGATTCAATTAAGTAATCTAAGTTGGGCAAAGGATGTAAGAAGAAACCTCCAGAAAATAGCAGTGCGCCTAAAGGTGAGACTTTCGCACCCATCCCTGGAAATAGATTTCTCTAGGAGAATGCTTAGAGAGCAAGGGCTGATATATTCAAGATCACTGGACCTAGATTATATGAAAGAGAAAAAATCAGTTCAGTGGTTAAAAAGCTCATGGGCAAACGAAGCTTGGTTCCCGTATTTGGATATTCTGCCAAGCCAAGGGCTAAGATATGAAATTTTAAGGATACGAGTTGGTATTAACCCTTGGAAATTGGAAGAAAAAATAAAGGCAGCTCTGATTCAAACAGATGGTATTTGTAAATGTGGGTTAGGAATAAGAAATGATATTTTGCATATATTACTCGATTGCACATTGGTTTTAGCTTTATGCAAATTGTTTTTACGTCCAATATTTTTAAAAACGAGGTAAGCTCTCGTGCCCAAGCTGTATGTCTACTTACCGAAATGCCAACGTTAGGCATCGCAATTGCAATGGGAAAATTTTTGAAAGCTATAAAAAAATTTGTAAGGGAGAATTTACAGGGGCACTGTTTTTAAATGTTTTAAATGTATTTTAGTGTCCTCCCATCAACTGAGAGTTTTTATGGACTTAGATGTTTTTACAATTAGTATTTATTTGTATAGAATTTATACTGACTCCAGCACCTGGATCCCTAATGTGTTTTGTGTATTGTGTACTGTTTAAAGACTGTGGTCTAAATAAACAAAGTTTTTCTCTCTCTCTCTCTCTCAGTACCCCTGACCATTCCTTTTTTGCCTCTCTCAGACGACTGCACGCCGCAGCTCTATTCTTCACTGCTCATCCTTGAAGTACCTTTCGGACCATCTCTGGACTTCCTTCCAGAGATCCCTACTGCAGCCTTCTCAGATTCAACCAGACCTGTGAGTTTTCCTTCTTGACCACTTCTCCACCTCCATTCCTGTTCTCATCCTTGTTCACTTACCCCTCCCATCTCGTTTCCCCAGATGGATGCGTCCTGACTCAGCCTGACCATTTACGTTCCCTTGCACGTCTCTGAATTGGATAACCAGTATCGCCTTACGTGTAAGTCCTTGAAACTCCCCCTTCCCCTCCAGCATGCCCGTTCCTCCCCCCCCGTCCCTGTGCATCCCATACCACCGGCAGGGACCACATGCTTGGTGCCCTGCTACCTTTTCTTTTGAGCCTAGTCACGTGGTAATCCTTCTACGCACGCCTCTTGTTCTAACTGTCTTCAACCTCCCTCTTGGGCTCATCCTAAATCCTTTTTCTATTCTCCCTCCTTTTACCTTTTCTCCCACGCTCGGTCCACCATTGAGTGTTTTTATTCTTACCCACAGCACTGTCGTATAAATAACTGTAACCTGGTCCTGATGATGGCCTAAATATTCCTACAGGCTGAAACGCCGTCGACTCTTACAGCTAAAATTACGGCGCCATTCCTTTGAGGATACCCTTGTAAAATCCCTTTGTATATATTAACATTTATTGTTTGGGTATCTTTACAATGTAAATTCTGTCACCAATTGTTTTTTGTGTTTGCGCCCCTTCGTGTCACTGTACATACTTCCTCACGTGTCACTTGCGTCGTTCACTATTTCATGAGCACTTGTGCACAGTATCCCACAGGCTACATGCCATTTAATGTAATGAAGTGCTTTTCTCATACATGTTTAAATATATGAAGTTATCTATATAACAAATTCACATTGTCGTATTGAATATTTTGTCTCCCTTCTTTTCCCCTGTGCTCCTAGCAATTAATTGTGCTACCAAGAATTGACCCTTAACTTATACCCTTTGAGACATTGTTTTATGTTACACATGTCGCCCGCCTACTGTACAAACTTCCAAAATTTGCATCTGCAAAGGCGGCCCTTATCTTTCTTCACTGGCTTCCAGTGGAAAAGAGGATAAAATTTAAGGCCCTTTGCATTGCGTTTAGGGCACTGCACAAACAGGGTCCTGTCTACCTAAGGGACCATTTTTGTTGGTACTCCCCTCCAAGATTGCTGCGGTCTGCCTCCCATCAGTTGGTGGAAGTTCCCAAGGTACGACTCTCCAATTGGGGAGGGAAAGGCTTCTTCTACATCACTACTAGACTATGGAATCAACTGCCTTTTTCACTAAAAAACTCGCCAGACCTAATATCATTTAGGAAAAGCTTAAAAACCTGGCTTTTCCAGGCCTAGAGCCACACAGTATTGCTTTCGCTTCTCGATTTCCCGTGACTGGCTGGAGCTTGCGATGTCAGCGCCTAGACGCCCCCGGGTAGTAGTGCACTATATAAATATATATATATAAATAAATGTTGGCCCTGGTCTCTATAGGGTTTATGGGCTACCTCCTGTAGTCTGATATCACGTCCTCTTACATCGGCATCTTACTTTGTCTGAGAAGCTCTTGCTCTCTCACCCCTTAATTTTAGTGGGAGGTACTCAACTACAACTTCTCTGTCCGAGGATATATTTATTCTTTCTCTGTAGAATTTGCTACTTCTCAATTTCTCTGTTACTCTCTCTAGGGTTGTTGTTCATCAAGTATCTTTCCCCTCTCTGTTGCCTTTGATTGTCCTGCCCAAGGAATATTTCTGTCTAACAGTTTTTTTATTGTATGGCATGTATTGTTGTGGTGCTGATGTCAGACCTTGAACTGATGTGCTTTTATCCACAGTGGCAAGCTTTGAATGCATTTTCTTACAGTCCAATGAAATCCATTCAAAACTGGCAGTTGAGGATGCTTGTGTTTCAGTCGTGGCCATTTTTGAATGAACTTTCTAAAGCATATGAAAATCCATTCAAAGATGGAGAAAGCAGATGCGCACACATCTGCAACGGCATCATTTGATTCATTTTCTTAGGTTTTAGTAAAGTCCATTTAAAGATAGCCTCCACAGTTGCGTCCATCTTTGAATGGATTTTCATAAAGCAGATTACAATTCATTAAAAGATGCTAGCAACACATGAGCATGCACAACAGTCATCTAATATAAAAAACATTCATTAGAAAGCCAATAAGCTTCACAGGTGAGACTGATTGGCATTGCCAATGATTGTATAATATGGAACAACCTTGACACTTAGCAGCAGACTTGGTCAGTCATGTTTGTTTCCCCTTCCTTTCTGACAGCACTAAAGGAAAACTGTTAGAAATGGGGGTCTCTAGTTGGCAGAGGTAGGTACCTTTGATCAAGTATGGGGCCCTTGCTTCTAGTCAGGGTAAGGGGGCAACACTCCTAAAATAACCCCTGCTCACCCCCTTGGTAGCTTTGCACGAGCAGGCAGGCTTATCTCAGAGGCAGTGTGTAAAGCATTTGTGAACACATACCGTAATAGAGTGAAAACACTACAAATGGACACCACACCAGTTTAGAAAAATAAGTAATCTTTATCTAGACATAACACAATACCAAACGACAAAAGAAATCCACAATACAGTATTAAAAAATATGACTTTCAGATGGTAGAAATCGCTTAGCTCAATGTAGATGGTAAATGCAACACTTTACTCTCAAAGTACCTTGGATGCGTAACGCAACATAAACAAAAGGGTCGCAGGGAAGGCGATGCGTCAGTTCCTTGCTTTGGGGGAGGTGGCGCACCTGTTCCTTACTACAGCACAGGGGAGGCGATGCGTCTGTTCCTTACCGGAGAGGAGGCGAACCGTCTGTTTCTTACTGTGATCCAGTGCGATGCAATAAGATGGCGCCTTGAAGCGATGCGACGATCCGGTGCGATGCGACAAAATGGCGTCTTTGATGCGATGCGTGCATGCCCGGTGGCCGTGCGGCCAAATCAATGGTTTCTTGAGCCGCGACAGGCCCTGCGACGCGCTTCTCCGGTGTTGCAACAGTAACCTCTGCGGCGGCAGCACGCTTCTCCGGTGATGCGACACGCTTCTTCGGCGATGCGACGGGTTCAGCTGCGGCGGCGACACACTTCTTCCTCGTTGCATTGCGCTTTCAGCTCCCAGCGACACGCAGTCTCTAATGGGCCCAAAACAACAGCAGGCACCTCTCTGCAGGTAGAATTCCCAGCAAGGAAATTCAGGGGGAGCTGGGGGTGAAGTCTTTGTGTCCCTGAGACTTCAGAACACGAGGCAAGCTCAGCTTCAAGCCCTTGGAGATCTTCCTCAAGATGATTAAAGTACACACAAAGTTCCTTTTCTCCTTTCCTTGGCAATAAGTAACCACTGCAGGCCAACCCCAAACAGTCCAGCGCAGGGGCAGTCTCCTCCTTCAGCTTCCTTGGTTTCTCTCCTTGGCAAAGGTTCGTCTTGATTCCCAGAAGTGATCTAAAGTTCTGGGGTCTGGGCCCCAATATTTATACTCCAAAATCCTTTGTTCTCTGAAGGCAGAGAGTGTCTGTACCAAGCCAAAACCAGTTCTGTCCTCCCTGGTGCAGCTTCCTGGCAGGAGGTGGAGACAGCATTGTTGAAAGCAGACCTGGCCCAGGTAGCTGAAAAGAAATCTCCTCCCCCTACTCTCTATTCTATGTAGGCTCAGGCAAGTGAAAGGAAATCTCCTCCCCCTACTCTCTATTCAACCCAGGTCCTATTCAGCCCAGCCCTGACTCATCAGACTGCTGGAGCCAAAGCCCTTTCCAGCCCCCCTGTCACTCACAAACCAGACATGTAATACACAAACCCAGCAGAGGCATACTGGATGGTTAGGCAAGAAAATACCTACTTTCTAAAAGTGGTATTTTCAAACACAGAATGTTAAAATCACCCACACTAAAAGATGTATTTTAATATTCTGAGTTCAGGCATACTAAACTTTATTTTCCTATCTTGTTCCTTGGGTCAGTTATGCTTATAAGATGTTATAATCAAACTGCCCATTCTGGCCTATGGGAACAGATAGCCTTGCAATAGTGAAAAACAAATTTGGCTGTAATTCACTATCAGGACATGCTACACACACCAGGGCATGTCCTACCTTTTACATACAATGCACCCTGCCCATAGGGTTACCTTGGGCCTACATTAGGGGTAACTAACATGCAGAAAAGGGAAGGTTTAGGGACTGGCAAGTGGGTGCACTTGCCAAGTTGACATGGCAGTCCCAGACTGCACACAGGCTCTGAAATGGCAGGCCTGAGCCATATTTTACAAGCTGCTTCTGTGCGTGGCACAATCAGTGCTGCAAGCCCACCAGCAGCATTTGATTTACAGGCCCTGGGCACTCATGGTGCACTGTACTAGGGTCTGACAAGTAAATCAAATAAGCCAATCATGGAGTCACTAATCCATTACAACAATTTACAATAGGGAGCACTTGCACTTTGGCACTGAACATCAGTGGCAAAGTGCCCAAAGCATCTAGACCAGCAAAAACATAGCAAAAACATAGGAGGCAACAGTGAAAAAATGGAAGGGAGACCCACGCCAATGGTGCCAGGTCTAACACGTGTCCCCTCCAGCTGAAATGTGGGGAGAACTACCCACCCTCTTGGGAGTTCTCTTCACTAAGGCGGAAAAATCTGGACAGACCATCAGCATTGGCGTCTTCTGTACCAGGGCGGTGTTCCACCGTGAAGTCCATCCCCCGTAGGGAAATGGACAACCTCAGCAGCTTTGGATTCTCACCCCTCATCTGCATCAACCATCTGAGGGGCCTGTGGTCTGTCTGAACCCGGAAGTGAGTCCCAAACAAGTATGGTCTCAACTTCTTCAGTGCCCAGACCACAGCAAATGCCTCACGCTCAATTGCACTCCACCTCTGTTCCCGTGGAAGTAACCTCCTACTAATGAAGGTTACAGGTTGGTCTAGGCCCTTCTCATTCATCTGTGAAAGTACAGCCCCCACACCATGCTCTGAAGCGTCTGTCTGCACAATGAATTCCTTTGAGAAGTTGGGCGCCTGAAGCACGGACGCCGTGCACATGGCAGTCTTCAGGGCATCAAAAGATTTCTGACAGGTGTCAGTCCAGTTCACTTTCTTGGGCTGCTTCCTGGAAGTCAGCTCTGTCAAGGGGGCAACAATGCTGCCATACCCCTTGACAAACCTCCTGTAGTACCTTGTGAGTCCTAAAAAGGCTCTCAACTCTGTCTGGGTCTTGGGGGCTTCCCAAGCTAGGATGATATCAATCTTGGGCTGTAGGGGCGCCACCTGGCCGCTCCCAACCTGGTGTCCCAAGTACACCACAGAACCCTGCCCGATCTGGCACTTACTCGCCTTGATCGTGAGGCCTGCCCTCCGCAGTGCCATCAACACTTCCCAGAGGTGGCACAGATGTTCTTCCCAACTGGCGCTGAACACTGCGATGTTATCCAGGTAGGCGGCACTGAAATCTTCCAGTCCAGCCAACACCTGGTTGACCAACCTCTGAAAGGTGGCAGGGGCATTCTTCATCCCAAAGGGCATAACCCAGAATTGGTAGTGCCCAACTGGTGTGGAGAATGCGGACCTCTCTTTTGCCCCATCAGTTAAGGCGATCTGCCAGTACCCAGACGTTAAGTCAAACGTACTGAGATACCGGGCAGCCCCTAACCGATCAATGAGCTCATCATCTCTGGGGATGGGGTGCGTGTCAGTCCTGGTGACTGAATTGAGTCCTCGGTAGTCCACACAGAACCGGAGTTCGGGTGTGGCCCCAGGCGCGGCAGTGTTTGGGACCAAGACCACTGGGCTGGCCCAAGGGCTGTTAGAGGACTCAATCACCCCTAACGCAAACATCTCGGAGACCTCCTCCTTGATGCAAGCTGTCACCCTGTCAGTCACTCTGTAAGTTTTGTGTTTTACAGGAGGACTGTCCCCAGTGTCCACCTCATGGACGCACCACTCAGTGACACCGGAAGTCAGGGAGAACAGATCAGGAAACTGTCCCAACAGTTGGCGACAGTCATTTTGCTGCTCAGGGGTCAGGGCGGAAGAGAGGTTCACACCGTCCACTGACCCATCTTGCTCTTTTGCAGACAGGAGGTCAGGAAGAGGCTCAGTCTCCTCCTCCATCCCATCATCTGTTGCCAGGAGCATGCCCACTTTGGACCTCTCCAAGTGGGGCTTCAGGCGGTTTACATGCAGGACCCGCAAAGGGTTCCTAGGAGACCGCAAGTCCACCAAGTAGGTGACATTACTCTTGCACTCCACCACCTCAAATGGTCCGGTCCACTTATCCTGGAGCGCACAAGGCTCCACGGGGGCCATGACCCACACTTTCTGTCCAGGCTGAAACTCGATCAGAGTGGCATTCTGATCATACCACTGTTTCATCTCCTCCTGACTGGCTTCCAGATTCACCTGAGCGAGTTGTCTGAAACGCCTAGTTTGGTTTCTGAAGGCCAGCATGTAGCTATATACATCCTGGGGAGGTTTACTGGGAGCTTTCTCCCAGCCTTCCTTTACCAAACTCAGAGGTCCTCTTACAGGGTGATCATACAGCAGTTCAAAGGGACTGAACCCTAAGGACTTCTGTGGCACCTCTCTGTAAGCAAACAGAAGGCATGGCAAGAGGACGTCCCACTTACTCCTCATAGGTTCCTCAAGACCCATAATCATGCCCTTTAGGGTCCGGTTGAATCTCTCAACCAGCCCATTACCTTGGGGGTGGTAAGGAGTGGTGAACTTGTAGGTTACACCACACTCCTGTCACAGGGACTTCATATACTTAGATATGAAGTTGGTACCACGGTCTGACACCACCTCTCTGACACCACCTCCTGTTCTGGGTCACGTATAGCGTGCTCGCGATGCGCATTTCATGTTCGGGAATGCGTCGTACGTGTTCGCGACACTTTTTGCGTGCTCGGGGAGAAATATCGCGCGAACTTACCCACACGGTCGCGAAGGGCGCGGCCATCTTGTTTTTCACTCTATGCTATGGTTCTGGGCCTGCTTTTCTATCCTCCCTCAATCTTTGCAATCCTTAGTTTTTTACACTGTTTTTCAATTTTTCTTTATTTCTTATCTATCTCTCTCTGTGCCTAAGTCTATATTTTGCATTTATTTCTACTTTTTACTGTGTTTTTTACTTTTCTACTGTTTTATATAACTTTCTTCTTTAAGCTCCTACTTCTTCCCCTAACTTTATTTTTTCCTTCTAACTTTTCTTTTCCACCTCCTCCACACACCCCAGAACCATGGCGAAGGGTAGCAGCAGCAGTAACGGCTCCAAGGGCAAGGCGCGTGCGCCCAAGAGCCGCCTGCCTTGCGGCAGACTGCGCCCTGCAGGGGTGCAAGCCCGGCAGCTTTTTAGTGAGGCGGAGGTGGCCGCCCTAGTTTTTTTTGTTCTGGGCCACCTCCCCTTGACCTTGGCAGCAGGCGGCAGGCCAGGCTCCGGGTACCCTACCCAGGAGCGTCACCGTCGGTGGGCGAAGGTGCGCCGGGCAATGTTTCGCTGCTCAGGGGTCCGGCGCACCCATAACCAGCTGGCACACTGGTGGTCAGACATCCTGGACCGGGAGCAGGACCTGTTGGACCAGCTAGGTATCGAGGTCGTGGGGCTTGGTGAGTAGCTAATATATATAGTAGTATAAGTAATAAGTATTGTGTATACGTTTTTTACGAATAACAAGAATACTGCTGCTTACATTGCAGGTAAATTACGTTTCAAAATCTTCTGTGATTGTAGGACACACATGCTGGGCGCTACTCTTACTTGTTTGCAACTTTGCGCTCGCTTGTCATTATTATGTAAGAGTTTACTTTAGAGAACTTAAGTTAGGTAATGCTATTGCTAGAGAGACTCTAGTCCTTCCTTTGTCCTCCTGTCAAATAGTGGTGGATGGATTGATACTAGGTTTAGTTACTATTAGTTGATCATTTTTGAGCGGTCTGCGTGACGCATCCTCTGTCACTGAGTGCTGCTTACCCCAGTCCTTAGTAGAACCTTTTGTAGTTTGTTTAGTGAGTGGTAGGCTTAGCAGTGTCAGTCAGTAGCAGAACATCAGACGCAACCAACCAACAATTTGGTGTATGCACAAATTTATGCATGTGTCCTCCTTATCATCTATGCATTTTTGAGGGCTAAAAGAAATGGAAATGCAGACTTAGTGAACAATTGGCCCGTCTGGAATAGGTGGGCTAGGTCAGGTGGTACTTAGGCTTAGTTAGTGTTCTGGATTTTATTTGAATCAATCAGAATGGAACACTGAATTAGTGTTCCTAAATAAGTAGACTGTCCGTGAATCCCGCAAGCCAGTAGTCGATCAGATTAGATAGGTCAATTTTATTGCAATTTTTGTTTCCTAAAACGTTTTTTGAGCGTTTTTTTAGATAATTTATTTGTTTCACAGCAATCATTAATGTTTGTGTCTTTCTTTATTATATCTTACATGATCACTGATCTGCAGCACCCAGGGGCAAGAAGACGGGGTCCGAGTTGGCGGGACAACCACCAGAGGACCGCTCCTCTACCGAGGGCCCTGCTGCTGGCCCCAGTAAGTCCTCCAGTGGTTAATATTAACAATTATATTGCCCTAACTTTTACTGCACCTTATTTTTTCTGAACTATTAATTCTGGTTCCACTTCCTAATTCTATTTTTTACAAAAGCTTCTTTGATCTTGACTTGACTATCTGTTTCTAAATTCTGGTTATCCCTGCCTCTAAGTTCTAACTGCCTCTGCTATGAATGTCTGTACTACTACTATTAGTCTGTCGCTAAGCTTGCCCAGTTTGCCACTCTTTATTTTACGGTTTTGAATAAAACTCAGATTGACCAATAGCTCTAGCCACTGAGTCCAGTCCGTTCGGTTGTCCTCTTCTATTCTTCTTAATCTTGAGGCTTTGACAATTACCACAAACAAAATGCCCAACCAGATATTTGACTATTTTTGATAGGATATAGTACATACTACTACTGATGTGGGGATTCTGCACAGGCACATACAGAACTATGCACAAGAAAATAGGATGTTGGTGATGGGAGGTTGGACCTTCCTCACACCTCAGTCAGAAGTGAACCCACAATCCCCTGAACAACTAGCTATAGTGTCTCATTAGGTCCCCGAACCCCCACCCAAAGATACCCAATGATTACACAACCCAGAACAGATAACACCCTTTCGCCACTCACTCGTGTAAGTCCACCACCACCACCACACCAAATACCACAGAGTCTATGTGTAAGTTCAAAAGGTTTATTTTCAACTAACAAGCTCTGTATGTTGTTCTATAAAATTCAGTGTACTCCAGCCAGCTCCAACAGCAAAATGCATAAGATTAAAACAATAAACATTGTTACAAGTGCATGATAGAAGACAAAAGATCTGTGCGAATTCTGGGAGACTCCTCACCATAGAACGTAGAATTACTGGTTACATGCATCATTCATAAGCTCTGCAAATCTCTGGTTCGTAGAAGGGAATCTTCTGCCTGTTATGAGAAAAATGGTGCGCGTTAGATAGTATAATGCAAGCATTTCTCAGTCATGCCAAAAAGTGTAACATGTTACTTATGGCTAAGCAATACGGACTAACCGAACTCCATAACAAAGTGGCTTGTTTTTCGACCTCTTGTACGCAACGCTCAGACAGTAGCTGTATGAGCTCATGTGGGCTCAAAAGGCGTCTTACTGTTACTGCACAACAAGCTGCGAGGTAACATGCGCAAAAGACATGAAGCGAAAAATGGTTGCATGGCTCAGGCTAACTTTGCAAAGAGTAGAGTATACTATAATAATGACCCTAGGGACCATAACACTACTAGTGTCTACTGACTCTACTCTAGTACCCGATTTGGACTAGTGAATGTGATGTATATGTATGTATTAACTTTTTTCATTCTTGCTAGTGAAAAGTTGAAAACGAATAAATAGGGGGAGGTGTACAGGCATCTAAAAATGTGTCATGTTTTTATCTAGGCGTACTAGCGACCACCAGTGCCGGTGGGGCCAGCGGCGATGCGACCATTCCGGAGGGGGCAGGAGATGCGGCACCTGCAGGAGCTACAGGGGGTGAGCCAGCAGCAGTGGTGGGCGGTGGTAAGTTATATTCATTACTTATTGACATTGCACTAGCTGGAAGGGTGTTCACTTCACTCACTGTACTGTTGTTGAGACTTATTAGGTATGAAGTTGTGGTGAACATTATACAAAGGTTGAAGAAGACACCCTTAGCATTAGCAATGCAGTAGCAATAGCATTAGCAGCGTGACTTGATTAACCAATGGCCTCTTCTATCTGACTCCAACTCAGCTGTGAAAGTTTTATGGAGGAGACTAAAAGTCAGATCAGATGACCTTGATGGATGTGTTGAACAAAAAGGGAAAGAAGGGTGGAAGGGTGGAAGGAGGAAGGACGGGCGAGATTTAATATGACTGGCAGAGAAGGATACGTTGGAAGCATGGATAGGTGGCTGATAGGAATCAGATGCATGTGTTGTTGAAGGATGGGTGGAAGGTGAAAGAAGAATGGATGCCTGCCTGGGTGGGCGACACAGTATGGGTGGATACTGTGGATAGCAAGAATCATCAGCGGTGTTTGGATGAAACTCAAAGCCAAGGCAAGCAAGGAAGGAGTGGACGCATGGGTTGTTGTTGGTGAAACAAAGTAAGGTTTGTGGAGAGATTAAGAAGAATGATAGACATTTACTTAGAATGGATGGATGCCTGTATGTATTCATCATAGACAGCATAGGTGGAGACTGTCACGGGATGCAGAGTCTTAGTTTTAAGGGAATGTAAAAGAAACCGTGCCAGAGTAGCAAAGTCGATGTGGGGAGGGGCAGGGTGGGGGTAGTAAACAATGTATTACGCGGCCAAATACAGGTAACTTTACTGTAAACATAAAAATAAATAAAGCGAATTTCATTCTGCGCACTGCACCGCCAAATGCGATGCAGTGCGCGCAACGAAATTAGTTTTATTTATTTATATGTTTACTTACCTGTAATTGGCCGTTATCCATAGTTTACTACCCCCACCCTGCCCCTCCCCACGTCACCGCCCGGCAGCATTCCCGAGTCCCACCACCGACCGCTACTGACCTTATGTCGTCGTCCCATATATAAGCAATGATCATTGGATCAGATATATAATCTGCCTTTTTGTAGTAGCCAGGGCACTGTGAAAGTGAAATTGACCAATTGCCCTTCATGTAACAGAGAGAGTATGGCCAGTGCCACCCGCCGTAATAGAAAAATACGAGCTTCCCCACCTGCAGACAGTAGTAAATAAAACTAACGTGAGTCTGCGTCATGACTCGTATGTTTGTCTTGGGTGCAAGCATAGATGACTGAGCTGGCATGCCAGCTACAACCAGGTTATGTAATTTCGCTAAACTAGAGATAAGAAGAAGACTGGTGTACTGTGTACTGGAGTCCATAGTGCTAGTATAATGCCTGAAACTCCCACAAATTTTAGAGGCCGAGGAAGTGGGAGGATAGATAGATTATTACCAAAAATGTTATGTACTGTGCTTCTTGCTAGTGCTACTGTGCCACTATGTGTTGAATTAATTTTGTGTTACTGTTTTGCTAAGAGTACTGGTTACAACAATATTCTTTTTCTTTCTTGATATAGATAGTACTCTTTCCCAAGAAAAACCATCCCGGAAGGAGTTGGCAGCCAGGGCCCGGCGCCGGAAACTGGAGGCCATCTGTGAGGAGTACCGGCGGCTGGTGGCTCAGGCGGAGGAGGAGGAGGCGGCAGCAGCTGCAGCCTCGTCCGATGCCCCGGGCCCCAGCCAGGCCCCAACTCCAGTGGTACGGCGCCGCGGTCTGGCAGCCGCCCGCCGCCGCAATTCTCTATCAGCCAGCACTGCTGTCCCCCACCCTGGATGCCACTGCAGGGCATTTCGCCGCCAGATGCTCCTCCGGATGTCACGGCTAGAGGAGCAACTAGAGGAGCGTGTCAAAATACTGGTGGACAAACACCTAAAAGCCCGCCGAATATAAGAAGAACTATAGGACCCTGTTGGATTGCCCCTTTTTATTCCTTTTGTTGGTGGTTGGGAATTGGGCGTTGGGGTTTCTAGACATTCTTTGGACTTTTTTCGTTTTGGACATTGGTTGGGGTTAGGGCGAGGGGTGGGTCAGGTGTGGGATAGTTTATTTTTGTTAGGGTAATAAATTATATTTATACTTAAACATACAATGTTAATGTTTTGTGGGGGGTTACTGTTTTACAAATTTACGTCACATGGTTTCCTTGCTGCTGCAGGGCCGCAGCCAGTGTTTGATTTAAATAATCTGCCGATGATGTAACACAAACAGATAGATGCGGTACCCCTCACTGAGTTATTTGTCCTACTAGTACTGTCAGTCTCTCCTCCTAGTCCATTATACCTCCCACCAAACTTATCTTACCTGTGATTGATGATGATTAAGTTCGGCACAGCGATGGCTGCATGGTTTCCCAAGAGAATGGAGAAGATGCCATGGTTGTGGTGGTAGTAGTAGACATTGGCAGTAGCATTTGCAAAAAAAATAAAAAAGAGACAGTCAGTTGCCTGAGAGCGACTGTGGGAGGAGTAGTAGAACGAAGTAAAATACAGTACAGAAGAAGACTGCCAAACAAACAATATTGCATTTGCAACTGCTAAAGTCAAATAAAACATAATGGTGGCGGGACAGCCTAGTACAAGATGTTACAAACTGTAGTTGTGTTGAGTGAGTCACTTAACTTAACACAATCGTAATTCGTAACCTTTACTGCTGTGTGGTAGGAGTTTGATGATGAATCCAATCAATGCCGGCAATTAATTATAATGTACTATTAGGTGACGGTCCCTTTGGAAAAAAATTGGCTTGCACATAGACTGAGCATGGGTGGGCAAGCAGAAGAAGCTCCTCGCCCTGCCTTGAAATTGAATTAGTGTTGCTTTCACCACATCTGCCCCAGCAAGCGTGTGATCAATTGGTGTACATTTTATGTAGTCACATCACACCTCAATATAAATCACAGCCCGGGGAAGAGGGTTAGGGTTTGATGAATGGATGGGAAGGGGGGTTTGGGGAAAGGTTTGACAAAGAAAAACAGTAAGATGTGCTCGGCCTGTTTTGCCTTTGCATCAGCACTGGACTTACCATACCCCTGCCGTAGAAACCAATCAGTTGCCGATTGTACTGTGGATGATCCTGTTCTTGCTGTTGTTGATGTTATTGTTGGTGTCGGTGACTGCTGGGAGGCAAACGCACTGCCCTCAGGCTCCGAAGTAGAACTTGACTCTGGATGCCCTGTAGTACTTGTTATGGCCTGGGGTGGGGGGCCTGTAATTAACAGCCGTTCGTTTGCTTCCTCAGCTATCAAAGTTTTGTAGTAGGCAACATCCACTTCCGAAAAAGGAATTACTGCCTTACTGTTCAGAAATACTTTGTACCGTGGATCCAAAATTGTGGCACTAATGTAATGTTGTTGTGGCACAATGTTATTTTGAATCCTTGTATTTGCAGATAAGCGAGCGGCTAAGGTCTCCGCCAAATGATATGCGTCTTGTTTGTCATCCACACCTGCGTACGTTTCAGACACCTCCTTCAGCTGTTGCTCTAGCATGTGCAACAATGGTATAGCTTGGCCTATAGTACAGTCCTCCCTGCTGACTTCACGTGTGAAGATCTCAAAAGGAAGTAGCATCTCAGTCAGGCATTTAATGAGGTCCCATTGACCCATCTCAACGGTCATGCCTCTCACAGTAGGTTCCCTAATCTTTGCATGACATAAGCATTGAGTGGTATGTACAGTTCAAACAGACGATCAAGCATGTAATAAGTTGAGTTCCAACGTGTTGGCACCTCCTGGATGAGTGCTTTGACTGGCATTTTATGCTCACGTTGAATGACCCTCAGCTGCTTCCGGGCTTTAAAAGAATGGCTGAAATGTGTGCATATTCTTCTGCAGGTGGCCAGTAAGTTGCTGACTTTGGATTCATTTTTCAAAAGTCTTGAACAACAATGTTAATGCAGTGTGCCAAACACGGGACCCTGAAATAGCGACCATCGCCCATGGCCTTAACTACATTACTGCCATTGTCTGTGGCAACAAAACCAATCTTAAGCCCTCTTGGGCGCAGCCACTCAAAGACCTTGGTGTTAAACTCTTCCAAAATGTTTGCAGCAGTATGAGATGTCTCCATGGCAAACATGGCTACAGTTGCATGTTTGCGAGTGGCATGAAAAATCTCAGCAGCGTCAACACCAGCAGATATCTGTTCTCTAACCCCCACAAAAGAGATCCAGTGTGCAGTGATGCACATGTAATCTGTGGCTTGGCAACTGGTCCACATGTCTGTTGTCAGGTGGATACTGTGAACAGCACTCTGCTTCAAGGCTTTTCCAAGCAATTCCAGCATGTCGTGATGTAGTGCTGGAACAGCAACTCTGGCAAAATAGTAGCGGCTGGGAACATGCCATTTTGGGCAGACGGTTGACAAAAATTCCAGAAAACCCACCCCTTCAACAAAAGAAAAAGGGAGAAGGTCCAGTGCTAACATTTTAGCCAGCTTCGCATTGTACAAACGTGCTATTGGGTGGTTACGTTCGTACTGCCCCTCCCCCCCAAACATGCTGATAATGGTAGGCTGCATGGTTTTCCTTCCTCTTAGGCTCAACAACGCACTTTTTTTCATTGCGGTACTCCTTGGTGTCTCAGGCTGACTCTTACTCTTGTGCCACTGAGATGTTGCTGAAGATGTGGGCGACGTTAACACTGCACTGCTGGGGACAGGGAGACTTTGTGTACCACTACCAGAGAGAATGTCTCCCTGTCCTTCCTCTTCCACCGTGATCGGATCTTCTACTCCTTTATCCCCACCAACACCAATGGTTGCAGTTTTTATGCCGCGAAGGTGGTCCTCCCAGCTGATCAAGTGGTGTTTTTTCAGATGGGTCATTTGTCCTCCGGTACCATAGGGTAATAATGTTGGTCTCCATCTCCTCGGGGCCGGGAGTGATGTTCGTGATGACTGGCTCATCATCATCATCATCCTGCTGTTCTACATTGACCTCCATAAGTGTAAGGCTTTCTGGAACCTTCCTTTTTCCTAGCTTGGTCTTGGGACGTGTCTCCCTCTCAGACTCAGTTTGTGGCTTCCAAGTGGCATCTAGATCATCAGAAGGGGGGCTTGGCGAAGAACTTGATGGACTACCCCTCCTTTTCCTTGCTGGAGATTTGGAAGACAATGGATCTTCTGAATGAGTGGCTTCTTCTTCAACCTCTGCATGAGGCTCAATTTCCTGAACTGCCCCTACGTCGGGAGGAACAACAACTACTATTGCGGGCGGTGGTTGCGGCTGTTGATGTTGTTGACCACTTATCTGCTGTGTTTCCTCCTGCGTTGATTGGGTACTACTTTGAGATAGCGATAAGTTTATCTCAGGCTCAGCATCACTGCTTTCCACCATTAGGCTGGCTACCTCTTCCACACTCATGTGCTTGGGCCTGGGTTGGTGGGTTGGGCCCACTGATGCGGAGGTGCTGCCCCCAGCTTGCCCCCCGGACACCGCTGCTGCAGGCGTAATTTTCTTTTCCCCAAAAAGGTATTGGGCTTCACACCAGACTTAAGTGTCACTTCCTTCTTCTGTTCCTTCTTCTCACTAGCAACTTTCTTGGTACTGGAGGACCTGGTACCTGCTTTCTTTGGGCCCATCTTCTTCAGATGTCAGCAGCACTCAGTTGCAGAGATGTCTGGTCAGGTCACACGTCACGTTGTGTACAGCAGCAGGATGTCTGTCTGGCAGTGCAACGGGCAATGATGACACACCTCCTCCTCAGTCTTTGTGCACCTAAAAGCAAAAAAGCCAGAAGAACATCAGTCAAACAATAGCACAAATCAAACTAATATAATATAGAACTTAGTGTGTGGTTGCCTCAATTATTAAATTTTAGAAACTCAGTGAACAACAACAGTGTAGCCATTTATGAGACTTTGACAACAAGGCCAGGGCTTTCCTGGTGTACTGTGTAGTGTGTACACTCTGGAAGAATAAGAATAGCAAAGAACAAAAACTAAAATGTAGAGGAGCATGTTTGGCCTAAATTTGTGCATCATGTGGGATGTATGCAGCATCAGGGAGCTGCAGCTGGCAATGGGGATGGATTTGGAAGCAGTAAGACAAGAGGAACAATGGAAAGACACGCAGGCCTATGTGGCAAAAACAGCACACTACTAACTACCACCACAAAATGGCCCCCAGCAACATGGTAACTCACAGGCACAAGGCACGGCAAACAATGAACTCAAGCAGGCCTATATATGGCCAGACAAAGGATGCCTGATGAAACACACACAGCTTTAATGCAAAAACTAAAATCCACATGGCTAAAAACAGTTTGGAAAGTTAGACAACCACTACAACAACACATAATTACAGTGTACACACGCAAAAAAGGCATTTATTTAACACACCCAAAAAGTGAAATAGCAAATAGATAGACCCCCCAAAAAAAACCAAATTTTGCAATTCAATCCAATGCCATCCATGGACTAAATGATGTCAAAATTCCACAGACAACACAGAAACTGTTTTTATGCACCCATGATGACAACCTCTGGGCCTACTGGCAGACTAGGCCGCAAGCTTGGAGGCCTATGGCAAAAGCACAGTGGCTGGTCCCACAAAATGGCCGCCACCACATGGCCAGGCCACCCAACAACTTCCTTCCTCTTGAAAAAAATTGTAAAACAAAAAAAAAGTGACTCCTTGCTCACCAAACTACATCTAATGACAACCTGAGGAGTTTTTTGTGCAAAATGAACTAAATCATCATTTTCGAGAAGGTTTTATGCTGCTCAAGAGATATTCTTCGCCAGATTGTAAATTCTGCGTGTTCGGCATCGCGATCATCACAAAAAGTCATTATCGCGCGCGTGAAAACGTATATTGAGCGCGCGAAGATAAAAAGTATAAGTCCGCGTTGTCGCGCAGTGCGGAGTTGCCCAAAGTCCGCGAGCTGAACGCCCAGGGTTACCTACTGGCTGAAAAGGCCTATTTATTTAACACACACCCAAAAACTGAAATACCACCCCAAAACCCACATTTTGCAATTCAATTCAATGCCATCCATGGCCTAAATGATGTTACAAATTCAACAGACAACACAGAAACTGTTTTTATGCACCCATGATGACTACCTCTGGGCCTACTGGCAGACTAGGCCGCAAGCTTGGAGGCCTATGGCAAAAGCACAGTGGCTGGTCCCACAAAATGGCCGCCACCACATGGCCAGGCCACCCACAACAACAAGCATAAGCCAAGGGGAACAAAGAAAAGACATGCAGGCCTATATGGAAAAAGCAGCACACTACTAAACTACCACCACAAAATGGCCCCAAGCCACGTGGTCACTCACAGTCACAACAGGCCATGGAAAACAATGAACTCAAGCAGGCCTATAATATGACCAGACAAAGGAGGCCTCCTAAACAACACAGCTTTAATACAAAAATGCAAAAACGAAAATCCACAGGGCTACGAAAGGTTGGAAAGTTACACAACAAGCACACACACACATCCAACAAAGGTATATATTACACCCAAAAAGTGAAATACACCCCAAAAACCACATTTACCAATTCAATCCAATGCCATCCATGCATGCCCTACATGATGTTTAAATTCAACAGACACCACAGAAACATGCACCCATGGGTACCTCTGGCTCTGGGCCTACTGGCTAAAATTCCAATCAAAGAAAAACAACTAGGCCCCTACTGAAACTACAGGCCACAACAATTAATTTTAAAAACGATGAAAATCCCCAAAAAATGTAGGTACAAACAAGCCCCAATCAAACAAACAAGTATACCAATTCTCCAACTTACTTGTAAAATCTCAAATCCAAAAGTCCTCAAATCCAATCCAATGATATGATGCAGCAGACAGACACAAAAAGTGATCCTTCCAGCTCCAAATCCAAATGAAAGTGAACAGCACATGGACAAAGCACTGGGAGGAGCCTGCTGGACAGGAACAGGAAGTTTGAGAATCAGGGGCACTTCCTTCATCTTGGAAAAAAAGTAAAAAAGAAAAAGGACTCCTTGCACAAAAAACTACAGCCAAATCAAAATCTGAGGAGTTTTTGGGAGCAAAATCATCATTTTCGATAAGGTTTTATGATGCTCGAGAGATATTCTTCGCCAGATTGTAGTTTCTTCGTGTTCGGGATCGCGATCTTACCAACACTGCCGCCGGAAGTCAGATTGCGCGTCCGAATGACGTGTTCGCACACTCTCGCGGGATCGTGCGGCCGGATTCCAAATCTCGTGGCGCCCGCGAACGGATAGGAAGTCGCGTCGGCGAACGCAGAATCACGGTAGGTCGTTACCGCGCGCGCGAGAACCTATATTGAGCGCGCGAAGAAGAAAAACAGCTACGCTACGCCGCAAATTGCGTAGTGCTCGGTAACTTCGCGCTCTACGCGAATCGCGAAGTTACCGAAACTACGCAAACTCCGTGAGCATAGCGTAGTTCACCGCCCAGGGTTAGTAGTAGGCGCTTCCATGAAATGTTGATGATTAGGATGTATGCCTATGGTGATCTATGCATAATGTGTTTATGCTACATGCAATGTTACCAGTAGTTACTGGTTGGTTGTGATTTTCACTACATGTGTAATGGTTATGACAGTGGCCCGATTGGCCCTGTAATGTATATAATCCCCTGTAAAGTAATACCTAGTGCCAGGTGGCACAGTATATATATATATGTGATTATGCTCTGATGTGTTTTATGGATAATACAAAGGCTATTTTTATATAACCTTGTGTGGAGTTTCTCTTGTGGTGTGCCTAGTGTGTCGCTGCTGTGTGTGTGTGTTTTGCTCAAACGCTTTACACATTGCCTCTGGGATAGGCCTGACTGCTCATGCCAAGCTACCAAGGGGGTGAGCAGGGGTTATCTTCGGTGTGTAACTCCCTTGCCCTGACTAGAGTGGTGGTTTCTGCCTGGCTTAGGCGCATGCCCTAGCCAACCAGAAATCCCATTTCTAACAGTTTTGTAGTTGGTTCTGTTTTAGGCGGCGCTAACACAAAAAATGGGGTGGTGCAAGCTGCCTCCTGACGAGAGCCCTGGCACTACTTTTTTTTACAAATTAACCACTGATAGGATGTTATATCACAACTGGGAGAGCCCAATAAGTATCACTGTTTCAGAGAAGACAAAAGTTTCCTGAGGCTTGCAACCCAGTTCATCTCACTTCTTAGGATTTCACATTTGCACAGCTGGGATATCTTGTGCTCAGTAGACTTTAACAACTTATTCCAAAATCTCAAGACAGGTCTCTCTGAAAGGCAAAACCATGAATTCATTCTTAGCTCCAGTCTTAGAGCATGTACTATTGCCGATTTTGGCATGTTGAACACCCTTTTCAAACATTGACCTTCAATCCCTTTCCAGCTGTGCATCCCACTCAAATAAAGTAATTCCGCGCCATACAACCATTTTGACTACACCATAGCTTTAAAAGCGGTTACAACAGGCATCAAATTGGATCCACAGTACTCCTTCCTGAATTTGTTAGTCCCATCTATAGAGGGCAGAGCACTGGTTTTCAACACCTCACAATGTGTTTTCCATTCTAGGTTAGATGAAAAATACATACCCAAATAGCAGTATGTTTCCCAATTTTTTTTTTTCCATGTTTACCACTAGTTTCCTCAACTCACAATACCGGTGAAAAACATCTAACTTCCACTGTAACCCAATTTGAGTCCTATCTATTATGACTAAATTGTCTGCATACGGCAGACATGGTATATTGTGCCCACCTATCTTGGGAGTAAATGAGCCAGATCCCCTTCAAACTTTAGGGAAGTCCTTTCAATATAATGCAAAAAGGATCAGCCCAACACACATCCTTGCCTTAGGCCATTCCCTATCATGATCCTTTCGGATAGTGTACCATTCTTGTCCAATTTCACCTGTGCCCAATTCCCCTGATGGAGTTTTGTAAGTATACATATTAAGCCGCTAGGAATCCCTATCTTATACAGGTCATCCCAAGGTAGTTGCGATTCACTAGATCGAAGGCCACGCAAAAATCTACAAAACAGCAACAAAGATTGGCTTTCAAATCCATTGCCTTCCTTGCTATGACCCATAGACTAAAACAGCCCCTGCCATGTACAGTTTTCTCATCAATAATTTTACAGCAAATGTTGCAGTGATATCATCAATGATGTCATAGAAGATGTCATAAGTGATATACCATGTGGGGTAATTAGCATTGCATGGCATGGACACAAGTTATAGTTACCTGAGATAACTATAACTGTTGAATTTATGTGGTTTTGTGCGTGTAAAATCTGAACCTAACTCTAACGTCCCTGTAACCTTTGTTTTTTAGTGAATTTCTAAGGTTTTTAAAATTCTATTTCCTTACTATAACGTCCTTGTAACATTTGTTTTTTTCAGAGAATTTCTAGTTTTTTTAATGTAAAGTAATATTTAATTCCCATATGTTAATTCAACCATCGTCATGCAGGGCCTTCGGCCGTGTGCAGTGGAGGGTTGGCCGCAGGGCCTGGCCTGTGGCCAACTCCCCCCACATGCAGCCAACCTCATGCTGGGCACAGCATTTGGCTGTGCACAGTGCGGGGTTGGCTGCAAGGCCTGGCCAGCAGCCCACCAGGCCCTGTGGCCAACACCCCAAAGGCACCCAACCCATGGGCCCCCTCCCCAGGATGATTTTGGGCTTGGGGCCCCCATCCCCTGGGGCCCAGTGCAATGTTTAGGGGGAGGGAGGCACAGGCCCCCATCCCTGGTCTGCATTAAGCCCTGGGACACCATCCCTCCAGGCCCGCAACATATTCTTGGGGGAAGGGGGCCCTATGCCCCTTGCCCAGGCTGATTTTGGACCCAGGGACCCATTCCTCTGGGTCTCCACACTATTTAATGGGGAGGGGGTATGAAGCCCTCCCTCCCTGGGCTGATTTGATCCCGGGGACCCCATCTCCCCAAGGTGCATTGTTTTAGGGGAGGAGGGTGCACAGCCCTCCTCTAATTTCTGCCCCGGGTACCCCATCTCACGGGGCCCAGCCATATTCTAAAAGGGGAAAGGGGAACGCAGCCCCCCTCCCTGGGCCAATTTTGACCCCAGGGACTCATCCCCTGGGGCCCAGCTAGCAAAGGGTGGGTGCCCTGGTGCTTACCCAGGGCACCCACCATACCCTGGATGTGGGCTGCGGGGGGAGCATCCAGCAGGAGCTGGCATTGCTCTCACCTACAGGGAGCAGCTGAAAATGGTGCTCCCTGCGAGCGGGAGCAATATTCAGATCTGTTTTCCTGCCCGCATCACTGCGGGCAGGGAAAGAGACCTGAAGTTCGCTCCCAGCTGGAGGAAGCATTTTTAAAGCTCCGGCCAGCTGGGAGTAGACTTCATGTTTACTCTTGCTTGGCAGCAGTTTTGAAATCACTCCTGCCAAGCGAAAGCACACACGTTTCCCTGCCTGTTGGTCCAGTAGGGGGGGTCGCAGGCCCCCCTCCCACTTTTTAATAAGGCCGGCCCCTAGGGTATTGGGTCCCCGGTGCCAAAATTGGCCTAGGGAGGGGGCCACATGCACCACCCTCCCCCATATTATTAGAAGTTTCTGATGTGAACAGGATTTACAAGTTTCACAAAGGTTCGCTGAAAAGCAGGATTGTTTATATAATATTGTCGCTCAACCTGTGGGATTGGCTGGAGGACTTCAGTATAACCAATAGGGTATAGAGCGACCACAATCCTCTGCATCTAACACTTGAAGCACAGTTGTTTGATTCTAACAGCCATAAAGGAGCAGACAAGAATATTATTGTTGGAAACTCTAGGAGGGCTCTTAAGTGGGGATAAATGTGTCCTTGACCTATGCGGCTTGCTTCAGTTTACAATCTTTTTGCCTCAATTCTCCCACCATATGAGGATGCTAATCCTCATGCTATTCCTTTTGCTACTATTCATGATCAAATGCTTGGTTCCCTAAGTCATTGCTTTGAGGTTGAGGGGGGTTTTGGCAATTTGAAAAGAGTTGCCACCAAGTCGGCCCCTTGCTTTTCTAAGGATTGGAGACAGGCCAAAGCTTGGTTTATAATAGCTACAAAATCCCTAAGTCCCCCCCTGATTCGTGAGGCCAGACTCAACTATAAGGAGGTATTAGTGGCTAGCAAAAAAGAGTTGGGATGATCAAAGCTGGCAGGATCTGTTAGAAGCTTCCAATAGAAAAGATGCTTCTTCCTTCTGGCATATAATTTCCGATGGTAGTCTGGATGCTCAAACCTCGACTGTTCATCACATTCAACAACAGGTGTGGGTTCAACATTTTGCTAAGCTACATACTTCCTCCTCCCTGGACCGGCTCTTCAGTAGTATTGAGTTGCGCTCACAAGTTAATAGTTATCCACGGTGTTTGGCGTAGACTTTTTTTCCCTGGTTGACTCTAAAAAGGCGATAGTGTCTCTGAAACCTGGTAATGCTCCTCATTTCGATTGTATTCCAGGTGACCTGTACCATTCAGAAATAGAGATTTGGGCCCCGTATGCAAACACCCTGTCTAATGCCATCATGGCAGGAGCCCCTCTTCCTGACTCTTTGAGCAGAGCTGATATTATACCAATCTTCAAGAAGGGTGCCAGATTTGACCCTGTCAATTACAGGCCTATGAGCTTAACTGACATCCTTCAAAAGGTCTTTTGCCACCAGGTCTTAGCCAAATTTCAGGAGTGGATTTTTAATGAGCATGTTCTTTCTCCCTTCCAGGCCAGGTTTAGATCTAAGGTTGGAACAGTGGACCAAGTTTTCAGGTTCATGTAAATTCCTTGGAAACATATTAAGAAGATCCAGACGGACCATCCCTATGTTGCCTTTATTGACCTGAGGGCTGCTTTCGCTCTTGTTCCCAGACCTTGTTTCTGGGACTCTCTAAGGTCGATGAGGGTGCCTTCCTCCTTAGTAGGGATTTTGGAGAGACTCCATGAGAATTACTATGCTCAAGTAAGGTTGGGCAAGGATGGTGCGTTAACAGAGAGGATTAGCATCACGCGAGGGGTTCCGCAAGTATGCGTCCTCACGCCAACACTCTTCTCCCCATATATAAATGATGTATTTAAACATCTAAATGTTTGCATGCATGCTGCCCCCAAACTTGATGCTATTTCTATCCCCAGGTTGTTGTTTGCTGATGATACCCTGCTTACCTCAAGAACCTCTGTGGGAATTCAGAATTTATTAAATAAATTCCAAGACCTTTGTGAGCTAAGGGGGCTAGAGATTAATGTTCAGAAAACAAAATTTATGACCCTAAGACCACACAGATCGTTTCGTAGGAAATTGACACTCCAGGGTATGTTGCTTGAGGCAGTTAACCATTTTGATTATTTGGGAGTCAGAATAAGTAGCACCTGATGTGTTCTGCCCACACTGATAAGAGTAAGGCTATGAATAAGGCCACTTCCCAGAGAGCCGTCTCCCCAGCCATAGAAGTGTGCAAGGCTACTGCTCAGTTGGCTGCACTGTACGTGGCAGAGGTTTGGGGTACAGCTTTCTTAAGATTCCCTTATTGTTAGAGAACACCATTTTCTAAGATCATTATAATGCTTACCTCAGTTTGGCAACACTGAGACCCTTGGTCTATTGGGTTAGGATCTGTCCCCTCCATAATTGGAAACCTATAGACAAGGCCTCAGGGAACTTGTGCAGCTGGATAGCAGCTTGATCACCACATGGCTGACCCAGGTTAAAAAAATGTCTCTATATCCTGGGCTTGGAAGCTATGTGGACCTACACTTTCTCTATTAACTCGTCATTGAAAGTTGTCTTGAGGGAATTATTTTGGGTGTATATAAATGCCAAATACACATGAACTTAGATAGTGACAGCCTTAGTGGCAGGTTTTTGATCAAAAAACCTTTCTAAAACTTGAAGTTTACTTAGACGAGGTAAATTCGCACTGGGACACAGCACTGTTTATTAAGTTAAGGGTTGGCATCTTGGCATTGAACACCTACACATGTAAATTGTTATGTTTCATATAGAGGCCCTAATATAGACGCGTTCATATATGCCGTATATGGTCATATTCGCATATGCCCTATTATGGTCATACTCGTATATGCCCTATTTTGGTCATAATCGTCTATGCCCTATTATGGTCATGATCTTCTATGCCCTAATATAGGCATGATCTTTCACCTACATTAGTTCCCTAAAGTACACAACGAGCTCTGAGGGTTGAACGTTATCTAGTCTGTGGTTAGAACACTGCAGGGTTTTTCCCGAACACAGGCCTACAATGTACTCATAAATTATGCATGAGCATTCACCAGCTACATCTCCCGCATAATATGTATGTACAAAGTTCACCCCTGACGTCTTCCTCATGTCTAACAAAGACCAATACAAACCATACTGAGGGACGAGATACTTTAGGGTATAAATACACCACATCTTGCCACGGTAAAATAGAGGGAACCGAGACTTCCATGCTGACACACTGACCAGAGACGCTGAGGCTCCTGCATGCAGTCGCTCCAGCTGACAGCGGTCTAACACAGCCCTTGCGGGGTGTCCAACTCGAGACCAGGACGGTGTCCCACACTCTCTCTATTCAGGTATGGGGGTTTGACTAAATCCTAGAAGGATTCTTGGCTCTTAGGCTTTTAGACCTACACTTAAGCTAGGTACACTCAGGTACATCTAGTTAGGCATCGTAGGAATACGCGCACTATTCATAATGCTTTTTATATTCATATATGTATTCATGATTATTGCAATATGGTAGAACTGTTCTATCCCTTCACTTTTATCGTACTGCTGATAATATATCGCTGCTATTGTCTGCTGGTTACTGCAGCACATATATTTTACACTAGAATAACAACTGTTCAATAAATACTTATTGAAACACCCTGACTGTTTATTCTGTGTAACTCTCTGAGACAAACCGAACAAGTAAGCACGAGTGACTGAGCGAAAAGTAGTACATTGCTTCCACGATTCTGAGGGATCAGGGTTGTTATGATCTAAGGTTGCCAGAAACTAATCTCTCCCAGATAAGAGGAGATTCTAGTGGCACTGTGAGCTAGCTAATGCAAATCCGGCTAACATACGCGGTGGGGGTGCACAGAGCCAGTCTGCCACCAAGCCCACGGTTTATGTTATCCAAACGCGCAGGTCCTGCAAGGGTACTATCACTTTACATCCGGATCGGGGGGAAACCATTGAACATATTTTGTTTAGCTGTCCACTATATAAATGTGCTAGAACAAAATGGTTGAAACCTTATTGCAAAAACTTGGGGTTCCTGCATTTTTTCCCTGCTCTTCGAATTCTTAGTTCTGATACAAGAAGGTCAACAGTTTTCTGCATGAATAGATTTGCCCTTGCAGTGGGAATGATCAGGAAACCTTGGGGCTCCCATTATAGTATAGGCTGTTCTTTTACCACCCGGTACCAATCTAATTTTTAACCAGTTTATTTAGAGGTGGGATATTTTTATGTAGATTGAATGATTGCCCTCTTAGTTTGCTTATATTGTTTTTTAATAGTTTGCCCTTGTAGCACTTTATCCATTCTGGTCGATCAGTGGAAACCAAGGTGGCCATGTACATGTATATTGTATTGGGTTGCAAGAATTAGCATGCCTAATGCATGCTGCTCCAGGGGAGGATAATGCTTGTGCTTTTAACTTTTATACTCATGTGTGTTTTTATTCAGTAATTTTAGAGCTCAAGTGATGATCTTGTATGATGTATGTTGTTGTTTTATACTACTTTTATGGTCGAATAAAGAATTACTACTACTTTTTCAAAACTTATGTTTAAAATATAACCCTAATGGGGAGCGGCGCGCGGCGCAAACAAGATGGCCGCCTAATTACGGAGCTCCGATCCGCGACGGGAGATGCAGCGGTGATTCCTGTGGTTCCAGCTCATTTTCCTGCCTGAAACGGGGCTCTACAGGCGTCGGAAGACTCCCGGCTCATTTTGTGGTACTGCTATGCTGTTTTGCTGCCTTTTTATGGAGATATCTTGAGGATTCTATTCTCCTCACATTCGGCCGCCATTTTGTCTCTCATTACAATGTTGCATTTTCCTCAACTCTTATGTGCTTGAAGTAGCTCTCAGTATTTGAATGTCGACCATATCCTTTTCTATTTATGGATTGGTTCATCTTGCATCTCCTCTGAATTTTTGACCGGATGTATACTTTGGCAGTTTAATTTTGGCAATTTGCACGCAAGTAATATTTCCATCGTTTACTCTCTGCCTTTTTTATCCCTCAAGCGCACTATTACATCAGACCCTCCTTTTGCTGAAAAGTTGCACGCCTATTTTTTACAGCTCTCTGGCTTTCTCTCTGGACGTTACTTATGGGCAGGAGTAAAAAACTGCTCCTTATTAATAAAAATTCTAATACCAGTGCTTCTGACTCCTGCGCTTCTCACGCTACTTCTTCAAAACAGTGCTCCGGCGTGATGGCGCAATCTAGTTCTTCGAGATCATGGGCTTCGCCAACTTCTTCAGTCAAATCGCAACTTCCATCTTCTGCCTCCAAACGTCTTAAGCAAGACCCTCCTTCCCCACCGAAGTCGATCTCTCCTGTTTCCTTGGATACTATTCTAGATGAAATACGTGCTCTTCGTCCATTCATTGAGGAAACAAATTCCCATCTGCAAGTCCTGGATACTAAATGGCCATTTATCTGTTTCCTACTCGTTTCATATACCCCCCTGTTGCGGTTCGTTCCTCCTATTTGGGTATGCCGTCTTCACTTGTGTCTCGCCACTCCGTGTATTTATTCTTCTAATCCCCTCCCTAAAAGGTACGTATCACAGTCGTCAATCTCGTTTGTCCTATCCTTATTGTTACTTCATATGTCTCTCTCTTTGTTGGTTGACTTGTACTGTATTTTCTTGCTACTCCTCCTTTTATCCCCTTTTCTCTCCCATTTCTTTCCTTTATTTTCTTCATTCGATACCTTTTTCTTCTCTTCTCCTTGCATCATTGTTGATCATGTGACTCTATTTTTGTCTCAATTTATTTACATTCAAAGTTATTTCATGGAATGTAAAAGGTTTTATTAATCCCATAAAGAGGCAGAGAATATTATCCCATTTAGCTACTTACAATCCTGACTTAGTTTTATTGCAAGAGACTCACTTGTCAGAATTAGAAGCCTTGAAACTTAAAAGGCAATGGGTGGGTTTAGTTTTAGTATCTCCTACGTCTACGAAGAAAAATGGGGTAATTATTTTAGTTCATAAACGTTTGAAGTGTTCTGTTATTTCAAAGGAAATTGACTCAGATGGTAGATGGTTGTTAGTCAAACTGCTCATAGATAATATTTCTCTCACTATCTTTAACAGCTATGGGCCTACTCAACCAGACTCTTCCTTTTGGCCTAAAATCACAGAAAAATGTATCCAACATAAAGATGAGTTTTTTATTTTGGGTGGTGATTGCAATCAAGTTATGGACCCATTTATTGATCGACAATCCCAAGTCCGTTTTACACCACATAAACCTCACAAGCAATTTCAAAATACAATTACTCAGACACACTTGATTGACGCATGGAGACTCTGCAATCCTGACAGCTCTGAATTCTCCTTTTTCTCTCCTCCTCATGGTACTCTATCATGATTAGACTATATTTTTCTTTCCTCTGCCTTATCTCAGTCTCTTATTTCCTCTTCAATTGAACCCATTGTGATCTCTGACCATGCCCCGGTTGTTGTTGATTTCGATCTGCTCCAATCGCGTCCCAGGTCGTCTAGATGGCGGTTTAATAATTCCCTTTTGCAGGACTCTATTTTCTCTTCTTCCTGCACCTCCTTTACAGAAGAATTCTTTGTTTTAAATTCTTCTCCCGACAATTCTCCTTCACTTCTTTGGGATACTTTTAAGGCCACAGCTCGCGGATTTATTATAGATTATGTTTCCAAAAAAAAGAAGCATTTACTTAATCAGCGGAAAGTTCTGTTAACCAATATTAAATGTCTTGAACATCTTTTCTACGCTTCCTCTCTACAGGAACTTGTTCGCGCCAAACTTGAGTTTAGTAAAATAACTACTGATAATGCCTCTTCGTTCCTTCTTCGTTCGACTGCTTGTTATTATGGGGGCCGTAAAAAATCTGGCAAACTTCTAGCAAACTATCTTAAATCTGGGAAGGAGTGGATTATGATAGATTCTATTCAAACATCAGATGGGAAATTCCTTTCCAAAGATCAAGATATCTTAAATGAATTCATGGAATTCTACAAAACTTTATATACCCCAGAATCTAATCCTCTTCCTTCTTCCATTGATGCTTATCTTAATAAGGTTTCACCCTCCCCTCATGTAGATCTAGATTTCAACTCGCTAGAATCTGATCTGTCTATCCAAGAAATTTCTCAATCCCTAAATCTACTTAAGAAAAATAAAACTCCTGGTCCTGATGGGTTTACGGTGGAATTTTTTCTACATTTCTCACATCTTCTTTTTCCCAAACTTTTACAGCTTTTTCAATTTTTTCATACTTCTGGTAAGGCGCAGGGCTCTTTTTTAGATGCTACAATTTGTTTAATCCAAAAAGACGGCTGTGATCCCAAACAATGTAAAAACTACCGTCCCATCTCTCTAGTAAACGTAGATTATAAGATTTTTGCTAAACTGCTTGCGCTACGTCTTGAACATCTCCTAATGAATCTTATTGGTTTAGAACAATGCGGTTTTGTTAAGGGTAGACTAACCTCTGATAATTCTCGTTTATTTTTTAATGTTTTAAATAAGGCTTCATCTCTCTCTTACCCTCTTGATGCTGTTTCTATTGATGCGGAAAAAGCTTTCGATAGAGTTAATTGGTCCTTTTTATTTAAAGCCATACATCGGCATGGTTTTGGTCCTAAATTTATCTCCTTAATATCTTTATTATATTTGGCTCCTAAAGCTTCCGTAATAGTGAATGGACTCGTTTCTAATTCTTTCAACCTATATCGCGGAGTGCGTCAAGGTTGCCCTCTTTCACCCCTTCTTTTTATTTTAGCACTTGAACCTTTCTTATCGCATATTCGTCAGAACACATCCATTGAGTCCCACCCTCTTTAATATCTATGTAGCCCCGCTCGCTACTCTGGTAAGATCTTTTGGCCTTGAAGTGCTTTCCTATGCTGATGACACTCAGATTCTGATTTCTATCACTGAGAATGTCTCAGCCTCAGCACTTAATTTTAAAAACTGCATGCGGGCGGTGGCTGCATGGATGGTTGAGAACTACTTAAGACTCAATGGGGACAAAACGGAGGTCCTAATCTTTGAAGACAAGAGGGAGATCTGGTCGGAGGCCTGGTGGCCTGACTCTCTTGGACCCTGCCCCCGTCCCTCCCTTAGTGCCAAGAATTTAGGCATTATTGTGGACTCCTCTCTCTCCCTGGGTTCTCAAATAAATAGAACTGTCTCTACCTGTTTTGGGATGATACGGACTCTCAGGAAGATCTTCCGTTTTCCCTCCCTGCCTGCACGGAAACAGGCAGTGGTGGCCCTTGTGGCTTCGAGGCTGGACTATTGTAATGCCCTTTACTTGGGAATAAATAAAGGACTTCTTCATCGTCTGCAATTGGTGCAGAATGCTGCTGCCAGACTGGTGATCGGCCTCCCCAAATTTCATTCAGTCTCAGCTACCATCAGAAGGCTGCATTGGCTTCTATTGGGGAGGAGAATTGTGTTCAAGGCTCTGTGCCTGGTCCACAAGGCTGTCCACAATAAGGGGTCAGAAGGTATCAACAAAATGTTTCAAAGATATCTTCCTGGCAAGGACCTGAGATCCGCAAGCAAGAACCGAGTAACTGTTCCCAGGGTGAGGAAGGCTAGATGGGGGGGGGGGGGCTTTCTCGCTGTTGGGGGCCAACTTGTGTAATTCCCTTCCTTCCCCAATTTCCACTTTGGAAACCCATTCCTTATTTCGTAAGTCCTTGAAGACCTGGCTTTTCACCTGTCCTAACCTCTGAGCTTTCTATTCTACAGACATCTCTCTTTTTGATTGCTTTCCGCAGCGCCTTGATGCCCCTGGGCTAAGTTCCCGCTTTATAAAACTTATATTCATTCATTCATTCATTTCTGGCTTTGACTATGGGGACCAACATTTAAAGTTATCGGCTTATGTGGACGATATCTTAGTTTTCGTTTCTCACCCCGAATCTTCTATCACTCCTCTTCTGCAAGAAATTTTAGATTTTTCTCTTGTGTCTGGTTATAAGATAAACTCTGACAAGACAGAAATCCTTCCCATCACTAAATTTTGTTTTAAGCATCAATTTGACGCTACTGGCTTTCGGTGGACTAGCTCCAAAATTAAATACCTAGGCATTTGGTTTAATAACTCTATACTGGATTCAGTTAGAATTAATATGAAAGAAGTGATTGACTGTATCTCTAAACTCATCTCCTAATGGAACCCTCTTTTTCTTTCCTGGTGGGGACGGCTTGATTCGATTAAAATGATGATTACCCCTATTTTGTTATATACTCTTTCTATGATTCCCATTCACATCCCTAATATATATATTTTTTAAATTGACTCCCTGCTTTCTAAGTTTTTTATGGAATAATAAAAAATCTAGACTTTCATTATCTTACCTCCGTAAAACCAAATCTTCGGGTGGAGTTAATTTCCCTGTCTTTCGTATGTTATCATAAGGCCTTTTGTCTTCTACTAACCTCTAAGTGGCTCCTTTCCGAAATTTCCACTTTTGCACCATTATGGGTCTCAATTGAACGTTCCTTACTTGCACCCTTTTCCTTCAAAGAAATCCTTTCTTTTTCGACAAAAGTTAATATTACTTCCTCTCTGTTATTTAAGCACACTTGTTCATTATTAAAACCTCATTTTCAATTAGAGATTATTTCTAGAATGACTTTCTTTCAATCTCCTCTTTGGTATAATCGTCTTATTACTCTTAATAATAGACCCCTTTTGGGAAATCCTGGAGAGATAAAGGAATTATATGGGTTAAGGATCTATTTGACGCCTTTCCCCATGCTCCTTCCCTCAATTTCGAGATTTTTTTAACTGTCCCCGCTCGTTCTGGCACAAATTCTCTGTCCTTATGGCAATCATCCTGGATGTTTTTTATTCTCTACCCTCTAATGCACCCTCTCCCATTGCTGATCCTATACACACAATATTACATGCCTGTCCCAAAGCTTCCTTGATTTATAAATTTCTTCTTTCCCCTGATCCTGTTCGTCCTAAGTCTAAGAGCGAAGCTGCTTGGGAGGCGGATCTGGGTTGTGTTTGGAGCATAGATTTTTGGAATACACTCTGGGGTAGGTCTTTGAAGATCTCTAGATCTGCCTCTACCACTCAATCTTTGTTCTTTCTATATCATAGATTATACTATACACCTTTTTCTGTAGCTAAATGTACTCACTCTAATAGTGACACTTGTTGGTCATGCCAATCCCCCCTGGCTGATTTGATGCACCTTCTTTTCTTTTGCCCCGCTGTTATTTCCTTTTGGAAAGATGTTTGGAAATACCTCTCTACTATTTTCAATTTACACACTTCACTATCAAACATCACTCTTTTTATAGGCAGTCTATCAGACTCATTGGGGTTGTCCTTACATGATAAGGGTTTATTTGATTTGATGTTGGCTTTAGCTTTCCAGCAAATATCACTTAATTGTAAGTGCTCATCTAAACTTTCTCTGAAGGCCTGGTGGAACAATGTTTGTCACAATCATAGATTCGACATTGCATTTGCTTCTTCTGTTAAACCTTATGTAAATAGGGATTTATTTTGGTCATCTTTATCTAATTATTTGTCTAAATGTTCACTTCAGGTTTCATGCAACCGTGCTGAGAATTTCCATCCTCCATAGATTTGGTTCAATGCCTTGCCTACCTTATAATTCTTTCTCCCCTTGCTTAATTTTTGCATTTCTCATGTTTTAGGAATTTTTACCTGCCTCTTGGATAAGATAAGTTAAGATAAGATAAGTTATGTTGGATAATATGTTTACTTACCTGCTTAGTGTTATTATGAAATGAAATGAAATACCAGCATTTATAAAGCGCACAGCTACCTCCGGAGAGGTGTCCCGGCGCTGGGGGCCCTCGGGAAGATTAAGCGAGCTATTGCCCAGAGTCACATGGTGCTGGGCTAACCTGCCGCCGGCACCGGGGATCGAACCATGAACCCTGTGGTCTGGAGTCAGGCACCCTGGCCGCTGCGCCACACCTCTTCCACATTATGTGTATAATTCATTCTCATGATCTTCAATTTTTTGAACTGTAGTATTTTTCCTCGTTTTTTCCCCTCCCTTTCCTCCCCTCTCTCCTTTAATAATACTAAAATGTAAACGGCTTTCTACTCTGCAATTTTTGTCTGTATACATTTCTATTATATTGTGAGTATTTACTGTTCCATGACCCATTCTTATGCAATTTTTACTTATTTAATAAAGCTTATTAAACATAAAAAAATATAACCCTAATGTTACTTCTAGTAACTTTACACATGTATTTTAGGTATAAATCCACTAAACGCTAAACAAAGTACTACATAGCATAGGATGAGATACACACCTACACCTATGCTATCGAGATCTACGAATTAAAAAATAAATGAAAACAGGATTCACCTGTAGAAAATAACAAACACCTGATCAACATTACTGCTGGGAGCACAGTGATAAAGCTCACACCCTGGCTCTGCATTCTTTCCCTTGTACTAAGAGATGTTGTGGAGCCAAACACCAGCTACTGCCCCTATCCCACTCAACAGTAAGAGGGCCATCCCTGAGAAGGAGACTGAAACTGTAGTGAACATATGTAGTGGATCACTACAGGGAACAACATGGTCAGCCTCCACATACCTTTAGTGGAGCAGAGAGGACTGTCATGTGACAGGAGGTCACTGACAGAGTGAATGCTTTGTGCATAAAGGTACAAACTGCCGGGGGTATCAAAATGAAATGTCTGGATGAGACGAGACGAGAGAGGTAAAGGACAAGTTTGCCCAGATAGAGGTGGCAACGACTCCTCCTCAAGGTGGACCTGGATACACCCTCCATCCCATAACCTTCGATGAGTCTATCATCTCCACTGTGAATTCTATATGGCCTACCACATATAGAGTGAAGACTGGATATATTAATGCGGACATCGTCTACTCATCATTTACACAATCTCCATATCTTCTGCATTGCACATAGCTGCAGCAAGAACAATTCCTCTTGTAGCGATGTCGGAAACAGGAACGGCATCACATTAAAGTCTCTCATGCAGACAGGTATGTATCTCTGCTATGACCGTCACAACTAAACACCAGAAAAATTCCCAGATCACATGTCCTTCCTCAGAATTGCCCTAAATGTTTTAGTCAGCATAAGGCAAAACAACATCCTCATCAGAAAGGAAATGTGTCACTTTTTGGCCTCATCTATGCACATCCTCACCACGTGATTGTCACATTTGCTAGCCCTGTTTTGTCAGCTCCTCAGACACGTGCCACCACTTAGCACTGCCTGTGCTGCCATATGGACTGCCGTCTGACAGCAGAAGGATGACAGAGCATAGTTAGTGAAATCAACACCCATGGCAATTGATGATAAGTCACACATGTCTCTCTCTCTCTGCACAAGTTTGAGCACAATGAAACTGTAAATCATTGTTAATACAGAGAGGAGTGCACATTTGGCATGTGTTACCAGCAGGTGAAATTACAGATGTAAAGTTCATATCGCTAGTTCACAGCATAATATTGGCTTTAACAACTTCATTGGTAAGAATACGTATGTCTTCTGTCACCCACACAATGCACCCATTTTCCTCACTGCAAGAAGTCATAGAGTGATGCATATTTTGTCACCATATCGACCACTTTCTCAAGACACACGAATGTGTGCTTGCAACTGGCCCCATTGTCCTAGTAGCTGTCACTCAAACTATTTGGATGTTTAACCACTCTGTAACTCTGGCATGTTCTTATACCCACATATTAAATGTATTGGGATATTTCAGTGCTCTATGTGTCTTTTTCCACAGCTGAAGTGAGCCAACAGCCCACACCAGGGGATGTACTTCAATCAGCAATTGGTCCAATTATTAGCCTTTCCATGTACAAGGAATATGCTGTGTTCCCATTTGATATTTATCAGTATTGATACAATTTGTGCCACCTATTATAGTTGTTCTCATTCACACTCTGATCTGTGATATGTCTATAAATTCATTTATGCAGCTTCTGAATCTACAGTCTAATGTCAATAGCCACATCTAGGCATTGTTGGTTAGTAGTCGACATCACAGGGAAAGACAAGATAGCACACAACTGTGACACTGCTGGGAAGACAGAATGCTATATCATGTCCTTGCATCCAGTCCCAACATCAGCTACCTATAAATGTCAATGTTATGTTCTTTCTGGCTAAGTTATATTACTGCTTATCTAGCTATTTCAAACAATATGCTTTTCCACAGCTGCAAATTTCTACCTACCAACTGTCATTTATCATAGTCATATATAGCTTTATTCGGAGTCACAACAAACATCCATAAAAGCAATAACACAGATAAAACCAACAAACATCGAATTCATTTCCTTACATATAAAAATGGGTTAAAAGCAGAGTCATCATAAGATCAAAATATTAAAAAATCAACTCTTAAATTCATTACAATACTTATAAAATGTCTTATAAGCGTAAGGACGAATGACTAAAATACCACTTCTACCCAGGGTTCCATTATACGTTTATACAAATATAATCCTAAAATGATTAAAGTGCATTAATACAGTATTCCACGTGTTCCCTTTCCAGATTTTGTTATTCCCAGAGACCTTGATAACCATGGCTCATTAATGTATATTCCGCTTACTAAACTCTATATGGTACCTGTTGTCATCTTCTTTCTCGTGTAAAAAACTGCCCAAAATAAGGATGACATACTGCAGCAGATCTCTAATGTTGGTAATGACTGCAAGTACAAGTACACAGGACGGCATTGTTTAAAACTTAGCTGCCTTATAATTGGAAAAATATACCGCTTCCTATATTTAGAGTAAAATTTACACAAAAGAACCACATGCATGGTGTTCTGCCGCAGGCTACCATCATACGGACAATTTGCCAGTTCTGTTGACCACTTGTTCACAGTGGTAAAAGCACATAATCTGTGAAATATATCCAATCTTAAACGTGTAAGCACGAATCTATGCCGTGAGTTTAAAACAGTTGTAAGGTAAGGCTGCATATTAAAAGTGGTTAGTATCAGTTGGTTGTGTAAAACGGAAGATTTGGGGAGTTCGGTTGTCAAAGTAAGTTTTTCCAAGTGAGCCACCACCTCTGTTTTCAGTGTCTTTCTACTGATGGTAACTAGTGTCTCTGGTTTATCAAAATATTCTGGATGGGCCATGTCACCAAGGGATCGCTGGACATACTTCAGCCATGGGATGGACTTATATGCACTTAAATTCAAACAGCCGGCAATTATCGCTCGGTTGAGCGCTGTGTAATCTGAACTCCATATTTTGTGCCACAGCAGAATTGGTTCTAGCTTAATTAAGTTAGTAAGAAAGGGAACGCCGAGTTTGGAGTGGAGTACGTATGCTGACGTTCTTTCAGGGGTTGCTAAGAGATATCTAAAGAAATTATTTTCTGTTACTTGCATCTCCGCACATCTCTTATGTCCCCATATGCCCGCCCCATAAAGTGCTATACTAGTGCATTTAGCTTTATATATTTTCATCATCATTTCTGGGTGGTTAGTGCCAAGTCTACTTGCAAAGCCTCTAAGGGCCCAACAGGCACTGCTAAACAGAAAATTTCTATTCTCGGTTGCGTTGTTCCATGACCCATCTTTGTCGAATAGGACTCCAAGGTAAGAGAAAGTGTTGGTAAAACTGATCTTTATTCCATTTATTGCTAAGCTTCTACATTTCACATTGTTCCTACCACACTTCATGATGTAGGTTTTCGATTGATTAACTTGGAGTCCCAAATTACTCATATATTCGACAAAGTTAGTCAGCAGCATCTGTAGGGCCAATGGGGCACGTGCCATTAATATTGTGTCGTCGGCGTAGAGGAGGGCCGGGACAGGGTGTGTGCCTTTTGTGGGAGATCTTTAGAAATAGCCACAAGCTCCTCCCCCACTCCATTTATATAGAGTGAAAACAAGAAGGGCGCCAAGACACACCCCTGTCTCACCCCTCTCTCCACGTCGAAGGCCCCAGTACATTCTCCTCCAGCCCCGTACCTTACGTTGTCTCTGCATCCTGTATATAAATACCTTAAAAAGCTGATGATAGGTCCCTCCACCCCCATTTCTTCCAACTTTGACCACAACCTAGCATGTATTACGCAGTCAAATGCCGATGTAAGATCGACGAAGGCTAGGTACAGCTTCCCCTTCTTTTATTCTTACATATTTTCCAATGAGCATACTTAGATTAAGACTCTGCTCAATTGTCCCAACCCCAGGTCTAAATCCATATTGCAGGTCTGTAAGTTTCCCATTACTTTCAGCCCACTGCTGTAATCTCTCTAGGATTATACGTCCTGCTATTTTCGCTAAGGAGTCAATCAGGGAGATTGGCCTATAACATGCTGGATTTAGGCGATCACCTTTTTTATAAATTGGTACTATGATTGACTCTCCCCATGACGGGAGGCCGCCTACTAAACAGCAAGCCCTCAATACTTGGGTCAACAAGGGTCCCCATAGATTCATATTGTCCCTTATATAGATCGACCGGGATTGAATCTGGCCCTGGTGCTTTCCTATTCTTGCTCGATTGAATCTCTTTGTTGACTTCCTCTTGGGAGAATGGGGAAATGGAGGAGGTTTGGGACAGGATTTCATTCTCTTTTATCACTAATCCCTGGGCTTGTGAATTTATTATGTCAGGTGCCGTATAAATACCGACAAAATGCTCAATCCATTCTTCCTCCAGGATAGCGGTCTCGATTTTAGGGGACACCTCTTTATTCCATGATGAAGAATTAATAATCTTCTAAAACATTCTCTCATCATTACCCACGCTAGCCTCCTGGAGGGACTCCCAGGCAGACTCTCTTAGATATACTTTTCTCCTCTTTACTGCCTGTTTATATTCTAATCTACATTGCTGGACTTCTCTATTGCACCTAGGTATTTTGTGTAGTGCCTCCTTCAAACTTTTATGGGCTTTAGTGCAAGCAGTGTCACACCACCCTTTTTCTCTCTGTTTTATCTTCCCCCTGGAGGCAGAAAGTCTCTCTTTTACGTCCTTTGCAATAGCCAAGAATGCCCCAATAGTGTCCTTTGGGGATGTATTTTCATTTAGGCATAGGTCGAATTCACCTTTATTATTAGTTATTAGCTGTTTGAGGAGATCCTCTGGGTTGATCTGTGTCCAGCGCAAGGTGTATCCATTGCGCCTTACCAATTCAATGCTCTCTACCTGTGATATTACATTATTGAGGGTTTGTTTAAAAAAGGGTGCAATTGCTCGTTGAAGGGTCAGTGGGAAGTGATCGCTTAGTGCAATCTCATGTGTACAGAAATTAAAGATAAAGCCAACGCAGTGGTTTGACAGTAAGACATGGTCACTGATGCTATTATTTGTGGACCCATTAAAAGTTTTCTTCCTATGCGCATAGGGTATCGAAATTTCATTTGCAAAGAACAAATCGAAATTGAATAATAATTCATTTAATTTATTACCATATATGCTATGTACAAAGTGTGGATAGTCTGTGTCTTCTAAATTTGTCATTCCACAGATTTTCCCTGACTGTACATTGCACTGACGTTTATTAAAATCCCCCCCATAGAAATGTAATATACTTATTTTTACCCTCAGTGATGCGCTCTAGATCCTTGTTTAGTTCCTCTAGCATTTCAGTTATTACTCTCAAGGTGGCGTTATTGTAAAAATGAATTATTACTAGGCTAACGTGCCCTTTTGCACTACACACCATTACTTGATAGAATGGGTTGTTTGTCATAAAGTCAATTTTAGTGAATTGTAGGGTATTCACTATGTAGGTACACAAACCCCCCCTTAGCCCTTCCATGAGGAGAAGGTATTGCTTGAGTAAAGTATGACCTATACCCATTTATATGAATAGCCTCGGTGAGCCATGTCTCTTGCAGACATATAATTTGATATTCCCTTATAAACTCTAACCATTCTGTGGATTGTATTTTACCACGTAGTCCCGCCACATTCCAGAACATACATCCAAAGGATTCAGTTTTGGGTTGAACTACTTTCTCTAATTGAGTATCTCTCGTAGGGGCTAGGCCATTATGGCTAGTTAATTGGGTAACTATTTGTTTGCTCACTACAATATCTTCATGTGTTGTCAGAGGGTTCATAACGGTGACTGTATCTGCTAAGTTTTCACTGTCAGGGCTTGATAGTAATTTGTCATCTCCTGTTGAGTCTACTCCCTCCTTAAGTCAATCAAGACCATCCAACGTAGTTAAGCTTTGAAACCTGTTATAAGTCGGAATTGTAATGTTTAAAAAGCTTGATCTCTGTTCATACCTTGGCTATGGGGGCAGAGTATTTCTTTGGTTTGGGGGTTGGTAGAAGTAGCCAAGAGGGCGTGCTAAAATGCCATTTCCATAAGAGCTAGAGGCCCCAGTCCTATTCAATACCGCATCCACCAAATGTGGACATCTAAAGTTCAGTACCACACAATCACCACTCTGGATTTTATTCCCTCTCCCTAGCCACTTAACTCTCCTGACCATCTTAAAATCTCGAAATAGCTGGTCGGTTAGACCTGTTCTCACACCTAGCCAATTTAGTGCCTTGTTTCTCAGTGAGATCCAGTTCTCTTTATCGTTAGTGGGGAGAGAGGGGACGTTAGTCAAAACTACCACATAGGGGGCAGCTGCTGGCGGAAGGTCCAAACGATCAGTAATATTTTCCATTGGTTCTTCAACTTGATTATTAATCGCTGGGATTTCCCGAGCTCTTCCCTTTTTACTTCCCTCCTCATATCTATTCCTGTCCCCTCCACTTTTCCTTAACATAACTCCCTCTCCCCCTCTTATATTCCTCGTACCTTCATTGTTCATGGGATAAGTAGTGAACCCTCCTAATAAACTATTCTCAGCTGTGTGAGCACTAGTAGGTTCAACTAGTTCTGCAGGAGGTGGAAGGGATCCGGTTTGTAATAGTCCTTCTGCTTTTGACCTGCTGAAAAGATTGACAAAAGTTCTAGACAGGAGTTAGTTCTTCCTTCGACTTTAGTTATTCTGGCTTGTATTATCCCCATAGTTTCTTTCACATGTTGGTCAAGTGTTTGAAAAGCTTCCGTTAATGCATCTAATTTTTGAGTGATTATGTTAATGTTTGAGACTGAGAGGGTAGTTGATGCACTTACCTCCGTGTGACCCAACCCCTGGATGAGAGAACTACTCTTCTTGTTCCTCAACGAATCTCTGCTGGGTGTGGCGGATACATTATGAGGACGGGCTTTTTTTTTAACCCGCTTTGGTGTGGGGGAGTTAGATTTAGTTGGGGAAATACTGTCATCTATATATTGTACACAGCCATTTACCCTGTTAGCCACTTCCCCTTTATTCTCCCTCGTACCTCCTTTGCTTAATATCTTGCTTCCCGTACTATCCATGATGTTATCATAAACCCCTCCATTGAAATTTTTAATCTTAATGGCTCCTTCACTCTCACTCTCCTTTCTTGATCTATTCTCTAGAATAGCGCTGCCACTAGTCTCATGTTCATTAGTAGGGGTCTGAACTTTGGTAGTAACGGCCGTTTCACTTCCCCCTCCGGTTAACAAGGATTCTTCGACCGTCAAGATATGCTTTTCTATGGCTCCCATGGTACCAGTAATATATTTTAATAATGATGATTGTGTCTTATCTGGAGAGGGGGCTTTTCTCCCAGTGGCTAAATACTTTCGTTTACCCATACTCGCGATAAGTGTCTCTAATATATAGTAATTTTCAAAGAGCAGCCAAGGCAGGTGGAGATGGCTAGTAAGCAGCACCTTTAGATGAGTGAAGGTTGATGTAGTGACAGATCTTGGTATAGAAAAACTTAGGCAAAAAGTTCCAGGCCCTCTTCGAGATGTACTAGGAACACCTTCAGGTGTTGAGAGAGGATGATGTAAGGTGCTTTGTTGAGGGAATGCAGCTCAAACAGGTCCTTACTCACTGAGGCCTGACTCAAGTTGCAAGGCTAAATCAGGCACCATAGAATACTGGTGCTTCAACCACCACCAGCTGGACCCACAACCCCAATTTGCATACTTTCGGTGCACAACCTTATTCTAAATCCAATGTAAGCCAAGTTTTTGCATAGATGAGGACACTGATGACTCTCAAGTGCAGACAGCATCACCCCAACATGAATGTTATGTTATATCAAGTTATGTTATGTTATGTTTAGGACTCCAAGTTTTATTTTTATATTAACCTTTCTATCTGTATTTATCCATATTTATTTTATATCCATCTTATTGGTTTTTATCCATATTTATTTTGTGTATTAACAACAAATTGAGTGGCAAAATGGTATATTCCCACATTTAATTGACTGATAAACATGTACTTTGATGCCTGTTGAGATTTAGAAAATTAAGCAGCCAATATAGCAACACTCTAGACCCACAGGTAAATTTTAGAATTATATAAAAATATGTGTTAAACTATCCCTGTATTTAAGGAAATCTCATCATGTGTTTAACTCCCCATGCTGTCTATCTGCTCAGCTGTTGGCCTGGAATTCATGAAGGACAGCATGAAAAGCCACTCACAAAAAGCACAATTTTCTAAATTTTTCACTTTTCACAATAAATACAGACAGGAAACACATTCTTTTCTGTCTGTATTTTTCTGCAAAAATCAGTAAAAACAGAAAACTGGGAGCCCTAGTTCTGTTATGTTGTGTTGTGTTGTGTTATGTTATGTTGTGTTATGTTATGTGTTATGTGAAGATTGCATTACAGCTGAAGATTCTTTGATTATGGCACTTGGCATTGTCAATGGGAGTTGATAACTTTCCAGCACTTGAGAGAAAAACACCTTTTGCACCCACATTTATGCTATGTGGATTCTCATTGGTACCTGTGTCTAACGATGGGAGTATTTTACTGTTGGAATGTAATGTGTGGGACAACCTTGGTCTGAACCATATGGTCATCGCACATATCCACCTTGTACTCGCTCCTATGGATCACCTGAGAGCTGCTCTTTGAACACGCTCGAGACCTGCAGCAAACATAACGCTCTTTCAGCACTAGTGTGGGTCTCAACGAGTTGGGTGTTTACTGTGGCGGCATTTGCGTTTAATTCAAGCAGTGCTGTCCAACAGATTTGAGTCCCACAGGGCCTGTGTCTGTGCTCCAGTCATGTCATCATTTATTACACAAAGTATAGATATGTGGCTGAAGGTTCAATTTTGCTTACCTGGGACTATGTGTGTCCTCCATATCATCTTCAAAAGGAAGTGGGAGTGGAGCCACTTTTTCTCTAGACCTACCCAAGATGGTGACAATGCGGTGTTCCTCCTTTCAAGTATGCCAATCCAAGATGGATGACAACAAGAAATGTAGGATAGCTTCCTGCCTGGTTAAATATATAAGAAGCAGCCACCAGAAGGAATGTGCGCTGCAATGCTTTGGATAACTTCTCCTCACATTCATCGCATAACAACTTCTTTTTTTGTCACTGTAATTTTTCAGTGGCTATTTTTCACAACTAGGATTGCCCTGCCAAGAGCGTCGTCCTCCTTATTTATTTATTTAAAGTTTTGTATAGCGCAAACATGACCCAGGTGGGTATCAGAGCGCTTTACATACGGTTTAGGTAGACAAAGGAAAACAGCTAGGGGAGAGAAATCATGGAAACAGTGGGACAATATACAACAGGGGCAAGATGAAATTGAGGTGGGCATAGGAAGCAGGATGGGTGGAGAGCGACAAGTAGGGCAATATACATCAAGAGCAAACCAGACAAAATACAGTCACTTAGAGACAGTAGGAGCACAGCATCAAGTTCAACGCATTGTTCATTAGAAGAGTTTGTTCAATAGTAGAGTTTTGACTTCCCTTTTGAAAGCAAGAGTAGAGGGAATCAGCCTTGTTTCCACTGGAAGGGAGTTCCAGATTCTCGGGGCGATGCCAGAGAATGTACGATTGTAAGTTTTAAGCTTATTAAATTTCTTGGGCTTGAGCAGCAGTGTGCCGGTGCTTCTTGTAGGCCTAGAGCCACCCGAACGTTCCAGCTTGTTTGTCAGGTAGAGTGGGGTGTTGAAGTGTAGTGCTCTATGGGTCATACAGGTGATCTTTAGTTGTAACCTTGCTTCAAAGGGAAGCCAATTGAGCGATTTAAGGTCCGGTGAAATGTGGTTGGTCTTCTTAGAACCCGTGATGAGTCTAGTAGCAGCATTTAGAGATGATCTGATAGGTGCTAAACTGAGTTTCGGCAGACCGCAAAGAGTCGTACTGCCGTATTCTAGTCTGGAAATGACAAGTGCTTGCACCGCCAATTTAAAGTCATCTTGGGGAAGGTAGGGTTTGAGTTTTCTTAGGATGCAGAGTTGGAAGTTCGCTCCATTGGTCGATGATCTGATGTGGTCTTGCACGTTTAGGTTTTTGTCTAGCAAAACTCCCAGTGATTTAGTGGAGTCAACGATGTGAAGTGTGCAGTTGAGGGCGGTGAGGTTACAGAAAAATTTCACCACAGTGGGGGTTTGCCTAGCGGGTGCAATGAGTTATTGAATTATTTTATGCCCATCTGCCTTCCTTGAAGTCTTCTCTAGAGCTTCATCTTTACCTTGAAGGTTTTTGTCTGCCATCTTGGCTTTTTCCTTCCATCTGGGGCTCATTCTGGAAGGCACAAATTGTCCAGTGAGTTATTGAGCACTGGACACCACTGTGGCTACTGAAAGGAGCTGCCAATATTTCTGGCGGTCTCATGGAAAGATGAAGGATTGAAGAGTCCAGTGTCCAGCCCTTGACAATCCATCAGCTGGCGTGGAAAATCAAAGGGCATATTGTCCTGAGGTACGTGGTAGGGGTTGGGTAAAACATGTCCTTTAGGAGTGAAAAACGTAACTATATAGTTCCTGAGTCCAGGGAGGGAAACTAACCATGGAGGTGTGAGTAAAACAAAATAGGTATAGTGATGTCTGGAAAAATATAGCTACATTGTTCGAAGGGGAAAGAAGTCAAATGAAAGTCAACAGTCCAAATACATCTTGTCCGTACCATCTAGCACATCTTCATATGTCTGCCATGCGGAATTGGGCTTGCCGTACATATCGGATCTTATTAAATTAGAGCCCATTCTCTTGTGGCATAGTGTATGGACAAAAGTAGAGGCCCAATTAAACAGAGACATATTGACGGATAGCCTCACACTGGAAGGGGTCTTAAAATTGCCCTGGCTAAGATACGTTCGCAATTTTTTGGAGGATCTTGGTCATCTTGAGTACTTTTCAGACCCCAGTACTCTGCAAAATATTAGTAGAAAGGACTTGAAGAAGGAGGCTCTACATCATTTGGGAAATCTAAGATTGTCATCTGAGATTCTAAAACCTAGGGGCCGATTTCGATCTCGGCCGGTAGGGCACCGAATCGGATTCGGCTTAACCGGATCCGATTCGGAGCCCTATTTCCCGACCGAGTCGTACGTGCGTCCGGGCGAGCGAGTACGATGCGTGCGCTCGCGAAATCTCCGACCGACTCGTTCGCAGGACCCGACCGCTCCGACCGACTCGCACGGGGACGACGTGCACCGCGCAATGGAGACGTTCCCCGGCCGGGTAAGTACGATGCGCACCTCGACCGCTCCGACCGACTCGTGCAGTCCGGCTCCAAGGAGCTGTCGGAGCCGCACTTTGGGGGTCCGTGTCAGACCCCCCTGGAAGCGTAGGTGCGCGAGTCGCACACAGGGGGGACCCATGGGTCCCCCCTACACGTGCATGTACGGTGCGACCCGCATCGACGCGAACACGCTGTAGGGGGCGCCCTTGTTCGCGTCGTGCCCATTGAGTCAATGGGAGCCCGTGTACGAGTCGTACGACTGGCTCCCATTGACTTCAATGGGAGTCCGACCGAATCGAGTCTGATAGCATACGTGCGCATCGTACTCATTCGGTCGGACTGCTAGGGTCCGATTCGGTCGGAAATCTCTCCGGGTCCGGCTCGGTCGGGGAGATTTCCGGCCTGAATCGGAATCGGCCCCCTAGTGTCCTACAGAACCAACAGATTTTAATTACTTTTAATATTCAACCATACCTGAAAGATGTTCCTAGGGGTTATGATCGTTATTTATTAACGAGATTTACACTGGGAATCTTCCACAGAATTGTGAGCCTTCCAACAATGAATGACTGGACCAAACAACTGCATTTATGTACATGTGATAATCGCTCAGAGCAATCCACCATACATGTGTTACTGTTCTGTAAATTTTATAAAGTACAGAGAAAGGAGTGGATTCTTCCTATTTTAAAAAGTATGGGGATTAGACAATGTAGGCCAGCATTCATTGCTCTACAATTCTTAGATAATGTACATATTATGTGGAAGATAGCAATGTTTTTAAAGCACATAATTAACCTCAGGAAAAAGATGATAATTCAAATCTAATGGTCATATGGCAACAAAAAGGTATTGTTGTAGTATTAATGAATTTAAATACTGTATGACCCCAGATTTTCTTGCTATTTCTTTCTTTTAGTTTCTTTTTTATTTTAATGATTTTTTACTTACTGTACATTGAATGGAATTAGCACTGTATATATATGATGTTTGCTGTTTTTAACTATATACATATGTTTTTTAATTGTGCTTTTATGATTGTATGAAATAGCAATCGAATAAAGCTGTATTTGATTTGATTTGAACAGTCCAAATGGAAAGTCCTGACACAAACAAAATTCTCAAACTCAAAATTCAAACAAAAGTCTGAATTATCCAAAATAAATAGAAAGTAATTTCCTACTCCAGACGGTCTTCTCTTCTGTGTTTTAGATTGGTGGCAGGAGCTCCTGTGGATCCTTAAGCTCTGTGTTCACATTCACCTAAACAACCTACTCCAGCATGAGGATGGTGGTCGGTAGGGGAGGACCAGACACATGAAGTAGTGGACAGAATTGGATCATTGAAGGGTAGTGACGGCAGACAAACTGGTGGTGACAAAAACAGTGGCTGAGTAGGATAGGTTTGGACTTGGGAAGATAGGGAAGTTGTCAAGGGGGAGAAGCAGGTCTTCTCTTTGTACTCAAGGATTTCATTTGGTGTCTGTAGGCTTCATGTCACAATACATTTGTTTGTTTAACGATAGCATGGTTGAGAGGCATTGTGACATGAACATTCACTCCATCATGGTGTGATGAAGCATTTCATTATGGCCTTAGCAAAGCAATCATGAATACTGCAACACACATGCTGGCTGAACTAACAAGTCAAATTAAAATCACATCCATCATCAACCTACAAAAACCAATAAAATATATTTATTTATTAACTTTTTTTTTATTAGTTAGTCTAACTTGAAAATTGTAAATAAACACTCTTCAAAAAGACTGAAAAATGAAAAGAATTTACAATAAATTCTTTATAAATAAATATATTAGAATATATCTAAACACACATATTCAAATATTCAAATATTCATACAACAAACAATCAAAAAATACATACAATCCATTGTATACATTAGAAAATAATTTTAAATATATCAAAAGTACAAATTGGAATATTTATTCACAAAAATATTAAACTTTTAAATCAAAGTTTTCATTTTTAACATATAAACGTGTAAATCATTAACATATTGAAATTTAATTTAATAAATTGCAAATTTGCAATCATATTTGTCCAATTTTGTATTTACAAATATAACAAATTTACCAAATTAAAAAAATAAGTGATTATTAATACATAAATACACAATACAGAAATAGAAACATAAATGTAATTTAAAAAAATCAAGAAAAAATATTTACATTAAAAAAATTAAATATTAAAAAATACTAAATGCATAATTAATGATTAAAACATTTTAAATAAATGTTTTAAAAATTCAATCAAACATATTTATGTATACATATAAATCTCTCCACCCATTTCCACCATCCTGTAAACCCTACATCCTGAAACTAAAAAATTAAACTTAATATAAAAATTCTTCAAAATATACTAAATTTATTATCTTAAAAATATAAAAGCCCATATTTTATAACAATATGCAACTAAAAAAAACGAAACTAAAAAAATACAAAAACAACACCAAAAATATGACACTAAAAGTACAAAAATACTGAAAAAAACGATATTACTTATATTTTTAAAGGCAATATATTTAGAAACGATATTAAAAACAACACAAAAAAAGATATTCTTACCTTCAATATTCTCACTCAATCAATCAGACATTTGTAAAGCACAGCACTGCCACCCTTAAGGGTATCTGGGTGCTGAGAGTCTCCATTATTCAATTTGAATATGGTGTTATTTAACCTTTCGCCCTCTTTTTTTTTTTTTATATTTTTATTTTGAGATATTTCATAAAACCATAGTACATAAATATTAAAAGGAAGAAATATATTAGTAGCACAAACGACATACCCACATGATTACAGCCGATGTTTAAAACCATACACAGTAAAAAACCCAAGAGATTTATAAAGTGCAATAATTCACATCAATTACTATACAATCTAATTTGAGAATATTATAAAAGTATATCCGTTCTGGGAACGTAGCGACCCCAAGTTACGTTTTAACCCGAATTCTCCCATAAGGCCTTAAATTTCCTATAGGAGCCTGCTCTTAAAGCGTACTTTCTTTCATGCTCCTTAATCCTACTTAGTTTACTAAATAGCTGTGTGGAAGTTGGGATGTCATTCGATCTCCACCTTTGTAGGATCAGCGACCAAGCAGCCAGGACCAAAATAAATATCTGGTTTTTTTTTGTAGGGTGGTTGCTTTAAGCCTGTAGAAAATCCTAAAACCATTGTCTGGATATCCAGTATCTGAGGGACTTTCAGTATGTCATGACAGTATCCGTCAATACTCTCCCAGAATCCATCTAGTTTCGGACAACCACAGATGGTATGGGTCCAGTTTCCCCCTCCCTCTAGATTGCAGCGGAAGCAGTTTGATGAGATCTGGGGATTGATTTTATGCAAGAAGTCCGGAGTGCGGTACAGCAGCCACTTAGAATAAAATTGCATCCGCTTAAAGTTAGCCGCTTTCAGCAAGGGGCTATTAAACTTATTGATCTGAATCCAATCTATACTAGCGATATGCAGCTCTTCTTGATTTGCCCATTTTCTCTGTACTTTCTGATATAGTGTGTCCGAACCTCGGGTCCGGAACAGGGAGATCCAACCACTTACTTAAATGCGATGTGTATGGTTTACTAGGTGCCCTACGAGATCACTGGTGTCGCTGATATATGTGGGGTTAAGTTCCGACAGAAAGCCTTTAACCCTAACAAATGACCATTGCATAATAATTTTACTATGTTTAAGCAATGGTTCTACTTCAGACCAGGTTTTCCAATCTCACAACAAAAAATCTCCTATTTTATGGAAGCCCTGGCTTTTCCAGTTAGCCATAATTGCTGGTTCTAATAATAAATCTTGACCTACGCGGATGTCAGAGAGGAAAGTTTCTCCCTTTAGAGTGGGGATCAAATAGTGCCTATACAGATGTTTTTTCAGTTTAATGCTCCATTGAAGGGTTTTATATCTTACTTTTTTAGGGGTTTTTATTAAACGCATAGAGCCTCGGATTAGATATTCCTTATAAATTAAATCTAAAAAGAAATTATCATACCTGTTGATGTTTAAAACCTTCGTTGTTCTATATATGGTGTGTGCAAAATTAGCATAATAATACTCTTTCAAATCGGGGAGAGCTAGTCCCCCTTCTGGCACTGGTCTGAAAAGCGTATCCATTGACAGCCTGGGCACCTTATTTGCCCATATGAATGTAGAAAAAAGACCTTGGACTTCCTTAAAAAAGTTCATTTGGACCGCATTAGGGATGGCTAAAAAAAGGAAGTTAAATAGTGGTAACCTTTCGCCCTCTTGAAACTGGTACAAAGACCTCTATTCTGACCTATATACTTTACAGAGACCTAATTAGGTTCAAACTTACATGTATCCCAGAAAAGTTTATATATTGACACTACACAAGATTATTACTTATTACTTTTTATCATTCAAAAAGGTTTTTTCTTTCTTTTATAGACATTATAAGAACATATTTTGTCATTTTTCTCATTTTAGATACAATTAAACATGTAAGTTTGAACCTAATTAGGTCTCTGTAAAGTATATAGGTCAGGATAGAGGTCTTTGTACCAGTTTGTTGTTCCCTTCCCCCCTCCACTTAGACCTTAAAGTACCCTAGGGGGGCCTCTCTTTTTCCTTACAGTAACCTTTCGCCCTCTTGAAACATCCTTGACTCTAAAGCAAGTTAATTGGAAAATCAAATTTCCCCATTTCAGTGTCTAAATCTATAAGATGAAAAAGACACACAGATGATGAATGGAATGCAGACCAAATCAAACATTCACCCCCAGTCAAGAGATCTGGGTTAAATCCATTGTTCTTTTGGTCACCATGCCACCCCAGTTTAGACCCAGCCATGTGCAAATCAGTTTTGACCCTGTGCCTCATGGGAACAGTCCAGCCCGAACTGCCAACCAGGTTCTCCCTGGAACGGAAACAAGCATCCTGGGACTGGTTTCGGGGCATCACCCTCATCAGCCAGGCTAGCTGAATCCAGTGGCACAGTGAGCCCGGGACCCACATCTGGGCATACCCGGCGCACTTAGGGCGAGAAAGCCACTGGATTCAAGCTAGCCTGGCTGATGAGGGGTGTTATCCTGAAACTGGTTCGAGGATTCTTGTTTCTGGTCCAGGGAAGACCTGGCTTGGCAGTTTGGGCTGGACTGTTCCCAAGAGGCACAGGGTCAAGACTGATTTGCATATGGCTGGGTCTGAACTGGTGTGGCGAATTGAGCTAAAGAACGATGATGGATTCAACCCAGATCTGTGACTAGGGGTGGGTCTGAAAAGTTTCAGCGCTCCGTCCATCATCTCCTTGTGTTTGCTTTGTTCACCGTAAGTTGGCAGGGTATGCCCAGATGTGGTTCCCTTGCTCACTTTGCCACTGGATTCAAGCCAGACTGGCTGATGAGGGGTGTTACCCCCAAAACTTGTCCCAGGATGCTTGTTTCCGGTCCAGGGAAGACCTGGCTTATGGGCAGAAACATGTCTGAGGACTTCCTTCATACCTGGAGATATGTTGGTTTGTTTTTGTGTCCTGGGCTTTTCCATGCTGCTAGGATCTTACCTGGTAGCTACCATGTACATAATGGGTCAGAAAGGGCTTGTGTAGCGGGGCAGTAGTGTTTTTGGGATTAAGAGACACAGATTAAGGCTACTACATTGCATTCTCACTGACTCTATAGTGCTGTTTTTGTTGTGCAACTGTTACTTTGAGCACATTTTTATTCCTTGTCATTGGATAAAGTGATAATCTTAGATCATGTCACCTCATTTGAATATGCATATGTTTGATCTCAATAACCAGATTCAACACTTTATTAATGCAGAATGTCCTACCTTAAAGTGAAGTTGCAAGCTGGACTAATCAAATTAATTCAAGAGAATACTATTTCAATTGATGGTGGTTTAGGTTCTCAGAGTCAGGCAGGCTGAATCCATAGGTCTTGGCAAGAATGTTACCTTATGGTGCCCTCTATTATAGCCTTATAGCCCGCTGCCGAGGGCTATACCGGCTGTTAAAGGCCCTGATCCCGAGTTATAGGCCCGAGCCGCACGCGAGGGCCTATAACGAGGGAGAGGGCCTTTAACAACCGGTATAGCCTGAGGCAGAAGGGCTATAAGGCTATTAGAACATTCCACCCACTAAGGGTAGAATGTTCTAAATTAAAAATGGAGAAACAAAAAGACAAACATTGGAATGTTGGAGCGCTGGGCTTATACCAGCCATTATAAGCCCAGAGCAACTCCATTGTCTTCAATGGAGCTCCCAACATTCCAATGTTCTAATAGCCATTAAAACAAGAGAAATACTGAACTAATGGTTTTCTTACTGGGTCAGGATTGCTTCAACAGCGGAACACTGTTTTGCCTGCTGCCTCAAGCGTCCTTACACCATGCCTGATGAGTTTAACTGATCTATATATTAATATCTAACTCAGAGGGCTGTCTACATTCAAAATGCTCTTTGCTGTTGGATGTTCAGAGTATTTAGGAAACTGGGTAGTCCTCCAGGGCCTTGCTATTGATACTTGTCCTATTATTAAAACATCCTGATTCCCTTAGTACCATTATAGACTCAAAATGTTCCTAATTGTCACATCGTATTGCAAATTAGCAGTCTATATTGCATTTACACATTGAAGCTTTTCAAATATCGGCAGATGAGCGATGCTTTATTAGAGGCTTTCCGGTCTGTAGCTTTTTTGTGATTCTTGTGGTAGTACTTTAATGTCTCTGTTTTCATTCTTCATTCTTTTTAGGATATACTTTTAAGGTAAATTTCTATGTATAGGTAGCATTTTTGAATATCTTAGAGGTTGTCTTTTTCTTTTTACATGATTATTACAGAAAGCATGTTGGTGCTTTAATTGCACTCTGTATATTCATCTGTGTCCTTTTCAGTGGCTAAATTTGGACAGAAGCTTCCATGCTTATGGATAAAGCTATGTGTGCCTGTTGTAAGTGAATTTTTAGGAGAGAAAGATTCATGGCACACACATGCAGCAAAGAAAAACATCTAAGGAGAATAGAAGGCTCATTTGATTGGAAAAAATGTACTGAAAGATAAAATAGAGCAGTCAAGCACTGTCATATCATACCCATGAAGAGCCATTAGAACCTGTGCAACCAAACAGTCGTGTTACTGAAAATCAGCAAGTACCAAATTATGTGACACCAATCACACAGCACAAGTAAAGATCTGGATTTATATAGTTCAAACAAGCATCAGATGTTTCCTGCAGACCACGAATATAAATCCCCACTAATTGATAACGTTGAAACTAAACTATATTACCCAGCGCTTTGCTGTTCTATTACAAATACTTTGTTTATGCCTGTGTTGGGAAGGTAATGTCCCCTGCATCATATTCAGGTGAAGTCCTCTGCACTATGTGGGAACAAATGTGTGTCTATCTGGTAGTTTAATGTTTATACTGGCACTAGTATCACAGAGACCTGTGCCTGCCCATCTGTGAGATCCTAAACATGTCCAGTAACCTGGAGGGGCACACTAAGAATCCCTCCCTTGTGGGCAGATGAATACTGTATATGTTCTGAGCATAATGCAATGGTGGCAGAATACCGTGTTTTGGAAAATTAAGAGTGTGAACTGACCTGTTTACCTGTGTCACTGGGAGTGAGGCCTACTGGTCCAGCTTGTATAAAGTTCCACTGGTATGTGTACAACCATAACCTTGTACTGGCATCCTGTGTGTGTGCAGAGTGCATGTGAGTGTGTGTAGTCCACGTACAGTGATATGGACATATGTGTGAATGAACCTAAGCACTGAAACCAGTAGGATCAATTGTGGATACCACTTCCTCGGCATAGATCAAAATGGAGGTTGAAGATGTTTCTCCCAGACAGTGGGAGTGTACTGCCTGCAGTTCTGAAGTGGATGGAGGAGATTCAGAAACTGAAGTGAAGAAGATAGAGATAGGGTTACCTTTAGGCATTCCAGGACGCCTTTTGTTAGCATGGGGTTGCTGATTGATTCCTTCTGAGCACTGCCATTTGGATGAGAGTGGAATTGAGGGATGGGACTGCAGGTTCTGTTGTGTGAGGAATTTTATAGGTTAGGCCTGATCTTTTGTCTATCCCAGATTACTGCTTTACTTGGGCTGATGATAGCCAGTGCCGAAACTTCACACTTCATTGTGCCTATGTTGTTTATGCTCTAGCCTGGAAACGGCTTCTTCTGTGAGAAGCATCATTCTGCACAAAGGTGGTGTCAGGGGAGCAGTCTGAGTGATGAGGAAACTTGAAAGGAGTACCACCCCAAACTGATTCTGCAGTTTGAGACAGTAGATCCACAACCTCTATCTGGAAAATGTATATAAAATGTGATATATAAACCATCCTATTTTGTTTCAAGTTTTTGATTTGATTTGATTTGATTTATTTATTTGTAAAGTGCCTGAATCACCCCCCAAGGGGTATCTTCACGCTATTGTATTGCTACTGCCAGCCACAAAAAAGAAACGGGTTAGAATAGAAAGGTTTTTATGAGCCTTCTAAACTGTAAGTGATCTGAGCATTGTTGCAAGTGTACAGGAAGTGCGTTCCAAAAAGTTGGAGCCAGATGGGAGAAGACTTTACCACCTAAACGCACTTTTTTATAGTGAGGAACAACGAGGAGAGATTTGGACCCTGATCGGAGAGACCTGGGTGGCATGTAACTGGTAAATTTCTCTGCTAAGTAACTGGGGCCTTTGCCATTCAGAGACTTGTGCACAGTGCAACAGAACTTAAACCTAATCATAACTAGAGAAGACTCAACAGAGTGTTTGAAGAACTGCTGTGCAACCAGCACTGGTGTCTGCCTGACAACTGAAGTCTGTACTTTGTGCTGGAAGAGTTGAGGATCTGCCTAAAATGTATAGAAGCCTGTTTGCCTGCTGAGAGAGGGAAGTAGTCTGCCTGGTCCTACAGAATGAGAGACTGTGAAGGAGGAGAGAGGCCCACAGATTCCAAGGGACTGAGGGACACCCACTGGGAGCTGCATATGGAGAGGGAGCTAGGAGTGACCCACATTGACAGGGTCTACCTCATCCTTCACAGCTGGTCCCTGGTGGGAACTGTTTCAAGTACCTGTGCATTCATCCCTGTCAGGGCTGCATCTGCTTTGATTGTTGCACAGGCCAAATCGGGGATGCATCTGTAATTGGTCAAATCAGGGCTGCAAATATCTTCATCAGATGGGGTTCACAACCCACCTGCCAGCAGACGAAGCTGAAGCAACCTGCCCGAGGGCTGCTTCACGGCAGGACTTTGCCAGGTGGGTGTGAAGATCGAGACTTGGCCTGCTCCTGGCAGCCTTGGACTATCCTTGCTCATCACAGCCCCTGTGCCTGATTCATGCTTTTGATTGACTACTAGGGGATCCAAAAGGTGTCACCCAGGTGGGACTATCACAGGAACCCATTGGGTGTAGTGTCAAAAGGGAGGAACGTATCCAATGTCATTGCCATGCCTGCTAAGTTGGAATGTGTGTTAATTAGTACTTGTGTGGGATTAATAGCACTTTCTTTTTCCTAAATGACGAGCATTGGGCAGGGCATTGAAGATAATGTGTCTGTTGGTTGATTGTTGAATGCTGAGCTTGAGCATCCCACACTACCATCCTGAGAAGCCTGTGAATGTTGCCTATCACTACCCTGTGAGCCATGTGCAGAAGGGATTATACTTGGCCCAGTTTTCAGAGCCATTGTAGGATGGGCTCCAAGGCACCAGAATTGATTGACCACAACCCCTACGGGGGGAGGCCACGAGAACAAGGCATGAATCTTCCCTGTGGCCCATCGAAGAGGGTCTAACAGCTGGAATTTCTTAAAACAAAAAATGTACTTAAAACATTTCAAAAGGAAACATTATTAGCAACCCACTTGAGAGACCCTATTTCTTTCAGGAGAAAATGTACCAAGTATGGTACATTTTCTGGTATATTCTTTTAGAACATTTTATGAGAACTGGAGGACCATTGTTATGTGGAGTGTGTACAATACTGACCTAATATTGTTAATAATGATCAACCCTCTCTAAACTAGCCACTGAATTCTACCATATTTTGATGAATGTATAGTGGCTACATATATGATCTTTCTAACTACACATGAACCAACTCCTCTCTGCAAGTCAACCAGACCATCCATAGGCCAACAATACTCAGACATTTTATAACTTTCCCTCCACCCACACGCATTACTGGCTACATCCAATACTAATGTGTAATTCATTTCAACTTTTCACCAATGTTTGAAGCTTGTGAGTCCAGAGCAGGACGTTTTTTAAGGCAGGTCTTCCTGTTTTTGGTTCCCAGGCTTACATTCCCAAATCTGTGAGCTGATAACATTGCAAAGAAATTGCAATTTAACCAAAAAAGCACTCTGTAATTGTCAATTGGAGCTCAGGAAGCACCTAAGTATTTACTTTAGGTTATATTGCTTGTATTGCAAAACGTATATATTTTTTCTATGAAGAATGCTATCAAGCCCAGAAGAGGAAGCCTATGCCTTCTAAACAGATCACTGAGATAAACTCTACTCCAATAATATCATGACACACATATCATGTCAAAAATATTGTTGACACAAATATTGTTTCCCTATACTTATAAAGGAAAGTACAACAATTTACAGGAACATAAAGGAACATAAAAAATAAGACAAAATATAGTTTTTCAATAAATACACTGTTAAAAAAGTTAATATTAAACATTTTAATACATAACATTAATATATTGTACTTTAAATAAATGTAAGTAACATTTTATAATATAAATACAAACTTATACTTATACTTATACAAACATGCGCACATAAATACATATGTGCGTATGTTTATATTACCTATTAGCGATCATCAGTAGGTAGTTATAGGTAAGACCTAGTTTCTATAGGGAAAGCATTTTTTGACTTGGCTATACCTTTAGTGCCGTTTGATGAATCTTCACACATTGTTTTTTTAAAGTCTGCCGGTGAATCTCGTTGTGAATGGAAATTCGGGGTGATCCGTTAAGTAGAGGCTAAGAAAAAGGGGGATAAAAACAATTTGCATTTCCCATGCTAATTCGCATAGGGATTTTGAATACGACTACAGCCCGAGCCGCCAGACGAAATTACACCAAATTTGACAGAAAGATAGCTTTTGGTCCAGAAAACATGCTTTTTTTTGTAATTTGGTGAAAATCCATTCAGTAGTTTTGGAGATATAAAAGGAAATTCTAATTTGTATATCTAGGTTCGAGACTAATTTGCGACTAAATAGCGATGAATTGCGAATGAGCGTGCCAACGGGAATTCTGTGATTGGCTGGCCGCAACCTGAGCAGAAAGTTGCAGTGCCATTTTAAGTAATGATGAGACATGGTCCCCGCAGCTGAAAAAAAAGAACAAAAGTGGTATAAGGGGTCAGGGTAGAGGTACCCTGACCCATGCATGGAATATAGGGGTGTTTGTGTGACATCCTATGCGTCCAAAATGTCAAAAACGTATTTTTTTCCCTTGTGCGATATTCGCGACACTCAGCGCGACCCCCTCCTGTAACGTCGTGAAGAATTTCCGAATATTGCTGAAAATATTTAGAAAAAATTAATTCACACCCACTCATAGACACACTCAGACACCCACACACCCACTCACAGACCCATGCAGAGACTCATGCACCCATTCATGGTCCCACACAGATACTCACGCACCCACTCACAGACCTACTCAAAGACTCATGCACCTGCTCTTAGACCCACTGAGAAATGTATGCACCCAATCAGGCACTCAGGCACCCACTCACAGACCCATTCGGAGACTCAAGCACCCACTCACGGACTCATTGAGTTATTCATGGACCCACTCACAGATCCACTCAAACACTTGCACACCCACTCACAGACCCACTCAGACACTCGCACACACATTCACAGACCCATTCATCCACTAGTGCACCCAGCCAGATGCACAGTTAGTTTTAAAGTTGGGAATTTTTAATGTGCTGGTGTCTATTGAATGTCTGCTTTTGTTTTGTGTATTCGCAACATATTTGTGAATTTGAAAAACTTTAAAAAAGGGATTTAAAAAGAAAATGAACCAGTATTTGGGAAATAGGGTGGCTCTGAGAAGAGCCTTTATGTTTACTGTATGAAGATGATGACTACACATAAAATAGGATGTAGTGTTTCACTTTGTTGAGGAACACCCTGTTGCCTTTTTTTGTGAAGTGAACCTCATCACTCCTATGTATACCATCCATTTCGAAGCGCAAGTTGTTATTGTAGATAGAGCCCATGTTATGGTCTCTGAGTAATACAGAAACAGTTTTATTGACGTGTTTCCTGGCTTTGTCTATTTGTGGACAGAACTTATTTGGCCACTTCTATTTCTGCCTTTGGCATATGTTAGAGAATACCAAGGCAGTCTTAGGGAAAAGTACCATTAGATGAGCAAACGTATCCTTCATTAGGATTTACAGTTCTACCCCAGTAAGTATGCCTCAGCCATTGCCACCAAAGTGCACAACCACGAGGTTAGGGAGCTGGCAATCTACAATGCTTTTTACCAAAGTGAGTGATTGATGCCACTTTAACCCTCTCTGGCCAATCCAAGTAATGTTTACATTAGGAAAACCGAAGTCCCTGTCAATGCCACTCTTTCTAGCACACTCTCTAGCCCAAAACACAAAGCTGTGACCCACAATCCACACTCTAACCATTTTAAAGGCAAGGAGGAGTAGCACACAAGAGAAGGCTGGAGCTGAATGAGACAGTTTTTAAAATGAAAGGCAGTTAAAGTGGGGTTCTGCTCCTTTTGAAAAAACAGACATATTTGATTGGATGGTGCAAATATGCAGGTAGCTAAAATTAGGTAGGGATTTTTAAGGAAAGGTAAGTAGATCTGTGATTGGCTCTGGGAAAAATAGAAAAAGAAATGTAATCTTGGATAAGTCTCTAATTGTAAACAGTCAACCACACCAGCTGCAGTTGAGTTGGAAAGTAATATGCAGCATCCAGAATGTGTTGTGAACATGCGACCTACTGGTTCATGAGGATGTTTTAAAGGGGAATGCTATGGTAACTGTACTAAGAGAGTGTGGGAGAAAGAGCATTAAGGGCATTCTTAAAAATATAGTGGTTTACACTCATTATTTATTAAGGAGGGTTTATTCGCTTAGTGGCATGAATGTAACAGACAGAGCAGTTGCAAAGTATAGAGAGTAGAAAGCTAAACATGTTTTTGGACTCCTGTAGTTATTCACAAATTTGTCTCGAATTTACACAGGGGCTACACTGAGGGGCGCTAAGAATTCACGAATATGCCCAAAAAGTCTACCACATTTAGCTTCTTTATTGTGGTGCAAGAAAGGATTAACACACACTAACCATTTAGAAGTGAAGTAACTAAATTAAAATATGAAAGGTATGTTTTGATTTGCTGCCTTCAGCATTATCAGAGAGTGCTAAATTGAAAAGGTTGCCATTAATGGTTGCTTTGTATGAGAGTGGTGTGCCATTCTAATGCTTAGTTCTCCAATTTTCTGAGAGAATTGAATATATCTAATAAGAACAAAAAAATATATTTGAACAACAAACGCATTTTTCAGGTATGTGAATTAGATTGAGCTTTAAAAAAATGTGATTGAAAAGGTATATGTGTATGCAAGGTTGACAAAAGTGAGTATGATATATACAAAATTATTGTAACTCTATGAAGGGATCTGTTAGTGATTGTGTGAGTGTTTTTATATATTTATTAATGGGTGAATAACTCTCTTTCTGTGTGTGTGAGTATGTGACTGTGTGTCTGAGGGTGAAGTAAGTTGTGTGACATGTTGCTTTACAATGTGCTGACTGGGTGCTGTAGGTTGTACATGTGTTGTTTTACTGAATGGTCTAGTTGGCATAAAAAAGTGCTTGATAAGCTTTAAACTACTATTTAACTATGTACTAAGAGCCCTGTATAGTTACACAGGTCCACGTGTGATGTGCTGCACCAGATAAAGGTTTTTATTGGATTGTGGAACTTGTAGCCTTCTTTATTCCATTATAAAAGAAGACTACAAGTCCCAGAATTCAAAGGAAGAAACCTGGACTGGAGCAGTACATCACGCATGAACCCGTGAAACTTGGCAGCTATGTACTAGATAGCCTTTAGGTAAGTTGTGGGTAAGTCATAGGGCAGACTTGTGTGTGCATAGATTGTAAGACATGCCCTTTTAAGTCATACTGAATCACATGGGTACTTTGTGAACCCTAGGCATAGTTAAATATACAGTGTTTCACCTATACTACAAATTATATTCATATGTAGAAAGGCACTGTTACTCACCTAGCCTCTGAAAGCGAGACAGAGGCATGCAGATATTAAGTGATACGCCCATGCAGAACTTATGTATGAATCAGTAACTACATATGAGTCATCCCTACTGTAGGCTCTAGGTAGGGTAATGGGCTGGGAGCTTTGTGCTTAAATGTGGATTTAAGTTTCTGTGAGTACCATGTGTACTTACAGACCCATCTGTACAGTTATACATAGTGGGCCTGATTCACAGAACTAACTTACGTCAAAAACGTAAAGTTAGTACTTTTTGGTATTCACAGAATACACTTACTCATTTTGGTATTCACAGAATGAACTTACTCATTTCGGTATTCACAGAAGTTAGTAGTCCTAACTTTAGGACTCCTAAATGCCTTCTGTGAATACCAAAAGTCTTAAAGTTAGGATTTTTCTCAGTTTAGGAGTAGTAAAGTTTCTTTAATGAAGAAAGCTACTTTCAAGAGAACACATTAGTGCATGAAGTTGAAATAACTGGACGATTTTATGAGATGAAGGTTGGTAAAAGACGAAATGGTACCTAGGAATGTTGAAGAAGTGATAGCTGAAAAGGTACAGGGAAGGCGTAGACAGGCCCCTGCATACAAATGGAACTGTAGCAGTATTTGCAGTGTTCAGCAGGAATCAATTGATAGATTGAGAAATATTCTACTTATTTTTCCATGCAAAAGTCTAAAATAGAAAATGGGAATTTTGCAAAGATTAGATCCATGCAAAGTAAGGAAGTATACTAATTTACAGAGACATTCACTAGCATATCTATCAAAGAAACTGCCAAAGCAGATTTCATCACTTCAGAATGTTACCTGTTCACCACTCTAAAAATGCAAAATTTAGTTAGGAACTTTACTATGGGAAAACTCCTGCTCGATGTTTAGGAGAAATTAAACGAGCTCTTTTGAATGATACAGTAGCAGATGTAGAAAAGGTTTGTAAAGATGTTCAGTTTCATTTGTTTGGTCCTGACCAAGAGTCTAGGAAAAATTAGGAGTTTGTATGTGCAGGTGTAGAGGAACAGGACACAGGTATTACTGTTGAAATGTTTGCACAAGAGATTGTAAAGTTTAGCACAGTTTCTTCAGAGAAACAAAACTGTGTTTGTATTTGTTGTCGATGCACTCACTACAAAAGCCAAACTCGTAATGTAGTTGTGTTCTCAAAAGCTGAACAGGAGAACAGAGACAAGTGGCAAGAGTTTGCTGTATATTTATTTGTAGAAGAACGGTTTGATTTGAGCACACAGCAAATTATATGCAAGTACTGCTATGATATGTTAGAGGATAATAAAATGCCAGCTAGAGCAGTACATAACAAGTTAGAATTAGTTTCAATTCCACAAGAACTTCAAGATTTAAATGTTTATTAATCAATTCTTATACAATGTATACATCCTTCTCAAGCTATAGTTTGTATGGAACCAAAAACTGGGAAATTACCTCCAACAGAGCTACACAAAGGTCTTAAATGGTAAAGTTGTATACTTGCCATTAGATTTCAGAAATAATATTGAAACTATAGGGGTACAGAGAGATTTGAATGGTTCACTTATTATTCTAGTAAATGGTGTCCCTACTAAGAGCAAAACAAATTGCAAGGGTTAGTGGATGTTAATAAAGTAAAAAAAGCTAAATTATACCTTGTACAAAATAATATTTACCATAGAAATGCTGATGTTGTTCATGATATAACACATATGGAGGATGAAACATTACCGTCAAGTGGTCAGATTGAAAAGGTGGATCGATTGAGATCAGAAGACATTTATGAATACTATAGCATCCATCCTCTGCATTCTAAAGACGTTATTGGTGATGCTAGCGATCTGTTCCAATTGAAGCAAGTAAAAGGAGTGTGTGGTTCCAAAGTTTAGAGGCTCGCTGTTTTTCACAACTGTTTCCCACTGGAAAAGGTGGACATTATGATGACCACCCCATGCAGACACCAGCAGCTGAATACCGGTCAACCAGATTATATTCAAGAGGATCCTAGATTTTGCAAGTGTTTTCCATACATATTTCATGTTCTGTTTGAGAGTTACTTGTTTGGACTTTCATATGCTATAAACCATAAACTAAAGACAGGAGTAAATCTTTAAAACCTTTCTGCAAAGGAGTTTGTTGACAAAGTTCATAGAAAGGATGAAAAGTTGGAATACAGCTTGATTAATTTGATTGTGTGCCAGCGTGGCACCAACAAGTATTGGTATCGTCGTCATGGTAAGCTGAAATGTATGTTGAAAAACCTAGGTGCGCCTACTTGGTTTCTGACTCTCAGTTGTGCTGAGTATGCATGAGATGACCTGCTTGAATGTTTGAGAGAAGCAAACTCCAACATTAGGGACATCAAAGGGAAGACAGCTGGAGAACTTTGCTTCTTGGATCCTGATAATGTTTGCAGATATTATAACCACAGGTTTCAAGCTATGATGTCTTTCATTTGCAACAAAATAAATCTTCCTATTGGTGGAGTAACTGATTTCTTTTGGCGTAAAGAGTGCCAAGCAAGAGGTGCTCCTCATAATCACATGCTGTTATGGATAAAAGACGCACCAAAATTTGGAACAGTGATGAGTCTGTCCTGTTTTTCATAAAACAGTTTGTGACATGCGCCATCCCAAAAGATGGGGTGAAAAGGCTTGAGACAACAAGTTCTGCACTTGCTAACTTATAGATGTGGGAAGTACTGTCATCGAAAATACAGACGCAAAGGTAAATTTTATGCAAGATGTCGTTTTAGATTCCCGCAGCCTGTCATTTCACAAGACAGAGTGAATAGCTTTTTATCTGCAGTCAGCAGTAGCGGCTCCTCCACTAAGGGTTGGTGCGTCGCCCTACTGCTTTTCAGCATTGGAGAAAGAAAATGATAACACAATGTTATCATTTTATTTTTCGCTGCTGAGGCAGTTTTGGAGTGTGGGATGGGGTTGGGCTGCTCTGCTCATGGAGCAGGGGTAAGAGTGGTGGGCACTTTGTAAGTGTGCATGACGGTTTGGCTGTCTGTCTTGGGATGGCCAAGCAGTCATGCACACTTAGCATGTTCTTCACCAGGCTCTTTACAGCATGGTGGAGAACATGCACAGGCTCACAGTCCCAGTCTGAGGGCGGAACCATGATGCTCACACCAATCGTGACACTGCTGACAGCAGCGTTGTGATTGGCTTAGGGGAGCCTGTGTGTTTCCTGCTTCCGTTCCGGCCGGACTCGTTGGGAAGAGACGCGGAGACACGAAAATCACCGAAAAACACATACAGCATGAAAAGAACAGAGGCTTCAAAGTATATTAATGGCATGTGGAATTCCAATATGGATATACAGTTTGTTGTAGACAACTCCATTGCTGGTGCTTGTTATGTCACTTCATAGATTACAAAATCAGAGAAGGCAGAGATGAAGGAGATATTGGAGGAGATTTCTGCAGAAAAGAGTCTTACCAAGAAATTGTATAACTTCAGCTTGAAAATGCTTTCCCACAGAGAGATAGTGTCCTATGAGTACTCGGCTCGGTTGTGCCCGGCTAGTTGGTTCTCGAAGTCAAGGGGGATTTTGTTTGGGTAAGTTTAGGCCTTGCAATCAAGCAAAATAGAGTGTTGAATTATTTTCTGGAAATTCAGTATCTAGCAGTGTTTGATCCAGAAAGAACAGATATTGTGAAATCAAATATGTTGGACATGTACTATCCGAGAAGGAGTCCACACCTAGAAAACATGTTCCTTTATGAAGTACTTCAACACTACAGATATAGAAACAATGTATGGAAAACATAAAAGAAGGGAAATATGTGGTAGTTGGATGTGACGATTGTATGTTGAGACATAGCACAGGAAATCTAATTAACCACAGGAAACTGAGTTGCCAAACTCCAGACAGAAGAGAGTTTTTCCATTTAGCACTTCTACAACTGTTCATGCCTTGATGTGCTGAATCAGAACTACTTGGAGACTGTAGGAAAGTAGGATCTGCTTCTATGGTTACCTCCACTTTTGCCTGATGCTAAGCTGTATTTGACTAGTCTGACTGGGTTCCTGCTAATCAGGACCCCAGTCTATCTGCTTTCTCCCTAAACTGTTGTGTTCAGTACTTAGGTACATCCAAGATTGGCTACTGGGGCACCCTTATAAGTCCCTAGTATATGGTACTAAGTTACCCAGAGCATAGGTAACCCCAGAGGTCTCCCATGGGCTGAAGCATGTATTATGCCACCCATAAGAGACCATTCAAAATGGATCTACAGGTCTGCCATTGCAGCCTGTGTATGCTGGTGCTAGCACCCCTTACTAAAGATATAGGTTTCCTATATCTATGGTCACTGCACTTAAAACCTATAAGTCATCCCTATAGCAGGCCTCTCCAATCCTGAAGGCAGGGTGCTTGGTTCTAAGTGAGAGGGTGCCCCTGCATGAGCAGGACACGCCTGCAGCCTACGGAGTCCATTCTCCTGGGTTGTCAGTGAAGCAGGCATATACTATATAGAGGGGCACCGCGTAATTACACGATAACCATCTCGAAAACGGCTGCAACGAATCCTATCATGTTTGGTATCAAACATGTTGGGATCATACCCCCACACCGTAAACGGTGTGGGAGGTATGATTCCAAGCACTGAAAGAGCCCTCTGTTAGGCTCTCAATGTTCTCGGTATCAGCCTTCTTGACCCGGACAGCACAAAATGGTTGCTCCCGACCAGAGACACATTTCTGCCCTCCTGCTGCTGAGACAAGCTCGAGCAGGGGAAGGCAGAACAATAGGCATCCTGAGGTGTGACCACCTCCCAGACAGAATTTAGTGTATTGGGACTGGGTGGGTGCACTTGCCAGTGCCAGAAAGTCTGCATGAGGGGCACATTTGGTGTCTCTGTGTATAGTCCAGTTCAAACCAATCCTGGGAGCCATTAGCTCCTGCTCTGGTGTGAAATTGTACAAAGGACATGGGAGTAACCTTCCCCCTGTTCAGGCCCTCCCCTGGGATAAGATTTAGATCAGACACCACTGCTCTTCTACCGTCTGGGCACTCTGGACTTCGCTGGACTTCGTTTGGGCCTGACTTCATCTCACTTCCAGTCTGCTGCATCATCTGTGCCTGTGCATCATAGAGGAACCTTCCAAGGCCTGTGAAGCATCAAAGACACCTAAAGAAAATCTCCCTTGGAGTAAAGTAGTCACTCCCCTGCATTCGAAGGCACTGCAACTAAGTTTACCGGTCTGCAGATCCTGAGCTCCTCCGGACTCCGTGGGCTCTGTTAACACAGGTGGTGGTTTATCACAGCTCCCAAGGTCTGCTCTACCCTCTCACCAAGTTGAGGCCAGTATCCCTCGTGGGGGTTGCAATAACCAAACCCCTGTGCACCGCTTTCAACTTGCAGTTGCAAAGGCTTGTTGGTTTCTTTCCAAGAAGATCTTCGGGCTCCAAGTAGCCCCAACCTTGATCACCTCCAGTGACCAGAATCTTCAGCCACACCACATCGTGTGCATCGTGGCCTGCGTCTTTTGGTGAGCTGCTTGAGGTCCTCTCGCAACTCCAGTGCCTCCGGCCTGTGGGTCCACTTGAGGGTCACACTTGTTTCTTTTGGGCTCCCCTGATTGCTCGGGGCCTGCCCTGACTCCGCTGCCTTTGGCGAGTCCCCTGGACCTTGCTGATCCTGACTTTGCTCCTTCTTTGATTTCTGCGTGGCTTGTCTTTGCCAAGACTTGTTGGTGCTTCCGCCAGACACCGACCCCTCAGCACTCGACATCCTTAGTGGGACAGCTCGTGCACAGCTCCTGGTCCTCCTCAGCAAGGAAAAAATTCTTTCCAAGGCAATCGAAAAGAGAACATTGTCAACACAAGAAATTTCACAGTTCAAAATATTTTTGGATATGTCAGCAATAGCAGCTAAAAGGCGGAGAGAATTTATCCGAATGATTGATTCTTTCAAGTCTAAAGGGGCACAGGCAACTATCGTCCAGCAATCAAAGTTGAAGTTTCTTGCAAATGGCAAGTTCCACCTACTAGACAATGTAGCAAAGGTGCAAGAACTGCTTCAGCTGATATCGAACTGATCAGAGTATTTTTATTTTTGCTGCTATGAATGTAGTTTGATGAGCTACGACTTAATTCTCTTTCCTTTTTTCTCACTCTTTTTCATTTTTTGGGGGGCACGACTGGGCCCCAGAGGGCATGAACCCCCAGTGGAAGGGAGGCACACCAAGGGGTGCAGCACCATAGCACCCAGTACACTAGAAGGGGGTTGGGAGGAGATGTTGGCGATTCTCCCACAGTTTTCACAGGGCAGGGGGGGGCTGATAGGGATCGGACATCCAGGGTGGGGAAGGGTTGGTACTGGAATAGGGAAGGGGGGACTCGCAGGACGGAAAAAGGGGATAGTTCATTTAATCGGAAAGACATCCACATGACATTGGTAAAAATCAAGAATCAATACAATACAAGTAAGGTCAATGGATGGGAAGATCAGCTCAACTCGCTAGGTATCTGTATTGATGCAGAATATTACCAAGCATTTTATATGCTAATTGCACCGCATTGTCACTTTATTTGCTTCCTACGCATAGACACTTTAACTAGCTATGTCATGCATTGTCATTAAAATGATAAGTAAAGTTCATGGGTCGAAAGATACCTCAATTCTTCCGGTATTTGCATTAGTGTTGAATATTACTAAGCACTTTACATGCTATTTGTACCACATTGTCACTTTATTTATCTCTTATGCACAGACACCTTTACTAGTTAAACCATGTACTGTCAGATATAAGACAAATAAGGTAAATGGGCTGAAAGCTTACCTCAACTCTTCAGGTATCTCTATTAATGCTCAATAGTTTTATGCACTTTACATGCTATTTGTACCACATTGTCACTTTATTTATCTCTTATGCACTTTACTTGCTTTTTAAGCATAGACACTTTAACTAACTAAATCATGTACTGTAAAACTAGCATTTTAACGTGTTTTAAAATTTTAAATGAAGACATACCTATGGGCACAAGGTACTTTGAATAGGATCTGTTTCCCCTGATGGCTTCCCTACAGCAGGCATCTAAGGATTCTGTAGGATTTCTTTCTTTCAATGCCAATGGTCTGAATAATAAAATAAAAGCCCGGGCTGTCAAAGAATGGATGAAAGGCAATACCCCAGATATCATATTGATATAGGAAACGCATTCTGTAGATAAGAGGAAATTCTCATTTAACATGTTTCAGCATTGGGCAGGTAGTAACCATTTTTCATCTGCATGTACAGCTCAAAGGGGGGTAGCAATTTTTTTTCATACATTTTTCCCTTTTCAGATTTTTTACTCCCTAATAGATAAAGAGGGAAGGTGGGGTTGGTTAATGGCTAAACTAATGATACTAGACTAACCATAGCCACGATTTATGCCCCAATAGAAAATAATCCTGCGTCCCTGTCGGAGCTGTATCACGCAGTGCTGATACTTCCTGGTATGGTAATAATAGGCGGGGACTTTAACTCCCTACAGAATCCTGTTTTGGATTCATCTTCTGAGGTACGGAAGCAAAATAATCCACGCACAGGTGTGGTGCTATCGGAATGTATGGAAAAACTAGACTTGATAGACAGTTGGCGGGAAAAAATTCCTACGAAAAAAGAATATTCGTGCTTCTCAGCCATATATAAAACAGCCGCTAGGTTGGACTATTTTTTAATTTCTAGGAGACTAAATTCAGTCAATTGTACCTACATACAAAACAGCTTTTCAGATCATGCTTTAGTAAAACTTGAATTGTCTGGACTTGGGAGGGGCAAAAACTCCCCTAAATGGACATTTAATAGAGTACATCTAGATGATGAAGACTGGTGTAAGTAAATCCAAATTGAGATTGAAAGCTTCTTCCATATAAACAGGAACACGGCCACGATAGAAAAAGTGTGGGAGGCTTTTAAAGCCACTATTCGTGGACCTATAACATCTAAACAGATTGCAACTGGACGGGCTCAAAATATAATGAGAGCACATCTTGAAGCTGAAGTTAGGTGCACTAACAAACAATTTTTAAGGGAGAAAAGTAGTAAAAATAAATTTGCTTTAGAGCTAGCTCGTCAGGCTATGCAAGACTACTACTATACTAAAGTATATACGACTAATTCGGCCTATCTCCAAAGGGTTCAAGACTTCACTGGTAAATACTTAGCCTGGCAAATAAAAGATAAACAGGCACAAAACAGGGTTCATGCGTTGACCCACAAAACCACTAAAACCTGCATTACTAACGAAGAGCAAATACAAAAGGTTATTTAGACAAGAGGTTGGCAGCCTGAAACTAAAATAATTTCTTAATAGATTGCAAATTCCAAAATTACAGGCAAGTCAAAGCACAAGTGTGATCGCTAGTGTTACATTACAAGAAATCGAAGCGGTTGTTCAATGCCTGGCTAATGGTAAAGCATGTGGGCAGGATGGCAGTCGGGCAGAATTTTTTAAACAGTTTAGTGCAATTTTAAATCAGGAACTAGTCCTGTTAGCTAGCTATATTTTACAGGGTGGAGAGATACCATCTTCCTTTTGCACGGCTGTAGTGGTTAGTTTCCTGAAACAAAACAAAGACAAAGAGGATGTGAATTCTTACAGGCATATCAGCCTCTTGAACACAGATTATAAAATTATATCCAAACTATTAGCAAATAGAATAAACAGCTGCGTAGGGTCAATTATACACACAGACCAGTACGGATTTGTCGCCGTCCGACAACTATCTTTTAATACCACCTTTTAAGTTGAGGCCGTTGACTATTTTACTCAAAATAAAATCCAGACTCAAATTATGCTATTAGATGCCGAAAAGGTTTTTGACCTTGTGTGTTGGGAAAGTCTTTTTTACATATTAGCTGAATTTGGCTTTCCTTCCGAGCTGATTGCAGTAATCTCTAAATTTCATAAGGGGGTCACAGCACGAATAATTGTAAACACTAATAAAGTTGGCAACTGTAGAGTTGTTAGAGGAACAAGACAAGGCTGGCCCATATCTCCCCTACTCTTTGCGTGTTTTATTGAGCCCCTTGCCATAGCCATTCGCTCAATTAGCAGTTCAACATCTCCACTGCCTGGTATGACAAACATTAAGCTCTACGCTGACGATATCGCTCTCTTTTTAAAACCTAATTTAGAAGTCCGAAATCAAATATTTAATATTTTCTAGGAATTTCAATCCATTGGAGGATACAGAATAAATAAATCAAAGACAGAGATATTGCTCTGAAATTGTAATTCTGACACCTTATTAGCAGAATCGAGTCCACTGGTCAATACCAACCCTAAGAGGCATCTAGGTGTGTGTGTCATGGAGAATATCAAAGACCTTTATGCCTTAAATTATATCCCTCTTTATAATAAGATAAAAGATAAGTTGATAAAAATGGAAAGACCTTCCTATATCCTTAATAGGCTGGGCAGCCATAATTCGTATGATGATTTTACCCTTATGCAATTTTCTCTTTTCAGCCATTCCAAATGCGGTTCAAATGAAATATTTTAAAGAAGTGCAAGGCTTGTTGTCTACGTTTAAGTGGGCAAATAACGTATCAAGACTCGCTATTGATGCACTATATAGACCTGGTGAAGAAGGGGGTTTAGCTCTTCCTGACTCGAGAGAATACTACTTTGCAAACTTTGCACATATCATGTACAGAACAATGAAGATTTTAAATATTAATAGAGATGATAACTTCTTTATAGATCTAATCCACCAAGAATCTGAAATCAAGGATTTTATGCGTTTAACAAAAATTCCCCAAAAAGTCAGATATTAAACATTATAATGGAGTATTAAGAGAAAAAAACAACTTATTAGTCAACTTGCGTTCCCTAATATTAGTGGAGAAACTCTGCTCTCTGACGTATATAGGTCGGGATCCATTGCTAGATCCGGCGGGTATAGCTAAATGGAGAAGTCAGCGTTTTAGCAAAATAGAGGACTTTTTAAATGGGAATTGGAAAACCTGGACTGAAACAATAACTTGAACATAGTAACATAACTTTGCAATGGTCCTTCACTAGGATCAGACATTTTTTGCAGGATACACATTAATGAGACCAGAGAGCTAGTGGGGCAATTGTTAGACCCTAAAAATCGCAAAATGATCAGCGGCTGGGCTGCCCTCCTGAGAGGTCGGGCGGCAGGTAAGCTGTATCTGAAAGCACAGAGAAAATGGGAATCCCAGGAAGGGCTACAGATCTCTATCTCGGCCTGGAATCAGATCAATAAGTTTAATTACTCTTTATTGAAAGCGGCCAATCTCAGATGAATGCAATATTATACTAAGTGGTTCTTATATCGAACACCAGATTTCCTACATAAAATAAATCCTCAGATTTCTGCAAACTGCTTCCGAAACAATTTGGAGGGAGGAGGGAGGTGGACACAAATTATCTGGGAGTGCTCAAAGCTAAATGGATTTTGGGGAGCAATTAATCAGTATTGTTTTAACGGATTGAAAATTCAGCAGATGCTAGACACCCAGACTGTTGTGCTAGGATACTCACCCGATTTAATAGCTAATCCACTGCAAAAAAATATATATATATTTTGGTCCTGCTAGCTCGGTCATTGACACTCCAAAGATGGCAGTCGAATGATATCCTGACTTTCCAACAGCTACTTTGTAAATTAAATAGGATTAAGGAATTCGAAAGAAAATACGCTCTAAGATCGGGTTCATCTAGGAAGTTTACGAAACTATGGGAAATTCTGTGCTAAGACATAGGGGTCGATTCCGATCTCGGCCGGTAGGGCTCCAAATCGGATCCGGCTTAACCGGATCCGATTCGGAGCCCTATTTCCCGACCGATTCGTACGTGCGTCCGGGCGAGCGAGTACGATGCGTGCGCTCGCGAAATCACCGACCGACTCGTTCGCGGGACCCGACCGCTCCGACCGACTCGCACGGACATGACTCGCACCGCGCAATGGAGACATTCCCCGGCCGGGTAAGTACGATGCGAACCTCGAGGAGTCCGACCGACTCGCGCAGTCTGGCTCCAAAGAGCAGTTGGAGCCGCACTTTGGGGGTCCATGTCGGAGCCCCCTGTACGCGTAGCCGTGCGAGTCGCACACAGGGGGGACCCATGGGTCCCCCCTACCTGTGCGTGTACGGCGCGAGTCGCTTCACCACGTATCCGCTGTAGGGGGCGCCCTTGTTTGCCTCGCACCCATTGAGGCAATTGGAGCCCGCGTACGCGTTGTACGACTGGCTCCCATTGACTTCAATGGGAGTCCGACCGAATCGAGTCCAATAGCATACGTGCGCATCGTACTCGTTCGGTCAGGCTGCTAGGGTCCGATTCGGTCGGAAATCTCTCCGGTCCAGCTCGGTCGGTGAGATTTCCGGCCCGAATCGGAATCGGCCCCAAAGTATGCACTTGGTGGGTTGCTAGGCAGGGTACACAAAAACTATGGCTCAAGAAATGCTGTACATGACTCTCAATTTGAATTGTGCAATATTCTAATCTCGCCTCTTTTCTTGTGTATGTGTTTCTTACATTTTTTTATCATGTGGTAATATGAGACTGTGTAATAATCTATTACTGTACTATGCTTTGATGAACTGTCCCTAAAAATTTTTTTTAAAGAAAAAAAAACAAAGTGCACAGGAATATATAACGGTCATCCTTGGAGTTTTAGAAAAAGAAGAAATAAGTATTGATGACTTATTTGGACTGAGTTACACATGGAACCATGAGTGTGAAGATTGTTCTTTCACGTCTACCACTAAAATCAGTTCTGAGTGATTTCTGTACTTAACACAACCTGATCCCAAAACTATGCCTTTTGACAGATTGATTAAAAATGCAAACCAAAATATGACCTGCCCAAATTGTAGATCAGATGTTATGTCTACTTTGCACTTAGGAAGAAGTGGAAAATACCTTATATTAAAATTACAACTTTGCAGAGCAGATGGATCTAAATTGTCATTCGAAATTACAAACTTCAAAGCTGGACAAATATCAATTTCTGGAAGAACTTATACTACTAGAGCTATTTTCTTTCACAAAGGAGTTATTGTAACATCTGGATACTACACTGTCTATTTAAAGTGTGAAACTGGATGGACAAAATGCATTGACAGCAACCTTACATTCAAACCAAAGCTGCCTTTCAAACTACAAATTTCTTACCTTTTGTTTTTTTAACTAAAGTTCTAAAGACAATTTCTATAAATAAAGTAATGATTAGTGTTTCCTCTACGTGGATTATAAGTGTTTTAGACCTCATTCGGCCTACTAGGGGTGATGTCTTCAAAAAGGTCTCCAAAATACAATTCTCTTTCATATGTATTAGTACTATTGTACCCGTTATCATAATAAGAGAATTATTCTTAGGACATGTTTGTGTACGTTAGTTTAGAAAATTGTAGGTAAAATAATTGATTAAGGGTTTGTAGTAAGTGCATGCATAGTGTCACCTATTTGTAGTGATACACTGTGCAGTTTTTTTCACTGTAATCCGTGTGATTTATTTTCCCCACTGTTCAAGGGTGAAGCTTTATACACTACGGGCCTGATTACAATGTCGGTTGAAGTTGCCTCCGACTGACATCCCCATAGAATTGGAACCGACCGACCTCCAGTCGACGGTCCCGACCGCATTATTACGATGCAACCGCACATGGTGTGGTTGCACACTCCCATGTCCCTATGGGAGCTTTTGCTGCGGTCGGAAACCAGCCACAGCACAAGGTCCTCACGGTGCTTGCAACAGGGTGCAGGGATTTACAGGGTAGGCCCACAACTGTAGGCTGCAGAGGCAAGCGCTTTCCAACAGCCTTTCCATGTAGGAAAGGCCGGCATCAAAAGGCTGTGTAGAACCGACATCATAATCCCAACGGTGGAAACGCCGTCCTAAAGGGATTATGTTGCGGTTCTGACTGGCCGACGGGCTCCTTGAGCCTGTCAGAAGCCTGCTGGAATGACCGGCCGCTTTGATTTCTGACCCTCTACATTGTAATTAGGGGGTCGGAAGTCAAACCAGGGATTTCGGCCAGAAAGCCTCCGACCATTTCCGACCAATATCATAATAGTGCCCTACATCGTTTATGGTGTACAAGTATAAAAGCTGAGAACAGAAAAAAGGGAAAATTAAATGTTTTACTATAATGCGATATACTTTAACAGCATAGGTAATGTGCACTGTTTTGTTTTTGGAATCTTGTAAATGTAATACTAATTTATATTTATGTTCTTTTTCAACAGTGGTCGGAGTTATATCTCTTCAGATGTGTCAACATACTTGTAGTGCCACATGAGTATTTGTTTGAGATAGTGCTGGAGAGGATCTTCTAGCAGAAAGAGTACTTCACATGCTTTGGCAGTATTTTCCGTTCCCTGGAGGGGATGGTGAAAAACTCCCATGCAATTTTTTACCACTTTGCTTGGGGTTGGTGCTCCAAAAATCTATGTTCAACAGGCTGTGGCAACTGATTTTTGCTGACACCAGATGCCATTTGATTGGCAAATGATGGGAAAAGAACCAACTTTTAACACAGTCTTCATGATTGTTTTTTCCCCACTGTTCAAGGATGAGAATGTATACAGTACATTCATTATGGTGTACAAGTGCAAAAGCTGAGAACAGTAAAAAAGGAAAGGGAAATGCTTTAGTATAATGAGAAATACCATTAGAGCATAATACACATTTTTGGCTTGTTTTATAGTATGAACTTAGGCATCGCAGAAACTGAAAGTTTATAAAGGAATTTTGAAAAAGTAATACTAACTTATATTTATGTTCTTTTTATTTTTAAAAAGATGAATGACACCATCTTTGGAAGTACAGTAATTTACTAATTACTTCTTTCTTACTGCTTCCACAAAGCAACAATGTAAAGGAATACACTAAGGTAGAGATTCATAATGGAATTGAGACATTGAGACACATAGTGATAGAGGCACTCATACTTCCAGTCACTCATTCATTCAGCCACTCACACATCCACTCAGTCACTGATATAGTCAGTGACATATTTAGTCACTTACAAATACATCTACTACTACATGTACTCACTTACCCATATAGATATTCACACTCTCACTTAGTTGCTAATACAAGTACTAGCCCATGCACTCACTCACCCACACAATAACTCACACAACCACTCCATCATCCATACAATCACTAACACACCCAGTTACTATCCCATGTAAATACTGATACACCCAATCACTCACCCTTTCAGCTAGAAAGACATCCACTCACTCCTCTAAACATTGACACATACACTTACTTGCTTACCTATACAGCTACTAACACATCCAGTCAGTTACTTATGCAGCTTCTGTCATATATATTCAGTGTTACATAGAGGCAATAACTAAGTTACTTACTCACCCGTACAGGTACTCACACAGCCATTCACACACTGATACAATATGTCACACCCAGTCTCACACTGTTGTATATACTATCACACTCAGGCACACACTGATGCAGCCACTAACACACCTAGGCACACACTCATGCACACACTGATACATGGAAGCACACACTTATGCATACAGTAACATACCCAGAAATACACTGACGTATACAGTAACACACCCAGGCACACACTTATTTATACACACTGATATATTCAGGCATACACTGTTCTATACATTATCACACCCAGGCATACACTAAGGCAGACACTGAGGCACCCAGACACACACTGACACACGCACTCATTCACCCATACAGCTACTTACACACACACTCATTTACCAATATAGGCACTGACACAGTTGCTTACACACCCATACAGTCACTGACACAGCCACTCATTGACTAATATAGCTAATTAAATACACATCCACTTACTCAGCCATATAGGCACTTACACACCCACTGAATTACTTATACAGTCATTTAAAAAGTCACTCAGGCATCCACTCTATCTCTTATACAACCACACAGAGCCTCTCAATCACCCATATAACTACTCACACCCAGTGTCACACTTATACAGCCATTCAGTACCCCAGTCACTCACTCAAATAGCCAGTCAGACACTCATACAGCTATTCATACACCTAGTCAGTCACTTATAAAGATACTCACCCATCTCGTCACTCAGTCATTCACTCACTAACACACCCAGTCACCCACATAGCCACTCACACACCCATTATCATACTCAACCAGCTGCTCATGCCCCCAGTCACTCAACCATACAACCACTCACACAGCCAGTCACTTACTCATACAGCCACTGATGCAGCCACTCGATCACTCATATAGCTACTCACACAATGACCCACTCACTCATACAGGTACTCAGTCACCATGTGACTCATTCATACAGTCATTCACACACCCAGTCAGTTACCCATACAGCCACTCACACACCCAGTCACTCACTTACACAGACACTCTTCCACCAAGTCATGCAGTCACCCCCAACACACTCACTCAGTCACCCATTCAGCCAACGACACACCCAGTATCACAGTCATACACCCGCTTACATCTCCAGTGACTCACCCATAGAGCCACTCACACAGCCAGTCACTCACTCATACAGCCACTCAATCACTTGTACAACCACACACATGCCACTTACTCACTCATACAGCCACTCACACTTCCAGTCACTCACTCATGCAACCACTTACACACCCAGTCAGTCATACAGCCATTCACACACCCGGTCACTCACTTATACAAATACTCACCCACCCAGTCACTCACTCACTCATACACCCACTAAGACACCCACTTAGTCACCCACACGGACACTCACATACTCTTTCTTATTCATACAAGCACACAGAGTTTATCTTTTTTTAAACCATGAAAGCTTATTCTAACGAGAACCTTTTTTTTGTTTTATTGTAACTTTTTTTGTTTTTTAACATTTTATATTTTTTGTTTTTTGCAGAAATAAAATTGCAACTGGAAAAAAATATTATCTGAAGACAATCTAAAATGCAGTGACAAGTGCCATGTTTGCAGTAATAAAGAAGAAAAAATAACAGCTGTGGTTCTTTGCTGCTTGCAGGACTGCAGCAGCCGATTGTTCCCCCACTGTGCGGACTTTTTTTGCACTTCAGGCAAAATGCCCCTTATTTTATTTGTTCTGGGGACTTCTCTGTCAGATGTTGCTCCACTTCGGTGTAAATTGTCTCTCCTGGTGTTATTTGAGTTCAAGTAGAAGTAGATAATTCTGTTGCACTGCACTCTCTCTGCGCTCTTGTTAACTCCTTGCTGTGGTATGTCTGCAGGTGGTTCAACAAGCACTTCATGTGCTTAGCCACTCTTTTTTCTCCCCAGAGGGGATAGTAAAGAAATCCCAGGTGATGGTTTGCTGCTTTGCTGGGGGTTACTCATCAGACAAATTCTCCTCTTGAGGGTGTGGCTCTTGCTGATCACTGCCACCAGATGGCATTTTATTTGTTGAATGGAAAAAAAAACCTCAAAATGCACTGCCAGTTTTGGAAAATACAACAGAGTTGCCAAGAAGCTTCTAATCTCTCCACTAGAAGTGCAAAAAAGAAAAACTGGGTGGGGACTTCCTTTGTAGATTAATGAAAAGTGCCTTGTCCAAAGATATCCCTTTGTTACGTAGGCATGTGACGTTTGCAAATTCCGTCATCGTGGTGAATGCCGGCTTCGTCGCAAATACATAAAATAGATAAAAAGTGATCAACAATAAAATTGCTTATAAAAATGTTACTTTATACATTATATTAGTAAACTGCTGACCTCAAAAGTTAAATACAATATGTGTTTATATGTGTTCCACCTTTTCAAAAATCCTGTCGAATTTGCAACTAATCGCGTTACCGGAATCGGCATAACGCAATCTTTCACGTCAAATTTGCGAATAATAAAAAATGTAATTAAAAAAACCAAGAATAAACAAAATACTAAATAAACTCTTCTAGTACACACCTGAAAGGCACCTAACACGAGTAGCCCAAGGTAAGGCCCAAGGTAAGGATCACTCACAGGGGTAATAGTGGTTCCAGTCACTGACAATACAGAGAACAATGTGGGTATATAACTTGATAGCATTTATTAATATCTTTAAAAAAATTTAATCTGTTAAAAGACCCTGTTTTAGAATGTTGTCAGGAATCAGGCCACGTGTTCTGTGATGTGGAACATAATCTAGTTCCTCAGTGCATGTCTGGTATAAGGAGTATCTCTTTTATTGAAACTCCCTTACTTGTACTCCTGGATACTAGAAGAGACATTTGTACACGCTCCCTTGTGAGCTTATCCTTGTGTCATGTGAGAGAGACTTCGCTTGGCTTCCTGTCCTGACTGGTTTCCATGCCCCCCCTTCCTGAGATCATTTCCTGACTGCCTTGCGTGACGACTTCGTCCTGTTTCTCTAGTTTCTGACCGAGTTTCCTGAATACTTGATATTACTTGTCTGTCTCCAGAAACCCCTTTTTGTTGCAGCTTCTCTTCTCCCGTGGGCTGACTTAAGCCTGTCCTTCCCCTGCCTACTCTGGGACTTTTGATACTTAGTTTCCCGCTAGACGCGCCATTACTTGCCTGCAGCCTAGAGATACTGGCAACTTTGTATCTCTTTGCTCTTGGCCGGCAGACACGGGAAGATTGAAACATTGTATCCCGCGAATCTTTACATCGCCGCTCCTACCGGCAGACGCAGGATAATTGATACATTGTATCCCGCCACCATCGAACAGAGACTGCTCCCAGACACGCGCTACCTGCATGTGAGTATTTCATTTCACCACAGTTAGCCCTTTGTTTTGACAAGAGGAGTTCTCAATCCCTTAAACTCCTATCTTGTTCCTGCTTCCTTTTTCTTTGTAGCAGCCACAGTTAGAACTCATATTTTTCCCTCCTCTTCTCAATGTTCCCTGACTGTGCTGTCCTGCATATATGTTGCTGCCATTGATTTATTGAAGCTTCACTTCATTTCTGCCATTTAGTGCCCTGCTTTTTTGGATGACTTTATTTTACGTGTTGGTAAAGAAGTGCCCTTTGGATGTAGAGTGCTGTTATCTCTAAACACTTACTACAGTGCTCCTGGGAGAATTATTTGGTAAGTGGAATCTTCTTTGTATCAGACATGCACTGTGATTGAACGTGTTAGCCTCTATGAGTTTTAGGGAATAGGGTCTGATTGTGTCCTAATTTCCCTTTCAGTTGTTGCTGTCCTTGCAGCATCCCTGGGAGTGGCCTGTCATATCTACAAGGGGAAGAGTGGAGTGAACTGTGGTTATTCTCTTCCCCTTATCTCCCCCTGAGCAGTGTTCTTAATCGAGAACAACTCATATCTCGTTTAGAAGCTGTTTTTGGGAAGTGTGGGGAAATTCTCTTCATTCCCGTGGAACCCGCCTGTTACCAGGTTAGTGGGATCTTGTACATTACAGAATGTAACTAATGCAAGTGTAATATAAGGAATTAGATAGTAACAACACTTTCTCTCACACAATAAAAAATATTACTACTACTAAACATACACAGGAAAGTATTTCAATGTCGCAATTGTTATTTAATACTTTGGCTGTCTGATGACAGACAGAGACATCTGCAGTGCAGTATCTAATAAACAGACATTATAGTTAGGATATAGATTATAAAAAATGATAGAAATTCACTGAAAAAGAAAAGGTTACAGGGACAGCATAGTTAGGAAATACAATTTAAAAAAACATAGAAATTCACTGAAAAAAACAAAGGTTACAGGGACGTTATAGTTATGAAATAGATTCTAAAAATATTATAAATACACTGAAAAAACAAAAGGCTACAGGGACTTTATAGTTAGGTATTATAAAAAAAAAAACTTAAAAATTCACTGATAAAAAAAAGGTTAAAGGGGTGGTATAGTTAGGAAATAGAATTTAAAAAACCTTAGAAGTTCACTTAAGAAAACAAAGGTTACAGGGACGTTATAGTTAGGCTCCGATTTCACTCATATAAAACCTGTGAAATTCAGCAGTCAGAGCTACCTGAGCAAACTATAACTTACACCCCCGCAATGCACTGCTTACGGCCTCACATATTACATCACTAATGACATGGTCAGTGACATCTCAAATGACATCACTGATGACATCACCCACAGAACCACTGACACACCCACTCACACCCCCATGCAACCTCTCATATACCCACTCACACACCCACACAGCCACTCACATGCACATTATGAGACCCATACAACCACTGATACACAGTCATTCACTCATACAGCCACTCACACGACCACTCACTCACCCATACAGACACTAACAGAGCTACTCACTCACCCATACAGTCACTCACACATACATTCAACCTTTCACAAAACCACTTACAAACCAATTTACACATCGAAACAAGCACTAACACACCAAATCACTCACTTATACAGACACTGAATGAACAATTCAGCTACTCACAAACCCGCTCACTTATTCACACACCCACTCAAACAACCACTCACTCATGCATACACCCACTTACACGCCCACTAACTCACCCATAGAGCTACTCACAGTGCCACTCAGCCCCTGATACAGCCACTCACTGAACCACTCACCCACCCATAAAGCCACTCACAAACCCATACAGCCACTCACACAGACACTCCCCCACACATACAGCCACCCACACAGCCACTCACACACCCCACTCACTCACCAATACAGCCACTCACTGATCCATACAGCTTCTCACACACCCACTTATTCATCCACACAACCACTTGCACACCAACTCACTCGCCCATACAGCCACTCACACAGCCACTCCAACACTGATACAGACAGTAACACTGCCACACATATGACATATGCTAGAAACAGTAGCACTCATTATAAGTACAAAAAGAATAGCAATTTTACTAATGCAGTAGCTTAGTATATATCTTTAAGTCTCCAAAATGTGTTCAAAACACACTCACTGGATGATGTCATCAGTGATGTCAATAGTGATGTCATTTGAGATGTCATCAGTGATTTCATCAGCGATGTCACTGACCATGTCATGAGTGATGTTATATGTGAGGTTATAAGCAGTGCGTTGCGGAGGTGTAAGTGTTGGACTGCAAAGGGTAACATTTACTATTCCCCCTCCAGTAGAGAAAGCATTGGACTGTAAAGGAGTAAAATTTACTATTCCCCCTCCAGTCTTTGCAACAGTAGGGAAAGTGTTGGACTGCGGAGAGGTAAAAGTTACTATACTCATTCCAGTCTATGCAACAGTAGGGAAAACATTGGATGCTGGAGGGGTAAAATTTACTATTCCTACTACACTCTGGCAACAGTAAGGAAAGTGTTGGACTGAGAAGGGGTCAAATTTACTATTCCCAATCCAGTGTGTGCTACGTTAGGGAAAAGCGTTGGACTGCAATGGGGTAAAACTTACTATTCCCACTCCAGTCTGGCAACAGTAGGGAAAGCATTGGATGCTGGAGGGGTAAAATGTACTATTCCCACTACACTCTGGCAACAGTAGGGAAAGTGTTGGACTGTGATGGGGTAAGATTTAATATTCCCCCCAGTCTGTGCAACAGTAGGCAAAGTGTTGGACTGCAAAGGGGTAAAATTTACTATTCCCACTCCAGTCTGAGCATCAGTAGGGAAAGCATTGGATGCTGAAGGGGTAAAATTTACTATTCCCAATACACTCTGGCAACAGTAGGGAAAGCGTTGAACTGCAAAGGGGTAGGATTTACTATCCCCACCAGTCTGTGCAACAGTAAGCAAAGCATTGGACTACTGAGGGGAAAAATGTCCTATAGCCTCTCCAGTCTGTGCAACAGTAAAGAAAGTAGTTCTCTTCAAACACATAACATATTTTAATCACTCTACTAATTGACCAAAAAAATTAAACTGTGAATATAAAAATTATATACATATACATTCAAAAAACAATTAAACAATGCAAAGAATTATTACATTTTTAATAATTATTATGAACTTTAAATACATTTATGAATCAATCATTTAAATAAATTCTTACAGTGTACTACTACAAACTTAGCAACTCACAATTGAAATATAATTAAAATAAAAAAGTATAACATGATTAACTTATTAAGGAATCAATAAAATAATTATTAAAAAATGAATAATTGATTGCTAATTAATTATGACTTAAATACCATCCCACCCTATTCCCCTACAAACACAACACACCGCACCTAATATATAACATTAAAAAGAAATTAAGAAACAATTTACATAATTATAAATATAATAAATATTTTAACAAAAATGTATGATTAATTGGTAATGATTACTTAATTAACTTCCCACCCTATAGCCCTACAAACCCAACAGCTTGACACCTAGACTATATCTTAAAAAATTATATAATTATACAATTTACATAATGAGTCACCAATTAAATAATTAGTAATAAATTAATAATTAATTACTAATTAATCATTACTTAATTAACTTCCCACCCTATACCTCTACAAGCCCCACAAAATGCACCTAAAATATAAAAAAAATTACACAATTTACATAATTAATTATCAATTAAATAATTTAACATTAATTAATTATTAATCAATTTTTACTTAATGAACTCCCCATCCTACATCTCTACAAATATAACTTCAAAAATATAATTACACAATTTACATAGCTAATTATATATTAAATAATCAATATTAATTAAAAAGTAAATATTACTTTATACTTAGTCAACTTCCCAATTTATATCCCTACAAACCCAATAACCCACACCCAAAATATACCTTAAAATATATTAATTACACAATTTACATAATTAATTATCTATTAATATTAAATACAAATTAATGACCAATTAATAATACTTCATTGACTTTCCATCCTGTACCCCTGCAAAACTGATGACATTATAAATTATTATGACACTTACATTACTAAATTATAAATTATATAATTTCTTTGACACTATAAATAACTATTAACAAATTAAAAATTATATATAAATTAAAATTAAAAACTATGGGCCTGATTATGAGTTTGGTAGCCTTACAGCTGCACCAGCGTGGCTGCGGTCAGAAGAAGACCTATACCCCTACAAACCTAACAACCCGAACCTAAAATATACCTTCAAAAGCAAAAGTATAATAATTACACAATTTTTATAATTATCTATTAAACAATTAATATTAATTAAAAGTAAATTTTTAATTAACTATACTTAGTTAACTTCCCAACATATACGCCTTCAAACCCAACAACACGCACCTAAAATATACCTTAAAAATATAATAATTATACAATGTACATAAATAATTATCTATTAGTAATAATTACAAATTATTCATTAATTAATTATACTTAATTAACTTCCCACCCTTCACCCCTGCAAACCTCATGACACTATAAATTACTATGGCACTTAAATTGGTAAATTATAAATTATTAAATATAAATTATTAATTGTACATTTTAAATGATAAATTACTATGACAATAAAAATTACTATTAACAATTAAATTAAAAATTATAAATAACTTAAAATTAAAAACTATGGGCCTAATTATGAGTTTGGCGGTCTTACCACCGTACCGCCACGCTGGTGGTCTGAAGAAGACCGCTGCAGCAGCGGTCTCCCGACTGCCGTATTATGATGTGACCCTGGGCCAACAGCGGTCTTTCTGACGGTGGTATATATTTTTTCATATATGTCGTTGCTGGTGTGTATATTTTGACTGCAGTTGACACATATGCATGGCACATGTGAAAAAATACCTACTACCAGTATTTTCCCATTGTTGGAGTCTGGACCATATGTGCCCAGTCCAGTCAAAGGGTAAATATTGCAAAACGGACTAACCTGGATTTCGGGCCAAAAGAGTAGTTTTCTTCGGGGTCAAGATGCTGCTGTGAAAAGGGATCCACATGGGAAAGTGAAGGTAAGAAAAGGAAATGGGTGAATATGGACCTCAGATCCTTTGATTTTGCTGATTCGAAGCAGGCGGTCCCACCATCACTGTTGACACGTCGGAAAGCCAACTCATAATCCCGATACAGTGAAACTTATCTGTGCCAAACTATGACAGCTGCTTTTCCCTGACCGCCATCGGGACGTCTGTGAATTGCTGTCTGTGTCGGCGGTGCTCTGGCAGTCTTTCAAACAGCAAACCAACAGCATCATAATACGTCAGGAGGACTGCGTAGTCGGCGGAGGTGAAGCCGATGCCAATATGTCGGCATAGGTGTGACCGCCAAACTTGCAAACAGGCCTTAAATTTAGAAATATTAACAACAATTATTCAAACAATATATAACATACACATTTAAAATATGAACTAAAACACAAAGATAATTTTAAAAAACAATATTTTTACAACTATATTATAATATTGCAGATGATATTAAAAACACAGATATTCTTGTAAACAATATTATTTACCTAAAAATCGATGTTTTTGTCCACGATATTTCTGCATCACTATCTTACTGTGTCACGTTATAAAAATCTCGATATTTGTGTAGCTCGACATTAATGATCCGATAATATGTCTAAATACCTTCAAAACAAGGTATCCCCTATACTAATGATGTTTAAGGTACGACTTCTTTTTTTCTAATGTTCTCCTCTTCCGAATACAAGAGCTTGTAATGTTACCAAGAAGTCTCTGTTTACCATAATTGCACATGGTATTGGACAATCTAACCCCAGGAATCACCTTACCGCTATGTATAATTATAATATTCCTTTTATTTCCAGAACTGTTAGGGGCCGATTCTGATCTCGTTCGGAAGCTCTCCGAACGGGATCCGGCCGGAAAAAGTACGAGCTGCACGCTTGTTTTCCGACCGACTCGTACAGCTGTACGAGCGAGCGAGTACAATGCGATTGTACGCATGTGTTCCGACCGAACCGTTTCCGGATCCGAACCGCTCCGACCGACTCGTACGGAAACGAATCGCACCACGCAATGGAGACGTTATACGACCGAGCGAGTACGATGTACGCGTCGGACAGCTGGATCGAGTCGGAGCATCCAGCTCGAAAAAGCTCCCGGAGCCGGACTTTGGGGGTCCGCGCCGGACCCCCCAACACCCGTAGCCTTACGAGTCGAACACAGGGGGAGACCCATGGGTCTCCCCAACACAGGTATGTACGGTGCGGGTTGCACCGACGCGTACCCACTGTAGGGGGCGCCGTTGTTCAAGACGTACCCATTCAGTCAATGGGAGCCCATGTACACGTCGTACGACCGGCTCCCATTGACTTTAATGGGAGTCTGACCGAATCGAGTCCGGCAGCATGCGGCCGCATCGTACTCGCTCGGTCGGACTGCAGGACTCCGGCTTGGTCGGAAAATACTCCGGATCCGGCTCGGTCGGAGAGCTTTCCGACCCAGATCGGAATCGGCCCCTTAATGTTTTCTGATGTTAGCTCATGGGCCCGTGAGTGGAATCTGAGGGGCTCAGAGCAGGATGTCTCAAATATGCCAGTCATTTAAGGCGGGATTCCATTTTTGTGGCTTCTTTTCCTGTGACTGACAAACTTTCAGCAATAGGAAAATGTCTCAGTTTACCATAATTGTAGAATGGGGTCAATAATTGGTAATAGAAAATAGCTAAATGTATAATTTGCAAGTAATACATGAATTTACAAAATTTTACACCGTTTTTTTAACGACATAAACTTACAGGCTCTAAGAGCCCACACCATTCAAAGCCCACTCTCCAAGACCGTCATGTGTGTAAGACAAAGAGCCTCCATTCTAAATTGTCCATGCAATGCTTTCAAAATGTTGAGTTGTGACTTTGCTTGGTGTATTATTTTCATGATAAACTACTGCATCCCAGTCACAAGAAAGGTACAGCGAGCCCGATATTGTCACTATTAGTTTGTCTCCTTGAGAAAATCCATTTCTTTTAAGATAAAACCCTCACCAACATTTTGTGGCATGCCTCAAAATAGGGTTAGCATCTTGTACGAAGTACCTTATTCTGGGATGCGCTCAACCACATTGGGGAAGCTCTAGATATCATAAGGTGGGAATGGGTGTATTCAAATTTTCATGCTATTTTTGGTACAATTAAAAGAATATAAGGTGATGTAACAGAAACCTGATTTGTTTGGACTCATCGACATGTTAAAGCCATACAGTGTGCCACTTTCAGGGCAATGGCTTACATAAGAATGTGGTAATCTAGTAAATTCCCAACCCAAACTATCCCTCTGTTAAGATAAAAGAAAAGTGAAGATGTCAGAAATTGCGCACTCACCATGCACAGTGTTGTCGTCAATGATGTAATTTCAGAAGTTGCAGTGATTTTTTTTTGTTTAGATTTTTTTATTAGGTTTTAACACTTTAGATACAGTGAAGCATAAGATTTTTCATTCTTGAGTTACATGCATAGGTAGACAGAGACAGTTTAGGCACTTGAGTGTACATTGCTGGTTACTATCTTTCTTAGCTGCCACTGGATATCATTACAGTCCCGGTGTTAAAAACATGTTGAGGCCATCTACAACTTCCGTATGTGTCCTGGGATATGCATGTAGGCCTATAGCTTGGTCGTGGAGCTACGTCTACCCATGGTACTTGTGGGAGTCATGGTATTCTGCCCGAGTAATTGGGCAACGTTCCCTGTCCCCTAATGATGTTATCTATGCTGCTGGCTGGTATCCTTAACTTAGAACCTGGGCTTTGAACTGGGGTACTGGTTTGGGGTCAGCGGGGAGGGAGGGTGTGTGCAGACGGGAGGGGGGTGAGTAGGTCCTCTGTGTAAGTGTGTGTGGCTACTTGGTGGCTGGTGACTGTTGATGCGGGGGGGGCTCGACTACTTCCCCTGTCTTATCCTGGCCCTATGCTTCTAAGGCAAGGACTGTGATAGGGCATCTCCGATATGTGTGTGTTCCAACTCGCTGCGTCTGTCATCTGGTCCTATTGGTGTGTCGGATCAGGTCTGGGCGTGGGGTGCCTCGGCTGGCTCTGCTCATGTGGTTTGCTGACTGAACTGGTATAGTAAGTGCGCCCATTCCATGGATATGTGGTGTTTGCGTGTTCCCTTTCCTTCTTCGTCCCGGATCGCGTCCTCTTCCGCTGCGCCCCACTTTTTGAATACTCCCACCCAGGCCTCCACTGGGGGTCCCCCCGGGACTCGCCAGTGCATGGCTATAGCTCTCTTTGCCAGGAGTAGTGAAAGGGACGTGAAACGCACCTGTACTTTATGAGTTTTCCGTCTCCTGAACACTCCTAGCGCGTACGCCTCCCATGTGTTGACCCCGGGAATGTTTGTGGTTGCATGAAGCGCTTCACGGATGTAGTTCCAGTATTGTTGCAGTGTAGGGCACCCCCAGAACATGTGTTTAAAGTCCGCTGCAGGAGCCTGGCATCGGGGACAGAGAAACTGTGTATCTGGGTAGAAGCGCTGCAGTCGCTCAGGCGTTAAGTATGCCCTGTGTAAGATATTAAATTGTATGTTTTTGAATCGCGCGTTTCTGGAGACTTTTTTGGGGTATTCTATAGCTTGCGCCAATTCCTTGTCGTGCAGTGGCCGATCTAGGTCCTCCTCCCATGTCTGCCGCAGTGAGGTCAGTGGCTTGAGTAGTAGTTCCCGAATGGCTTTGTACAGCCATTTGACAAGATGTCTGCCCACCCCCATATGTAGTATGATGTGTATTACTGGATGTGTCGGCGGTTCTCCTTCCACCGGGTCCCAGAACGGGCGGCTACTAGCTAAAAGTCGTCTATGCAATAGAAATTGTCCCGGGGGGAGGTCGTATTCTTCTACTAGCTGTTCGTAGGGTTGCAATTGTCCTTCCGCAAAGAGGGATTCCCACTCCGTCAGTGAGCTGTCTGTCCATACTCGTAGGGTTTGGGTGGTGTAATGTTTTTCCCCATTAGGGAACCCCACCAACGGAAACAATGGGGAGTATGGGGGTTTCCCCCTGGACATACGATGTATGTGCAACATACAGGTACGCGCTATCGTCACTTGCAGCGGGTATGTGCGCTGAGGCTTAGTGCCTGTCAAGAGCAGATGCCGGATTGTTGGTAGGGATATATGCTCCGAATCAGAGGTTGTCTCGCCCATGTGGCATTCTGCTGTCCAATGTGAGAGCCACTGGAGCTGTCCCGCTAAGAAATATGCTTCAAAGGCCGGAGCCCCCAGCCCTCCCTGATCCGTCGGTAGAAACAGCCCAGAGAGGGCAATTCTGTGCCAGCCCGCTCCCCAGATGAGGGAGGTGAGGAGGGTGTCCAATTCCCGGAAAAAGGGGCGAGGAGGAATGACTGGGAGATTGGTGAAGTGGTATAGTAACCTTGGAACGATAATCATTTTGGCTAGAGCCACACGCCCGATGGGGGCCAGGGGTAGCGTCCTCTAGAAGTTCACTGCCGCTCTTATGCCTGCCAGTGCCCTACGGTGGTTCCCTTCATAAATGTCGCTCGGAGAATGGTACAGTCGAATTCCAAGGTACCGAGGTGCCTCATTGCTCCAGGCGACTCTCTGGTCCCCTATTGTACTGTCAAGGGGGGCTAGGTGTGGGCTAAGCGGGTAAATCGTAGATTTGTCCCAGTTGACTCTAAGACCTGAAACCTCTGCGAACTCCCGTAGCACTGTCCATATTGGGGTCAAGTCAGATGCTATGTCACGTACGTATATGAGCAGGTCGTCCGCGTATAATGATACGCTGTGGGCTATGCCAGCAATCAGAATACCCCAGGCCTCTCCCTCCCGACGCATCCGTATCACCAAGGGTTCTATTGCCAGAGCAAATAGTAACGGGGAGAGGGGACACCCCTGGCATGTACCCTTCTCTACCCGGAATGGGGCAGAGATATTTTTGCCCAGTCGTACCCTTGTCGTGAGGTTTGTGTATAGGAGTCGTGTGTACGCGAGTAGGGTCGGACCCACGTCATTCCATTGGAGAACGGCAAACAGATAGGGCCATAGAAGGATGTCGAAGGCTTTCTCTAGATCAAGAATTAGACACGCCGCTCTTGGGAGCTGGGGACCTGCTCTGTCCTGTATATGGAACAGCCTAGGTAAGTTCTGGGATGTGTTGCATCCTGGGACGAACCCACACTGATCTGGGTGGATCAGTGGGGGGAGGACTTGGGAATACCGGTCCGCCAGAATTTTCCCCATGATTTTGCAGTCTGCATTCAGCAGTGTTATTGGCCTGTACGAGGCAGGGAGCCTCGGGTCGCGGTCCGGTTTTGGGAACACCACCAGAACTGACTCCCTTAGTGAGCCCGGCAGTTCATCCCGTTCCAGTGCGTCTTCATACATGTCTACTATTCGGGGGACCAGTTGACTTGAGAATGTGCTGTAGTATTATAGTGGGAATCCGTACATGCCCGGGGTTTTAATGCGCGCTAGGGCGCGAATTGCATGGGAGGCATGTGCTGACACAATCTTTTCGTCCAGGGCGTCCCTGTCTTCTACTGGGATTCGCGGAATGGTTAAGGGGCTTAGGAAGTGTTCCATTAGCTGCGGACTGCTTTGTGCGGGGCCTCGGTAGGTCTCTGAGTAGAAGTCATGGAAGATTTGTAGAATCTCTACTTGCGAGTGTCGGGGAGTCCCTGTCTGGTCGATCAATTCCGTGATGGGTTTTAGCTCCGTATCTTGTCGGGCCAGCCATGCCAGAAGTGTCCCTGCTCTATCCCCTTCTTTGTGCGCCCTGGCCGCATACGCTCTGAAGTTGTACTTACGCATATCCCTCAATGTCTCCGCATAAGCTGTCTTAGCTGTTGCTACTTGTGCCGTGGTGGCCTTACTCGCATCTGCGTCTTTTGTTAGCGTCACCAATGTAGTCTCTGCGCGTAGAAGCGCCGTTTCTAGTGTTTTCCGGACCCCCACTATCTGTTGTATACACAGCCCCCTAGCGACTACATTAAAGGCATCCCATTCCAGCGATCTGGAAGCTGCTGTATGGGCATTTGTCATGAAATAATCACGAATGCTATTCTCCTGGTCGTGTCGAAACACTTGATCAGTGAGACACTCTCGTGGCAATTTCCACGTTGGCACTGGGGGGCCTCCATCTGAGGGTTAGTATGTGGGCGTCGTGATCTGAGAGGACCCGGCCTAAATAGTCTGAATGTTGAGCCTTAGGGAGCAGTGACACAGAGCAGAGGAATCTATCCAGTCGCACGTGCAGGTAATGGGGGATCGAGTGGAAGGAGTATAGTCTAGTGTCTGGATTCCGGGTCCGCCACACATCCGCTAGTGCCCAGTGCGTCACCCATGTTTGAAATCGTTCTACTTGTTTATGTGCCGGGGAGTGTGCAGGGGGAGGGTGAGATCTATCGAGATGAGGGTCTAACGTGCAATTGTAGTCACCCCCTAAGAGCCACGGTGTTGATGTGTATTGGGCTAGTACCCCATTGAGGTGTTCCCAGAATTTGTCCTGATCTACGTTGGGAGCACATACACTCCCCAGGAGTATCGGTTGACCTTCTAAGAGCCCCTCCACGAGTGTGTAACGGCCCTCCTTGTCTATCGTGTGTTTGATTTCCTGGAAGGGAGTCCCTGGTTGGAGCCAGATCAGGGTGCCCCGGGCAAAAGCTGAGTATGCTGTGGCATAAATGGATCCCCGCCATTTCCTTCGCAAGCGGTCTACCTCTAGGGCTGTTAAGTGTGTTTCCTTTAGCACAGCTATTTGCGCGTGCTGCCTTTTGATATATGAATAAGCGGCGTATCTTTTGCACACTGTGTGCATGCCTCTAACATTGATCGTTATGATCGTGATGTCTGTATTAGGGATCTTGTTAGGCATGTAATGTTGTTTGTGGGTTTTGTGTTCGTGCTGCTGGGGCCAGGTCGCTGCCTAATGACCCCCCGCATCTTCGCCAGCTAACTAAGGTCAGTGGACCTGCCCGCCTGCACACTATTCTGCGGGATATCTGGGGGAGTCTGTGAGGGAAGGGGTGTAACTGCAAAATAGGGAGAACTCCCAACTAAATGGACCTGTCGCTCGGAGCGATACGTCCAAACTAAAAGGTGTGTACATGCTTTAGTACGGTATCTGAGGGTTCGTGGTCTCTCTTTGTCTCTCGCGGTGGTCTGTGTGGCCCTTTGCAGCATATGTACATAAAATACGGTGCCGGGCGGGTCCCTCCGCGTATCGTGTGGTGAGTCCGTTAGACGGGCATGGTGCGCCCTGGGCATGCCTCTATTTAGTTCCCCCTTACAGATTATCATGGTATTGTTCCATATCCAGAGTCTTGGACGATGCTGGATGGCCTGGGGAGTCTGGATGTGGTCCAGTGTTCTAAGCTATATGAGCGTGTCCGCCGTCTGTGGGGTCACTATTGGGGGGGTGATCGAGCCATCTCGGGAGGTATTTGTGTCGCTGGCTTCCTCCTCTGGCGTGAAGAGGTGGGGGCCTTTTTTGTCATCGGAGCTCTCTGCTGTCGGGCCGATCTGTGCTCAGAAGTTGCAGTGATGTTATAAATGATGTCACAGAACATGTCATGAGTGATATAATACATAAGGTAATTAGAAGTACATTTGAGGGCGCAAGTTATAGTTAATTTAGGGCATGAGTTATAGTTACTCGAGATAATTATAACTGGTGAATTTCAGTGGTTTTGTTTGTTTAAAATGGTATCATTTAACTGACATTTACACCTAACTATAAAGCCCCTTTAGATAGACAGACAGACAGACAGACAGACAGGCGGGCGGGCGGGCGGACAGATAGATAGATAGATAGATAGATAGATAGATAGATAGATAGATAGATAGATAGATAGATACATAGATAGAGATTTTCCCATTTGCTCTGGATCAAAGTCTGGAAACGTAAGCACTAGTGCCCAAAAATCAATGCTGGTGGGCCCCACCTTTAATCACCGCTCAAATTAAGGACTGTTAAAGTCCCTGGCAACCTTAGCTCAGGGATTTCCAGTGCTTTGGTGCTTAAGGTGCTGATATTGCAGTCGCTGTGCTGCTGACTGCTTGTCCTTGTATTCTGTTTGCTTTTGTAAATGTGGTGCCATGGTAGGTCTCTATAGTCCTCCTTCCTCCTAATGTTGTGGAAGATGAAGGAGGTCTGAGACAGCTCATTATAGACTTAATTGCAAATGCCAACAGGGTGGTGGGGTAGCTGTCGTCTGTCCTGACCTCCATGATGTGACAAGAAAGACTAGCACAGCTGCAAATGTAGCCCTGCGAAGTATTCCAGCCTAATATTGACTCCAGAATACTGTGCTACCAGAATATCATGGGGAAAGGTTTGACACCAAAATAGTGAGAAGGTAAGTGCATACAGGTAAGTGAAAACTAACTATTTTTAACTTCACATCTAGGGACCTTTAAGACATCTATGTAGATAAAGTAAGATAGAATTTATGTAACTCCCCTGACCCGTCTTGTCATTAAGTGGTGATCTCTTCTGATGTATGTAAAATAGGTGGGTAGGATACAGCCAAGCAGCAGATGGTTAATGTGGGGTGTGACATCAGAGCAACTAGCTGAGGCGTTTCCTATTGTTTTGCCCCTGGTCCACTCTCAGGCATGGTGGGTATATACATTTCTAAAGAATTCCTCTCCCACTATTCTGCTTTATTTGCTGTCTGTTTCGCTCTTCCTCCATACGTTCAGTCTCTGTCGGAGTGAGAGGAGAGTGCATGTTTACTGTTCAATGGCCTAAGTGAAGTATGAATTTGCTTTGGAAAACCCATGTTAAATTCTGAAGTAAAATGTTTTCGGACCTACCTCCCCATGTAGAACGTTTAAACTTTTTGATCAATATACATGAAATTTTGAACGCCACAGGCTTGACCTGTTAATGGCATTTCCTCCAGGTTTGGTGTGAATTACAAGGTTAAAGTTATTCTTGGTACAAAGATGAATTCCCTTTATTAACAGTTTTAATTTTAAATTTCATATGAATATGTCGGGCCCTATTACATATAGGGCACACTCTTCCTTTTGCGCACAGGGCACTTTTAAATGGGTATGCCTGGCGCAAACAGGGAAAGTCCTGCCTAGTACAGTGAATTTGGTGCCCCAGGGCAGCTGCAAACTTGTGTTGCCTTGGGGGCAGTGCATTCAAGTGAAATACAGAGCAGCTGCTCTATGTTTCACAGTGCAGGAGGCAACCCACCTGCACTTTAAAGGTGGATTAAAGATCCCTTTGCAGGTGGTTGCAGTGAGTGACCATAGGACCCCCTTTTCCCACTTCCAGAGTTCAGCCATCAGGGGGCCCCCATGCACATGAGATAATGCCCTCTCGAGATAGCACTCCTGCTAGATGTGTGCACCAGCTCTATCTGTATTACAGAAGGGGCCACACGAGCATCTGCTCCCGCTTCTGAAATACCAAAGTGCCCCGGGAACCCAAAAAGCGGGCACATATGTCCATTGCGCCTCCTGGGAACTTTCTGTAATATGACCCATTATATCCTATTTCTATAGATACACTGATTACTCAATCTACTATTACAAATAATAGTTTTATGCAAAAAACATTTTCCCTCTTATGTTTTCAATAACGTTGTCATCTCTATTTCACACTAAACGCTGTTGGCAACATTTGAATGACATTTTTTATTATAGGTATGATTTCCAAAAGGCTGAAAATTGCGCCGAGGAGAAACTTGATCTTGCTAATGTATTTGAAACAATTGTTGAACTATTAAAGCTGGCTAATCAATTCGTTGACATATGGGGAGACAGCCTTTAATGCTAATTGTAAAATATATTTTCTCATATTTATCTCTTTTCGTTGTATCTCATTTTTTAAATGAAATCTAATGGAAATGATTTTAGGCATAAAATTGTGATTATTTAAGCAAGCATGGAAGCGGGCCTTGCCTGTGATAGCATTTAGCCTTAGACCCCAACCATGAAAAATATGCATTAGGCGCAATTAAAGATGTATGGGATCTGCAGGTTACAATAGAAAATCTGTCTCCAACTGCAAGCCAGTCAGACACAAATTTCATTAAAATGCTCTGATTTACAAGGGGCATCCAGTGGACATGTCACTTCCGCAAGCAAGATAAAAGGTTTCCTGTGACTACTTTGTGAGTTGACAAAAGGGAGACCTATAAATGATATTGCAATGGAAAGGTGTGCATATGGACCTGGTAGCAAGAGAGTGCACAAAAACAGTTGTAAAGATTACAGGTTATAGTGGCAAATAGTGTTGGCCAAGAGAAGCAGATACCAGACAGACAATTAGATGGTAGCCATGATTCATCCTGAAATGACAATAACATTATCTTAATGATGGCACGGGGATGTATGTATTTTCACTGGTGAAGTCTCCTTAATTCACTAATGGCTTGGCACCAATTTTTCAGGAAAAACAGCTGAAGAAAACGATTAGGTGACATGGATGTCCCTCAAGGTAAGATGTTATTTTGGTCAGTGTGTAAAGACAGATTCAGCAAAATTGTACAGAAATATACTGTGCAGTATCTGCTTTAAAGATGCAATGAAATCATTCTGGGCACTTGTATGCAAATTAAAAGAAGGTGTGGAAATGTACATCTTTGCCTGAGTGCACTTATACATTTTTTCTATTCACATTTACTGTATTGCACCTGGACGGCTGCACCAGGCTCCTGTTTCCAGGTGTGCTAATGGGAATGACCTGTGACAATTCCAGTGGTGTCCTTTCCCCACTGTATAGGATTCTCGCTAGTAGGAAATGCGGTAAAAGCAGAAAGGAGCACTCCGCACAAATGCACACTTGTTTTCTGTGTGGCAAAACACTTTGGGGCATATTATCAAGCCCCTATCGCCACCACAACCTCACTTTTTGTGACGTTGTGGTGGCGATAGGGTCAGCTCCCTATTATCAAGGCAGCGTTAAGCCAGTTAACGTGGCTTAAAGCCACGTTAATTGGCTTAACGCTGCCTTGATAATAGTGCCCTTTCACGCTAAATTTAGCGTGAAAGGGCGTGCAGTGGGTGTTGCGGTGGGCGTTCCACCGCAACACCCATTCACTCGACGCTGCCACCTATTATCAAGAGAGGCGATAATAGGTGGCAGCGCCGAACTTAAGACCAGGAAAATCCTGGTCTTAAGGTGGCGATACGAGGAGAAATGCTTCATGCCAAGGTTTGTTTATGTACAGGAAGGTGCCCCTTCCTGTACATAAACAAACCTTTTTTTAAAATGCCATTTTGTAACTTACATGTGTGCTGCATGAAGCAGCACACATGTAAGTCACAAAATGGCATTTTAGGTTTGTTTATGTACAGGAAGGGACACCTTCCTGTACATAAACAAACCTCCCTGCTCGCAGACACCCTTGCACTCTGGTGCAAGGGTGCCTGCGTTGGCGTTAAGTCGTGAGACTTAGCACCATTGCAGGGGGAAACGCCAGGCTGCACCATATCCTTGGTAATATGGTGCAGCCTGGCGCTTCCGAAGTGGCAATGAGAGGCGTTAAGCCAAGGAGGCTAACGCCTCTCATCGCCACTTCCTTGCTAATATGCCCCTTTGCCTTGTGGAAAAATCCCCTGCTCTTCTCCCCCATGAAATGTGGTGGTGATCCTTTTTCCTTCCCATCCTGGAAGGAAATTTACTCCAACGTTGGCTGGTGTAAATCTCTATTTCAAGTGAGGAAAAGGGGTTGAATTGAAGTTTGTGAATGACCACAAACATACTTTTGTGGGCATTCCCAAATGTACAAACCAAGCAGCACCTTGGAATGCCCACTTGCCATCTTTTGAGTGGGGTTTACTACTTGGAATTTTTCTGCACTCCTGGCAGAGAAATCTACATTAGTAAATGCATTTATACCTGCCATGAATCCCTTTGTGAAGTCTTGGTAGACATAAAAAAGTTGTTTTTGGTTGTAAACTTAGTTATGACCGAATCTACCTTTATGAACAGGGCCCTCTGTATTTTAGTACTAGAAAATTCACAAATTTGCCAGGAGCAGGGTGAGAATGAAGTTTTTAAAACATTCAAATGTCATATGCTAGGGATGATAACACTAGCTCAAGCGCACTGTGCCACTGCCAGTGCATCAATGGCGACTCACTCTTAACAATCAAAATGCAAAAGAAAACAGCAAATTGATAAACATGCAACCTTGCAGTAATTTTTGCTAGATACTAACCCTCAACAACCACCAAAGCAAAACACGAAGAGTACCATGGGCAACTTGTGCCACATTTTCTGTATTCTAGCAGTTGGGAGGCATGTCCAAATAGATAGCCCAATAAAAACACTTGAGAAACACATTTCGTTCGCCAGTATGAATGGTGAAGGACACACTGCCATTGCATGAGAAGCTAATAGCAGAGATGAGAAAGCTCACTGAGCAATACGTCAAATACACTAAATAGTCGAATTTGGCACTAAGTTACACCCAACACCTGCCTGAGAGAGAACACTGGTGATCCTCAAGTCTATGGATCTTTAGCTCACACTTTGTGGGTTCATAAATGACTTTACCTGTTTTGTGTTGGTGCATACCTATGTCCCTAATAAGAGACCAAACTCTGACCTTGAAAATTAGCAAACGGCTAGGGCCCTGGCGATGGTGTCCAATTTCCTCCCATGTATGTTTACATTGTCGCTGTATGGAATACATATAACACTACACTGAATGCAATGATGAAGTGTCTTCAGGTAAAGGAGCTCATCAGGCGAGGAAAACTTTGAAGAGGAATCCACACACCAATATTATATTTCCATTAAGAAACAAATGGCTCTGCTCTCAAATCACAGTTGGCCCTGTGCCAGCCCTTTAATCATCAGGGAAAAGAAAAGTATCAGTAATCTTTTTTAAGCTGGAAAAAACAGGGTAGGCTCCCTCTTCAAAATAACCCTACCATCACCAAGACTTCGAGAGGTGAACAGAAAGCTAAACCCCTCTCCTCAGAGAGAAAAACAACAGGCGATATGTGGTCTGGCAGAGCCAGTCTTTATGACCGTGCTGCATTTGGTGGTTACTCGTGAGGAAGAGCTCCTGCTTCCTCATGTCCAGCTCCTGGAAAGGGATAGTCTGGATGGAGACTGTGAAAAGTAAGGCTCTTATCAATCATATGCCTGATAGAAACACCACCACTTATTGTGCAAGGAGGTCAAACACACCTCCACTCTGTGTGGTACTAGAATATAATAGTAAAAAAATTGATGATATGAATGAACATTGTGTCCCAATAGTATGATATTTTACTAAATAATCTGTAGGACACAATATTTCTATTACAGGTATTTCTGCCTGTGATATTATGACATCTGCAAGAATACACTGCCATCGCCGATCTCCATCACATGCTGTTCACATGTCCACATGTTCTTATATTTTGGAAGCAGGTCTGGCACCAAATCAACACTATATTTCACACCACAACTCCCCTCTCCCCCACAAACATTTTTCTAGGCAGTTTAATACTGGATTGGAAAGCGAGTCAATCCCAGCGACCACTTATTGATTTGTTAATAGCTGTAGCTTTTCAGCAAATATCAAAAAACTGGAAAGATTCCTCTAAATTATCCTATTTAGCTTGGTGGTATGCTGTGTGCCACAATCACCGCCTTGATACAGCACTCGTCCATCCTATCTCTCTTGCTACTAGACGCTCTCACCTTTGGGGTCCACTCACACAATTTCTAGATGATACCGTGAAGAAAACTTCTCTACCTGCTCCCACACAACAAGAGGTTACCAAGCCTCCTTGACTTCCGATTGATTGTCTATAATTATACTTGATTTATCATCTCTATAATAATTTTTAAAATTGTGTATTTTTGACATATACTGTTATTTATGATTTCTGTGAACCTTTGATTGTATTCATATCTCTTATATATTATCCTTTTACCATTCTAGTGGATATTATATATTATTATTATTCTTTATTGTACTTTTATGTATTCATGTATTAACAAACAAATGTATATATACGAAGTATTGTTCTTTTTATGATCATAGTAATTCTCTTTTCAATAAACCTTTTCTTGAACTTAAAAAAAAGAATACACTGCCATGTCACATCTGAGATCATTAATATAATTCATCATTGATACCTGCCTACAGTCTGTTTAGGCACATATCAATTCCAGGGTGGGACCATGGTGTCCTGAAAAGCAAGCATTTGCGGGCACTTAACCAGAACTCTATTTTGAGAGAAGGAAAGGAAAGCAGTCCGGTATCTTAGACCCCAAAATCATCATTATGAACCTGGAAGTTTTTTTGTTTTTTTTAAATGTTCCAACAGCATTTCAGCGAGAGCCATATCACAATTACAGAGGCAAGGGACACTTACATTTGTATCCCACTTTCAATCTCATTTGGGGCGAAACTATCAATAAGTTTCAAAAGGAAACATAAGGCACACTGTCATCCTCATTTCCTCATACCCTTCAAAAGACCAGCAACCTTCATGAGTAACAAGACCACCTTAAGCAGATTTGGGATTCGACAAACTGAAGCATCGCTCTTGGCAAGAGGTCTGTCCATGGTGGGATCATGGCTGCATTGCACTGAACAGATTTTATTGCAATGTTGAAAAGTATTCGTAATGGTATTTGAACCCACCAGACACAAGAAAGGACCCATAAACTGCAAATCATGCCTATGAACCAGGAACTGTGATATGCAAACACCAGAACCGTGAGCACCTTTGGGTGGGCTTCTGAATTTGCATGAATACATTTTTTAAGAAAACCTGTTTTTGTCAGTTAGCCTGGGACTAGCCTGAACTCTCAGCATTCACTAAAACTTCCATATCTTATACCACATAGTGTATCATAAATTTAAAAAAGTGTTTTTGCTGCTGAAATTGACAAATTTCCAGATCATTTTAGGGTTTTGAAAAGAGCATTTATGCTGCATCAAAGAAAATGGTCAGAGTTATAAGGTAATGAACTACTCAGGCAGATGTTAATCCAAAAGTTTTTGTGCTTCTTTAGCTACCATACCAGTCGGTATACTTGCAAAGAATTCTGAATCATGGACAATGAACCCCAAGAAAACCCATTTTAAATGGAACTGATTCTTGGTACAAGAAACTTTGGCTTTGGTGAAGCTAATAGGCAGCTTTCTTTGTTGCCAATGCCCCCTAGAGACATTCTGGTCCATGTCAACAGTACTTTGATTGTAAACATAAGACATACAACTTTGCATGTGAGACACGGAAAATGGGATCCAGATTATGGCATTGATTTCACACCACAAAAAGAAATCCTGATGGCATGGAGTAATAGTTGAAATATGTTGCACCATAATCAGTGCTTAATTTAAGCTGGTGGTTACCGGTGTGGCCAACTGGCGCTCATTTTTAAGGACTGTCACTTATTTTTTCTTTCGAGAGAGAAAAAAACACACACGATAAAGAAGGATGAAGAGAACAATGGTAAAACTGACACAAAGTGAGAAAGCAGGGACCTGCAAGAGTGAGATAAAGGGGCAGCAGTGTCTGGTACTTGATTAAAGAGACCTGAGGTGAATTCAACACTACGCAGCCTTGGGATTCGGTGCGCCGACTTTTAATAGCACCACGAGAGCAGAGCTTTGGGCACCAGCACTTATTCTTTTTAAAAATTCACCATCAAAATTATGATTAAGGTGACTAGCTATATAGCCCACTGTGTCACAAACTTTCCATGCAAGGCTCACCGCAACATGATTACTCCATTTATATGTCTGTTACAGACAAAGCTGCTGCACGCACTTTCAGAAGTATATTGTTAAGCAACTTCATTAACTGGAAAGCTTATATGTATAAAATGCTGTTTAAGGCCATTTCAGATGTGTGCATGGATCTCACAATTTCCATACTAAAAACATACAGTAACATATGATTTCCTAAAGGATCTATTAAATTATTTAAGAGATCAATCATTAAGCAGCAATTTTTATTGTACCCTATATACAATTTACAAACAATTTAGATATAGTTTATTAATTCTACAGTTAGTTTTCTCTTATAACAATGTTGAAATATTTCCACAGACAACCAGTTACTGCTGGAGCTTGTAGTAGGTTAAAGTTAACAATAGTCTTCTTAAGGTCCCATTTACATTATTTGGCCTAATCCCAACATGCCTGGAAAATGCAGTGCTGCATAGACTTTGCGCATGTTTCAGATTCAGCACAGTGACTTTGTAAAATGCAGAATCAAAAGAATATATGGTCTGGCCTTTGCTTCAATATTTTCGATAGTATACAAAACGTGATAGATGGATTGCTTCAATTAATCTCAGCCACTGGTAATTCCTCGGGCTGCATCCCAGCCCATTGTTTTTTTGCACACCATACCACCTGCTTGGACCCAGCCATATCCAAATCAGCCTTGACCCTGATCCAAAGGGAACAGTCCAGCCCGAACTGCCAAGCCAGATCATCCCTGAACTGGAACACAAGCAACCAGGACTGGTTCTTCATTAATCAGGACTCGTCAGCCAGGTAGAGCTTGGTTCCAGTGACACAGCATGCATGAGACCCATGTCTGGGCATACCCCTCCGACACATTAAAGTATACAAGTGATGGATGGAATACTTAAATTAATCACAACCACTGGTAAACGCTATGGCTGCATCCCAGTCCATTGTTATTTTGCACACCACACCACTTGACCATATGCAAATTGTTCTTGACCCTGTTCCAACAGGAACAACCCAACCCGAACTGTCAGGCCAGGTCATCTCTGAACCAGAACACAAGCAACCCAGGACTGGTTTCACCCAAGTTAGGGCCTCATCAGCCAGGTATATCTTGGTTCCGGTGCCACATTTTGCATCGGTCCTATGTCTGGGCATTCGCATCCAACTTAGGGCGACACACTAAAGTATACAAAAAGACTGATTTGCATATGGCTGGGTCCAAACTCAGGTGGCATTGTGTGCAAAATAATGATGGACTGGAATGGGAAACTGAGTAAATACCAGTGGCTGAGATTAATTCACGCATTCCATCCACCACTTTTAAAATACTTTTTGCATACTTTAATCAATATTTTCTATGACACTATTGGACATGGGCCTAAGTATTGTGACTAAGTTTATTTCATGGTCACATCTAAGTTTGTACTATCCAAAGAACAGATGTTCACATACAACTTGATCACTCTCAGCTTCAGAAGAGTTAGGGCTTGATTTAGTTCTTGGCGAATGGGTTACTCCGTCACAACGGTGACGGATATTCAGTCCAATGAAAATGAATCCCATTATATCCTAAAGGATTTATATTTTGGTGGACTGGATATCTGTCGCTGTTGTGACGGAGTAACCGTCCTCCAAGATCTACATCAGGCCCTTAGTTCTTATAGCTGGTGAGAGATGGGAGAGCAGTCCTTACTTCAAAGATGCAGAACAATCTGATGGGTACAGAAGCCTTTTATTGTGTGAGCGCCACTTGCTGTGAGTTACAGTATTTAAATGCAGACTTTTGGAGCTACAGTGAAAGGTACATGGCAATTGGGGATAAGCACATTTAAGCAATTGGATGGATGAGGCTCCTTGGAAAACAGTAATGGAGTAGTAAAGTATGTTAGCCTCCATGGGTTAAAGGTTATAGAGGGATGCTGTAAGAAATTGGGTTATTGGTTGAGGGTGTTAAGTACCCACCTCAATTAATAATCACAATCCTTGTAAGGGTGAACCATTAAAGTCACTAAGTATCCCTGAGCTCAATCCCCTGGTAACTACGGCACAGAGCAGACAGGATTAAAACTTGGAGGAAATGTGCAAAGTATTTATGTGGTACGAAACCAGCAATAAAGTCGAAATGCAAAAGAATTTTAAAAAATGAATTAGAAACAGAGAGGAAAATGTAATCCCCAAATGACACCAGAATGACAAAAATCCAATGAGAGTAACCAAAATATGAATTTCTAAAGTTTTAAGTAGAAATAGAACGAAGAAGCACAAAATGCTAATGATAGTTAATGGTCAGTAGAACAAGACCTAGGCAAAATTTGAAGCTGACCACGATGGAGCGCGGGTTGGATACACTAGTCAGGTTTGTCCTGGTCAAAGGATTAAGCTTCTGACTTTAGTACTTTAGGTCCCAATCCACTACAGAAGTGCAATTTTAAAAACCCCAGGACCTCAGGGGAGGCACTTAGAGACTCACAGGGAGTCAGGCACAAGTCAAAAGGAGGGTCCAGTCCAGGTGCAATTGCCACTGGTCAGTTGAGTGGAAAGGCCTCTTATAGCTTGTTGTTTCCCTAATACTTGAACAGGAAGATGGTCAGCCTTATGATCCTTGGAGTTCACTTATTTGTCCTAGATACAAAAAGGAGAGCAGGTCCAGTCTGCTAGGCTTTTTTAGGTCTCAGACAGCAGGCTCAACCCTTTTCTGATCTTATACAAGTCCAGGAGTTTTCTGAAGTGGATTCCTGGAAATGCCACATTTATGCTTGGCACAAGCTTTTGGGTGGGAGTGACTCCTAGGGATGCCCTAACCAATTGGGTACCCGAGGCTAAACCTCCTGACTTTGGGCATGTTCAAGATGGCTAAATTCTTCGGCCACACTAAAGTTGGGCTCTGAGAGCTGTGGGTGTGTAGTGAGAGCATTATGGTAAGTCTAGAGTACCACATCTCACACTAAAATCAAGTTTTAGGAAGTCCATGTACCTACTTTTAAATACCATGCACCTTGCACTGTGGGCAATAAGGACTATTTAGAGATGACTGATTAATATTTAAAAAGTAGGTTTAGGCCTGTCAAAAGCTGGTTATTTTAACAGGTTGAATTTGCAGTTTACAACTTGGAATGATCTTTATAATAATGCAAATCATGTTTTTAATGTAAAGCAAGGACAGTATCACACACATGGTTTTGAAGTCCTGGTTTCTTTTAAAACTGAATAGAAATATTGGTAATTATGGTATATAAATAGCAATTGCTTTCATTGCACATTTGTGAAGAATGGTTGGCCATGGTGGTGTAGATGTATATTTTGGTTCATGCACTTGTGTATGTGGTGGAGTATATGGTGGTGTCAATATTTGAACATGTGATGCTGTATGTGGTGGTTCACAGTAGTGTATGTGGTGGTTTAAGTGATTGTGTATATTTTGTTTATATGGCGGTGCATGTTTAAATGGTTTGGCATTGTATGTGTGACTGTACATGTAAGTGAATGTGTAGTTTGTGTTTGCATACTTAGGGCCTGATTTAAAGTTCCGTGGGTGGGTTACTGAGTCACAAACATAACGTATATACCATCTGCCATATTACAAGTGCATTATCTCCAACTGCACTTGTGATACGGCAGACTGGATATCTGTCACATTTGTGACGGAGTAACCCATCACCCGAACTCTAAATCAGGCCCTTAGTCTATTTTGCCTATGTGTAGTACGTCATGTATGTTTACTACTTGATGTGCTTGAAGTGTATGGTGTACATGTTGTAGATTTTGTAGGGTATATGTGTTTTGTGGGGTATAGGCAGGGCCACTGGAATTATGTGGCAGGAGAGGGCCACATTTTGTGGCAGGGTTGAGTAAATTATGCAGTAAAAAAGCCAAATTATGCAGCATAATGCAGGGCATATTGTAATCATTTTACTTCATAATTTTGTCATTTTTAAGCTTTGGAACACTGTCTGGCCATTGGTTGCACCTCATCAGTACCAGTTTAAAACTCTAATATAGCAATAAGCAATAGAAAGTTGGCCGGTCAAGTTGACAAAGGGCCTTTCAGTGCACTACAACATCCATCACTGCATTTTTAGTAACTTTTGAACAGTAAGACCTAGAAACAATTTGTTTTTGTTAAAATCTTCAGATTATGCGGCAGATTATGGATTAAGTGGCAAATGCAACAAATCTATAACTATGCAAAAATAACCGCGACCGGACAATCACATAATTCCAGTGGCCCTAGGAATAGGGTGTAGGGAAGAAGGGGCGAAGGGAGTACAGACTCTAGGTAATGTGCAGTTGGCAGTGTATAGTTTAAATGATGGTGTAGGTCAAAGGCAGTGTTAGGTATGAGGTGGTATGTAGGTGATGATCTAGGGGTAGCCATACTCACCTAAGTACTCTAAGAGGAGCAGATTTTAGCCAATTCTATGGGACCAGCCTTTTTTCTTAAAGAATCAATGGAACATGCTTAACGCAAAGAACTGTGCGGTCATACACTTGACAATAGGTATTACTGGTCTGAGGACAAAGATTGATACATTTCCTGTGATTTCTGCACCGTGATGGTGACAAATGTGCTTGCATTTTGTGTTTTTTAGAGGACAGGAACAATCGGGTGCTGGAGAGGGGAGTGTGGCCTGTGTCTCCGTAAGCTGTGCTTCCCCAGCACAGTGCTCAATCTTTGCCAATGGCTGTAGGTGGTGGGCACCGGGACCAGTTTTTTAGGCCCAAGACTTATTTCTGATCAGGGCCGGACTGGGAACCAAAACCGGCCCTGGCAAAGTGCTCGGCTGGCCCCCCCGGGGGTTGGGGGTGCGGCTGAGCACTTTGCCTGGGTCGGTTTCGGCAGATTTTGTTACAGGGGCCGATATTGCAGCTATGCTGCAAAAACGGCCCTGTAACAAAAACGGCCCCCCAGAGGCCCAAAACCGGCCCCCACCCTGGCGGCCCACCGGGGAAACGCCCGGTGCCCGCTACGGCCAGTCTGGCCCTGTTTCTGATCATCAGACTTTGACCCAGATCAAGAGAGAGAAAGGCAGAAAGAGAGGAAGGGGAAAGAGAAGAAAAACCAGTGGCTTAGGGAGAAAGCACAGATGAAAAAGAACCTGCAGGAGTGAGATAGAGTCATCAGAAGCAGGATGGTGGCTGTGGTGCTGGAACAGTTTTCACAGAGGGGTTGCTGCCATCAATTTGACATCACTGTAGTTATAGGGATTCTGTAAAAACCCGTTTGTCACACAAAGAACAAGTGTTATGGTAAAAAAAATGATTTTAATTTCACTTATATTTGGAGTTTATATTTCGCTAGTTGTAAAATTTTTAATATACGCTTATGTAATGCAAACCTGACGCAAAGTGTTTGTAACTCTGGGCCACAGGTTTTACAAGAATGAAAGAAAGCCTGCACCATGCAGTGTGGACCTTGTCAATATGTACTGCAGTACTGAGTGCCCACCTGCTCTTGAAGTCATTCTGCCGCCTGACTTTTAAAGAAAATAAAGCGTGTTCCTCTTTCAGGAATCTTTACAATAGTTATTTGGTATTTTGATTCTGCAGGGAACACGTTCAAGCTTCACTGCACGCAGTCCACAATTTTTTATTCTCCCACCCCGGCCCTGGCATATACTGAAAGTGGATATGATGCAGCGTTGGAAATGGTCCTAAGTTTTAGTCATGCTCTCCGGGCTGCCAGGCATTTGTGGCCACTCCAGGTTTTTAAGGGGCTGCTCCACCCACTCTTCTGTTGGGAAGCCTTAATTTGCATGGAAGCTCATCTCTTTAACTGTCTGTTGTGTGACAGCGCCGCTGATGGACTCTGTAATTTCCAGACATTGTGTGCACGGTTCCACATTTTCAGAGGAGATTTGGCAGGGAGGTGTAGTCTGTGTTTACCAGTGCACTGGGGAGCTGGGAGCTGATCCAGCCCTAGCTGGCTCCTTTGACTAATACGTACCCGTGTCGCCAGTTAATAGGAAAGGCCAGGAGGAAATCAGTAAACAGTAATTCTGTACTGCGTCTTACTGCCCCCTGCAGGGTGGAACAGTCATTGTGTGAAGATCCAAAATGCCTTGCCATGACCAGACCACACACTGATTAGTAAGTTCGTACCAGGAATCATTTCCGGTAAATGCCCAATTCATTTTGAAAATTTGAACCGTTCAAACAGCTATTCCTGGTCCCAGGACCTGTCGTGCGTCAAGTTTCACATTTTTAATCGTGCTGGCGTGCAGGAAAAGTACAGTAAACGATGGCAGATGAATATAGTGACAAACCCACTCACTATGTAATCCACAGTTATTGTACCTGATAATGCTGCAAAGCACATTAGCAATAACTATAAGCAGGGCACGAGTCGGGGGTACACGCGGGTGGACGACGTCCACCCACTATTTTCACAGGGTGAACGTCGTCCACCCTGCCAAGAAGTTGGACCCCATTAAATAAAGTGCTGAACTCATCCCGGTGTAATTTCCAAACACCGGGACACATTCAGAAGTGCCTGCACGTTGTCTGCTTTCCATCTGCAACAAGCAACAACGTGCAGGCGGGGACAAAGCTTTCTTATTTAAGACTCCTGCTGGGCCCATAACAAAGGCCGAATTTGAGGGGTCATCAGGCCTCCTTTTGTTCAAGTCTCTTGGCTGGCAGCAGTCAGGAGCCTCACACCTAGAAGCAAATGCAGCAGAGGGGAAACAAAGGTTAGCACTTCACACATACTTAAGAGAGGCAGCTTTTCACTTTGTTTAGGCTCTGTTTACTAGATATGCATGTACTGTAAGAATGTCAGATGTGTTGGTCTTTCCCAGTATTTACACAAAATAAAGGTAATTTATATAGCCCATGGGTGGTGGGATGAGGTGCAGCAGACAGTTCCAGTGGTGGAAGGGATGAGCAAGGATTTAAATGGCTGGCAGGTAACAGTGTGGTGGACAGGGCCGGACTAGGAGCGCAAACCAGCAATCGAGTGGGACCGGCCGCGGGGTTGCTGCGAGTGGAAAATACTGCAGCTGCTTTTGTTACAGGGCCCAATATTGCAGCTACACTGCAAAACCGGCCCCCACTCTGGCAGCCCACCGGGGAAATGCCCGGTGCCCGCTATGGCCAGTCTGGTCCTGGCGGTGGACAAGACTCCAACTTTTGCCCGGGGATTAGTGGACAGAGAGCTGCAGTCTGGCGGCGGTAGTCCATCCACTGTCCGGCGTTGCTTTACGCTGCACTGGTACTGGTTATGCACTGCAGCCAAGGGACAGTGAAGCTGAGCCTTGTTTGCTTAACAGATTCTTGAGTTTATGTGAGTGATGCACAATATGTGGTTAATGATGTGTACTGTTGTGATTGCGCTGTTGCCCAACTATGTGGTGTAAGTGTGCTGTATTGGGTATGATTGCAGGGTTTTTTCTACCATTTCCCGTTCATAGATATGCGATCAGTAAGAGCTTTAGATCGTTTGAATATGTAAAGTATCCATTTGCAACAACAGGAATTGAAGGAGGAAGAAATTACATTTTACCAGCCCTTTCACACAGAGAAATGGCAAATGGACAAGATCGTCCCTAGGTGCTGGTGTCTGCTCACAGTCCACTACTACAGTTGTACTGGAGTGAGGGGATTTCATTTCCACCGCTAGCATGTTATGTTTAATTATTTTTGAAGTTTTATATAGCACAGACCTTGTCATTGCTCATGTCACACGCTTTGCATCAAAGTATGCATATGTACAAAGAATCACTATGAGCCAAGAGCCACAAGCAGGTAGCAAATTGAAAGATAAAATACATTCAAAGTATATGAAGACATACATACCTTAACTAAATGTCTTCCAACAAGAATGTGAGCTAACACCTATCCTGGTTTCAGAGGTTAAAGAGGTGACTTGAACAACAGGCTTTTAGGGGCATTACTGTACCAAAGGGAAATATGCAGGAAATTGTAAGGAACGAAAATTGTAATAAGCTATAAGGAGGCCTAGGGAAGGGTCAGCCTTCGGTCTTTACGTCAATTATTTGATGAAGATGTTTTTTTTTCATTTGGGAATTTTCAGCAACAGTTCTCTCTTCCTTATACAGTTTTCTCTAGATAATTGCAGATGAGGCATTTTATTTTAAGTCTCGAGGAAAAAGATCTGTGCTGTATGGATAGCCCTTGCCTGGACCTCATAAGGAAGGTACCACTAAGGAGAAACATCAGGCTGGTCTAGAAGCAAATTTATTTGTCATCCAAGGGCCATGTAGTAGATCCGTTCCAGCTGAGGGCAACTAAGTGGAGCGCTTTGCTCAATACTGAAGTAACAGTTGTGGACCCCTGGTGTAGTCATTTGTTGTTTCACTCTGCTCTGAACGTATCACGTATTAATGTAGATCATCTGAAAGGTACCAACAACTGGTACTATAGTCCTCACCGTCTTCCTGTTACGAAGCTGAGGCCGGAGGACCTCTGTTTTCGCTGTGGACTTGCCTGAGCTGATGCAGTCAAAATGTGTGCATCTTGTTCTAGGTTGCGCCTTTACTGGGAATTTGTCTTTGGTAAGCTCTACAGTATCTCTAACCTTGTGGTTGTGGCTGTCCTGAATCTGATTATGTTAGGTCATTCACCATCTATTCCCCTAACCTGTGGGGCTTATATTTCTTTTCTATCTTGACTGGTTTTGCCACGATTCTGGCTTTTTAGCGAGCCTCCTGATCCGTGGATCTAGTTGTGGGAATTTATGAACATAAGTAGACTAGAGATGGTTCTTTTTGAGAATGATCCTTGGCGGAGAAAGTTGGGTCAGATATGGGACACCGTTCAGGGCTGCTTGGTCGAGGTGGCTGCTACACTGGACTGGTCTGCCTAGTCTCTCTCCTTAAGCTGCCTTCACGGAGCTGTCCTCCACTCATGTCTTTTTATGTTTTATACTGATCTATTTTTCCTTCCCTTCTTTTTTTGCTTTCAATTTCTGGGAAATAATTTATTATTCTGCTCAGCTAATCTGTTTTTGCCGATCAAGTTTTTTTGTTGAAAAATGTTGTTGGTTTTGCTTTGCTGCTAACTTTGCTCTTTTCTGCCTGATAAGTAATGTATTTGGTCCCCTTGCTTTTGTTTCTTGTTGTTTTCTCTGATTTACAAAAATCAATAAAAATCATTTAATAAAAAGAAAAAAAGAAAATTGTATTAGCGCTAATCTTTTGCTATGTTTTATCTTGTAGAAAGTTTGGTAATAGAAACTCAAGTCAGGAAAATGTTCCTGTCTGATTTCGGTGGACAGTTTAGTAAGAGTTCGTTCATACCTAACTTGCTAACTTGAAGCCTATACAACAGTCTGTTGTTCCAGAGTCTTGCAGTAGCACCGGAAAATGATTAATTTAGGGGCATATATATGAGCCACATGCTCCGTCATAGTATCATGTTTTGTGAATCCCTGGCGGTGCAACTCCACAAAATCATATTTTTGAGGTCACGCAAAGCCACTTTGCGTGGCTTTGAATGGCCTCATAGATAAAGAGTAAGGCAGCGCAAATCGCTGTGTTGTCTTACTCTGTGCTAAGGAGGCGTTCCATGGGCATTGCGGTGAATGTTCCCATGCAACACCAATGGATTTTGATGCTTCCCCAGATTTACAAAGCCATGTAACCTGGGGATGTGCCAAAACCTTACGCCTCCCCAGGGGAGGTGTAACGAGGAAAAATAATTTTATTTCCCCTCATTTGTTCCTCTTTCCATGTGTGCTGAATTCTGCAGCACAAATAGGAAGAGCAAAAGCCTCCCAGGATTGTTTTTGTGCAGGAAGATGCCCCTTCCTGCACAAAAAGAATCCTGACAACCACACAGGCACCCTTGCACCTGCGCTGCCCAATGCCAAAACATCATAAATGAGGCCCTTAGAGTTTTTTGCTTCGTTATTCCATCTGCCTATGAATGCCAAGCCGGAAATTCAGCCATGCCCTCACACAACCTTAATGCCCACTTCAGAACTGTACACTGCCAAACCCAAATGCCTTTGGTCAGGCCATGCTCGGTATTTCTGTGCTCAGTGCTCACTTCAGAAGTGCACTATTTCTAATTTTATTTTTATCTGTCCACCACATGTGAGTTCAGTGATTCCAATACGGCCCCTGTCAAGATTTTCTGGATCTGCTGGCCTGTGCGACTGCACTGAATGTACAGGCCCTACAATTGGATCCATGTGTTTTGTGTTGCAATTTTTCTCAATTTTCTTCAATTGTCAGTGTGGAAATTGCCATTCTGTAATTCTTCCAAGGAATAGAGATGTCACTATGCGTTTTGTGTCCCTTTTCTTCATTGTTTTACTGCAATCTTGGATCCATGAACATTCACTAGCTAGCCCACACAGATATCTGAGGGTTCCTTTTTCTGCATCTGTGAATATCATGGTAAAAATAATGTATTTATTAATTCTGTAATAGCAGGATCTAGCTGTCTGCAAGTACTGCATATCCTCTATGGTGTTATTAAATGCCTTATACAAAACTGGCCCACAGGCCTCAAGGGTAGAGAGGTACTTCCAAACAAGGGAAGGGGGAAGGGATACGTCCTCCCAAGTAATATCCACAATCAGTAAGTATCCAACCCAAAAATGGAACTAAAGTATAATGTATAGGCACAGTTCTCAATCTGAGGGATGATAAGTTGCTACTACCACTATTGGGAGCAATACCTCTTTATATAGTAACCCTCATACACTCTAATAGTGTCATGCTTCATCATTGGGTTCATCCTGGTTATTAAATGCCCCCCTTCCCACCTATACCTAGCCATATTTTTTTGCACCGCAGAATCACTTAATCAGATAAAACATGTTTTCAAAATTTTCACCCTTGGATCAATTTGTAGATAATATGCAAATTAACAGCTCATATGTTCAAAAGAATAACCCTTTAACGTCAGCCCTACACATGTTTGTGAAATAGATATTTCTAAAACTACTGAATGGTTTTACATGAAACCACAATAAAGGTTTAGCCTCAGTTAAGCTCTACCTTCATGCAAAGATTGTTGGAAATTTTTTCACTAGGGAGATCGCAAATTCCTTTGCGACTTGAAAAGGAAACACCAAATAACAACGTCCCCCTTGACTTGTCTACACATAAATTGCCTTGAAAAACTGCAGCACCTGCTTCATTTTATGCAGATTCATGAAACTGGGCCAAGGTTATCAATGAAAAATGTCCAACAGAAGTCTAAAGTTCAAGCATTCCGCACAACACATTATTGTTATTCTGAGTAAGACACCCTTAGTGTGATGGGTATAAGTAGGTCCTGTGTTAAGTGGGCAAGAGAGCTCTGTCTCTGTCTTGCTGATGAAGCATATCAAGGCTGCTCTTCTGTTTGTTTCTGTTCATAGATGACTTGACCTGGAAGCAGGAGCGGCTCCTCCATGTGGGCGGAGGAGCGTTGCCCCACTGCTTTCTCACAGTGCGAGAAGCAGAAACATAAAATGGTATTTTAAATACCATATTATGTTTCTGCCTCTCACACTGCGAGAAAGCAGAAGGCAGGGTTTGCTTGGGGGCGGGCGTGTCTGCTGGAGGGCAGGGGAGGAGTGGCTTGCCCACTGTTGTGGGTGCTGACTGTTTGGTCGGCCCCAGGGCCGACCAGAGCAGTCATATGCAATCTGCATTTTCTCTATGTAGGCTGCATGCAGCCTACATAGAGAAAATGGCCTCCCCATAGACGCCTGTGGAGTCGGCGTCCCAGCCAATCACAACGCTGCCATTGCAGCCGTTGTGATTGGCTTAGGGGAGGGGAGGGAGGCTGTCTGCGGCTGCTTCCTGTTGTAGGACGGCGCAGACTGACAACGCGGGATAGGCCGGCAAAGGTAAGTTAATTTAACTTTTTAAAAAATTAATTAAACCTCCCCCTGCGCGATTTCAACTGTCCCTTGATTTATTTTTATTTTTAAAATAATTTTATTATTTTCAATACAGAACATAAAACAGAAGCTGCAGATGTACAGAAAAAAATGAATTGATCAGTCAATGCATATAATAAATTGGTTATGAATAATAATGTAGATTTAAATTGACAAGTACGCATATGTATTAATACATACTTCAAAAACAAGAACATACATTAAATACAATCATGGCATCAAATATATTGCAACAACCCTTTAGATCATTCCAGTCTCCAAGTAGCTATCAATAACTAACACCTTTACCTGTTGTTGCCACTTGTCAGGCTGCCAAATAAAGAACGCCCTAATGGCCAGTATTTCAATACACACCACAGTAGTACTAAGTCCCACACAGTTCATCTCAGTAGTTCAAATCTTTTACCCGACAACCCATGCAAGGACAGTTAATTTCATCCTCTAAATCCTCCTGAGATATCAGAGAGCTAGCTGCTATTCGGTACATTTAAGACTGTGTCTGCGGTCAGCAAACAGTCCACAAGGAGTTCCCATGCTCATGCACTTTCAATCTTTCCCCACCCTAACTGATGGACCAAGGCGCAACATCGCATCATCCCTGGCCCCGCAGTAATGACTCCCAGTGACTTGAAGAATTCCCTTTTGGCTACAAATTCATGATCTGGAGGACCTTGTAGTCATTTAAAGCTTTAGGATCACCCTGTAACTCTGCCTTGCAATGATGAAAGATACATTTACAAGATTTCTTCTCCTTTGACCTTCCATTTAAGTAGGTGGGTGTCTGGGGAACGCTGATCACCAAAGAGATCCAGCCCTGCCAGACAACCCCTTATAACTCCCAGTTCAGCTTTAAGGAGCTCTGTCACATCATCCCTCGCCCACAGTAATGACTCCCAGTGACCTGAGGAATTCCCTTTTGGCTCTAACATCCATGATCTGGATGTCCTTGTAGTCATTTAAAGCTTTAGGATTGGCCTGTAGCTCCACCTTGCAATGATGAAAGATAAATTTGCAAGATTTCTTCTTCTGATCACCAAAGTTTTCTAGCCCTGCCGGACGACCCATTATAAGACCCCTCTGGCATTGCTCCTCTCCTCCTGATGCACAGGCAATAAATAAAGGGGTGAGAAGCCCTTCCACCTATTGTGGCCCTATGTGCACAACTGCATTCCTATCTAGCAGGGGACCTACACTAGGATGCTGCCCCCTCTATGTCACACTGTGTGCAACATGGCCAGCAGCAATGCTGGTGCTAAAGGCAGGGGAAGGTATTTATAGTTAAAATTGTTAAGATTGTTTCCTATAAGCTAATTTTCTCATGGTATGACATAGCAGATTTGAGTAACCCATGTTTAGTGAGGAATCCAGGAGTCCATTGTCCCATCCCTGGCTGCCATATTTAACCTTTAGTGGCCTAGTCTTTTCCATTTCTGTATGTGAAGGACAGCTGGGTGCTATTTACCTAAATATCAACTACAGCCTCACACATCGGCAACATTGACGTCACATGAAAGCATGCCAAAGGGAAACCCCATGGGCCAATGTGCACCTGAAAGGTGCCAGCTGCTGGTTATGTTGGTCGCTTTCCTACCGATCCATGTCCTGCATCAAGTAACACCGGCCAAGATTCAACTCTCTGACAATTACTTTCTTTCTTTACATCCCATGCCACTCTTGATAAACAAACAATGCAGCTTCTCCAGGCTCAGGCAGTTTCCATGGGAAGATTGCGGTCTTGGCCGGTTCCCACAGGAGGACTACAGGACCAGTGGGTCATTGCTAGCATTCACAGAGTTCAGTTGCTTGTGTGCAGATTTACCTTCAACCCTGGGATATCGGGCCTTTCTCGACTCATTGCCCTTTTGGCTGAAACTCCTTCTGGCAGCCTCCTATGTACTTTTTTTTTACAAAAGGATGGGGACAATGGGCTTTTGGAAAGGTCCAACGTACATGCCCTAGATAATCAATAAAGAAGAACTTCTTCTTTATTGAGCCTCCTATGTACACCACCCTGGAGTGTTGCCTCTCTTAGTGGAGAAAGGAGTGAGAACAAGGCTCACCAGCTGGCTCATGCCTTTCCTGGATGAAGAGGGTCTTTTATGGAAGTAAGTGCAGTCCTGGATTTGTGTTCCAACTTGTGGTTCCACGGTGGAGGTGCACTATGTTTGTATTTCTTTTTCTCCATCTCTAAGAGCTGTTACCACATGATTTCCATGTCTCCCCCTTGTCCTATAGTTTTCCCATACTTTTTCTGGGAGAATAAGAATCATCTTCAGTTAGGGCTTCCTCCTGCAACCATCTCCTTCACTGGCTTCAGGGATCATCCTACTTTCAGGAGGTTTTTGTGGAGCTGGTTTTTCCTCCAGTTTAAGACCTTTCCTACGGACACCTGTGTTTTACATAGAATACATATTGTGGAATAGAACAGTGGCTTCAAGAAGGAATAATCCTTACCTCAGACAGACCAAGACCTGGAACTGAAACCTACACCTGCGTCCAGTCCTTGACAACACCTCTGGATAGAGTTGCAGCTTATACCTACATTAAAGCAAAAGCTTTGCATATTTGAGAGCCCCGTTATGCAATGTAAATCTGGCACAGAAGAATTACCCCCAAATCAGAGACCTTGTTGAAAAATATAAGCTTGACCTACTGTTTTCAATGGAAGCATGGATTAGAGGTGAAAGTGCATGTCTTGCTGATGAGGTAGTTCCACAAGGCCTCAAAATTCTTAAAGTGTGCCATCATTCATACCTCATCAATATAAACATGCCCCACACATTTTGACAATGATATAGAAAGGTTAGGATACACCTGCAACCTGCACTATACACAACATCTAATCTTACGTTTTTTGCTCAAATACCTTCCATTACAGTCACCCTCACCCACAGAGATCAATTTTCCCCCCATTACTTTTCACCCTTTACATGCGGCCCTTGGCCGTTCTCTCACCTCATCATGTGGCCTCATCTTTCATGTATGCAAATGACATGCAAGTTATATTTGCTTTGTCTAGCCCAAAAGATGACAGTAACTAAGAACCATCTGGAAATGCTTTGTCACAATGCCTGATCTTGACACACTGTTGGAAGCTGTAAAATGTTTTGAATTTGCGTCCACCCAAGACTGAGATACTACTTACACCAATGCTCCTACCTTCTGGCTCATGACCCACCTATCTGAATGCATTCAACCCCCTCCATTTTCCCTGAAAGCTGTACAAATTTGGGCTTCTCTTTGGACAGCAGCCTCTTACTAGAGTCTCAGGTGTCCATGGCATCTGTCCTCTGTTTTGACTAATTACAAGTCCTAACAAATCTTCTCCGCAGGTTCAAACCTTTGTAACTCCCTTTCCACCACTACTCGCTTAGGTTTGTACATGTTTGTTAGGCAAGACTCATCTGAAGAAACTAGTTCTGATTAATCTTTTTCATTGATGCATTTTTGACAAAATGTTCTTCAAGAATGATTTTCATTGGATTAATTAAATATAACAAATATTTTTATTTTGGCTGGTTTTTGTTTTTGTTTGGGGAGATCTGCCTTAACCCCTGCCCTCTCACTGGCTTTTTCATTTTTTTTTTAAGGTAGTCATGATTTTAAACCCTGGCGCCTTCAACCTCTCCCCTGCCATTAAACCCCCATTCACCGCCCCATGTCCTCCTTCCTCCTCCAAGATTTTTTTGTGAGCCCTCTCAGCAAACCCCACACCAACTACGCCACCCACATCCTCAATTCACATGCCCTTTTCACTTCTTACTTTCAACTGACTCTCCTCTTCTTCCATGTGCTGTCTTCCTGTCTGCTAGGTAGCAATAGGCAGAGGAAAAATGCTCTGACAACCTTTTCAAACATTTACTCTTACTATTTCTTTTGAATTAGGAATTTCAAGATTTTTTCCCCAGTCCCAGGAGTTAATCGGGAGCTTGTTGAAACTTTTCTACAAAACATTTCATGGATAGAGTATTGCGGCATCATGATATTTTCACAAAATGAAGTTTCATCAGACTGATTTTGTTAGCATGGCTTTCTTCATTTTGGAAATTCATCATAATGATGGATTTCCATTGCTTAGAGCCGATATTAAACATGTTCAGTGAAGTCATTTTCACCTGACTTTTCCCTGTTGCGATACCTCCCTAGCTCCAAGAAGCACTGCATTAGTGCACTTTTTAAATAATTTAAAAAAAAATTAACAATATTTCTGTGCAGCCACCAAAACATATCACTCCTGACATAAAACTGCATCTGCAAAGTTTTGAAAAGAATGAGAGTCTCACGGATCAAGAGCTGATAAATCTTTGTGGTTGTTCAACGCAAGAGAAGTCTGTTGAGTTCCTGCTTGAAGAAAGATGTTGCCAATTTAGGTGAAGGTGAATCAGGAGTGATGACAGCTATCAAAAAGTTGTGTGACGGAACAACGCGTGCAACTACCATGCATGCCTTTACATCGTCTCCAGTACAACGCTTGTGTCAATACCATGCATGCATTTACAGCGAACATTTTCACCACGCATATGGCTTTACCATGCATGCCTTTACCATGTAAATCTTGTTGTAAAGCAATTGGGGGCATATTAACAAGCCGGCGATAAAAAATTATCGCCGCTTTAGCGTCTGTTTTCAGACGAAAAGCGGCGATAATTTTATCGCTGTATTAGCAAGGTCACGCTATCGCGTGAATCCTTGCCCTATCGCCCTTTTCCATAACGCCACCTTTGCATCTCTAATGAGATGCAAAGTGGGCGTTCCGTCCCAAAATAACTGGAGAAATGTCGTTAACCGACATTTCTCCAATTATCAAGGGAATCGCTAACAAGCATAGCGATGAGAAAAGTAGCGCTAACCTTGGTTAACGCTACTTTCCTTACGCATGCTTTTAGTTTGACTTAGCCATGATATCCAATGGAAGGTGGATATCATGGTTAAGTATGCCCAGCCCTATCAACAAGCTATCGCCAAATGTCGTGCGATTATCGCTGGATTTCCAGCGATAATCGGACATTTGGCAGCTTGCGCCAGGAATTTTATCGATTCTGAGATAAGCGTTGCTAATAGCACGCTATCTCAGCGATAAAATTCATCGATAGCCGGCGATAAATATCCTAGCGCTAAGTGCGCTTAGCGATATTTATCGCCGGTTGTTGATAATATGCCCCTTAGTTGGTAAAAACATACGCGAAGTAAAAATTTGGCATGCGTGGAAAAGGCATATGCTTGATAATGGCATGCATGCAGTTGGGGCGCACTGGTGCGTTTCTGCCTGGTCCACACCCTTGTTGTTTGTCTTTCTTGTTGTTGCGTTGTAAAACATTACTCGGAGCAGTCTTAACAGCATGGATTGCACAATCGCAGCAACTGGAATTTTGTTTGCCATGTAAATGCAGTCTTTCTTTCACAAGTATGGCTGTATCTTTTGGCACAGTGCTGTCACATAAATAAGAAGGAGCCATGGGCCCAGTGCACTTCCTTAGGGAGCAAACAGATATTACATGAAAGCCCACGTGATCCGCTCACACAGGTAAATAGATATTTTGAACGGACTTGCACTACTGCGTTTCAACTGAATTATTTAAGGAGAAAGTTAACTGAAGCCACACTAAAAGTGATGAAATAATTGTGCAGTCTTTTTTTAAATCTGGAGGGATCCAACATACAGTTTCAACTCTGATGAAAGGTAGGGCAAGGCAGGGGTGTGGAGAAAGCTGAACACTAAAATCATTCCCCTAGCCCTGAGCACTAAAACTGTCCTCGCCCATCCCTGAATCCTAAACCAGACACTTTTCCTGGCCCTGAGTCCTAAAACCGCCCCCTGCCGCAGCCCTCTGCCCCGCCCTGAACCCTAAAACCACCTCCTTTCCTGGCCTTGAGCCCTAAAACCACTCCCTGCCACAGTTCCCTGCCTGGCCCAGAACTCTAAAACCCTTACACTAGCCCTGAGCCCTACAACCTAATCCACCCCTTTTCCTAGCCCTGAGCCCTAAAACCGCGCCCGCCACACTCCTTGCCCAGTCCTGAACCCAAAAACTGCTGTGTGACACGGCTCCTGGGTGGATGTGATTCTGGCCTTTGGGTGCCAAGGTTGGGGCACCCACCTCTGGAGGACGGTCACACACATCACGCGACATGAATAGAATAACGCTTGTCCGTCCTTGGGAGTTCCACACCGGGCAGACACTACAGCTGCCTCTATTTTAAAATTAACCCCTCTTCCCTCCCTTGGAGGACCAGGAGGACAGCTCTCCATGAGCAAGATCTTTATCCTACCTCAGTGAGGCAAAGCACGTCCCGGCACTCCGCTCCTGCTTCCAAGAAACAGGGTGGATCAGCAACCGCTTTATTCTACCTCAGTGAGGCAAAGCACGTCACAGTGCTCCACTCCTGCTTTCAAGAAACAGCATGGACATTCCAAATGTATGTGCGCTTTCCACCCAGGTCGGCATCTACTATAATGCGGTCATAACCACGCATCCTTTACAACGAACATGCCTTTACCACACATGCTCGATTTTGTAGTAAAGGCATGCGTCAATGCCTAATGCTAAAGCTAGTGGTGAGAATGATCTTATTACTGAATAGTATAAAGCCTTTGGCAAAGTCTTAGCCCCAGATCCCCAAACAAGTCATGCAACGCAACACAGCAAGACACCTCTGTGTTGCGTGACCTGGAGAGGGCCGGAATGTGACATATCTACTAAGATACGCTGCACTCTTGCTCTCTCCCTGCACTGGCGCTCTGAGTTCAACCTAGTGCCAATGCAGGCAACCTTGCACCATGGTGCAACGATGCCTGCATTACAGACTAGATTGTTTTTGTGCAGGAAGGGAAACCTTCCTGCACAAAAACAATCCTCTGAGGTATTTTTCCACTTTCTATGTGTGCTACACAATGTAGCACCCATAGAGGAAAAACGAGGAGAAATAAACATATTTCTGTGTTATGCCGCACCTGGGAAGGCGTAGCATTTTTACACATTCTCAGGTTCACTTGTTTAAGTAAATCTGGGAATGTGCCCCAAAAAAATGGGTGGATGCATGGGAACACCCAGGGAACGCCTCTCCAAGGCATTGTAATGCAGGGAAGCGACTTACACTGCCTTGCGTTACTCTAGATTTACTATGCCAAGCAAAGACACAAGGTGGCTCCGCTTGGCAGAGTGAATCTCATTTAAGGGCTTGCGTTGCCTTGTGTGACGGAAGGGCAATGCAAACCCTTGGTAAATCTACCCCTTTGTTCCATTTTAACAATACTGTTTAATAACATGCCTCAAGGGGGATGGACCCCACTGTCATTTAAAAATGTTATGCTAAGTTTCTTGAAGCCAAACAAATCAGAGCTTGATCATAGCTTTCACTGGTAGTAACATTGTTGAAAATGGATTATAAAATATTAGCCACAAATCTTGTAAATTATCTAGCTGCCTAATTTATAAGGATCAGACTGGATTTATCCCTGGTAGGTACTTAGCCTCAAATCCACATTACATGTTGGAGGTCACCAATCTATTTTCAGTTTTAAAGATCCCTGCCATGGCCATTCTTCTGGACTCAGAGAAGGCATTTGAACTTGTGCGCTAAATGTTTTTATTCACAAGTCTTCAGGTGTTTGGTTTTCTTGCTCTGTTCAAATCATAGATAGCATCTCTGCACCAGAAATCAAAAGCTAATGTAATTTTCAACAGGGACCCAATAAGTGAAGTTTCCATGACTCGGGGAACCATCAGGTGTGCATGATGTCTCCAATTTTATTTGCCTTGTTTATCGAGCCATTAGCCAAGTTAATATGGAGTTCGACTAATATTTCCCCCAATTGCAGATATACCTGTAATTAAATTGCATGCAGATGATATTGCACTTTCTTAAAGCAGATCTATCAATAATAAAGAAAACGTTTAAACCTTTCCAGAGTTTACGAAGTATGAGGGATATGAAATAACCTACTAAAAGTCTGAGATGGCGGGGGGTAAATCAGGTTACGATGGCGGGCGGATCGCCACCGCCCGGCCGGCGGTGGCGATCCGTCCGCCATCGTAATCAGCCCCAACTGTGCTCAAAGAAGTATTTGCAAGCAAAATTTGTAGGGAACCCAGCTGATATCTATTTGTTCGTTAAATTATCCACCATTACTGTCTAAAATAGATTCACTTCTAGAAAGGTGGTGTATATTTTTCTCATGTTTATGAATCGTGTTGCATTCATTAAAATGTCTATCAGTCTATTTTTTGTTCTCTTTCAACTTGTGTTTCTATCTTTACATGTTTTGTTTGAAGAAAATTGAAAGTAAGCTAGTTTTGTTTATTTAGGGAACAAAACCCCATGATTATTAAAAGAAAATAAAGACTTATAATGTCTACATCACAGGGAGCTTTCGGCTGTCCAGACCTTCACTTATATTAATGGACTTGTGTTTACTGCAGTGAGAGGGTTTAAGAGGGCCAATGCCATTTAGATGATAGTCCAACAACACATATAATAAAATACCTTTCTGTTCCGGATTTACCCTGCATCTTGCATACCTCCTCGCTTCCAAAATCAGTTCATTTTAAGATTTTGTAAATTTAGTAAAGCAATGTAATGACATTTTTTCAGTCTTTCAAGATTATGAATTACTGTCTATCTTTTTGGGCTGGAGGAGCATTCTCAATATATGGAAAGGTTTCTATAAAAGAAATTGGTGATGAGTTAGGATCAAATCGGTTATTATTATTTTCAGAAATCTATATTCCAGTTGAAGTTGATAAGGCAGTCTACCTTTTTTTACCTATTAAAAGATGAGCTACATTCTTTGTGAATTGAGGATATTTGTATTTTGCCAGTGACAGTTACATTTATGTTCAGAAGTGAATCTAAGTAGCTAGGTCTGTCAAACTGGTATTCTTGGCTGCAGAACTAAGCTTACAAATAGAATCTTCATTTATTAATAAGTAGGATGACAACTGTAGTATTCATCTTATGTTGAATGATTGCTGAACATTATGTGCTTTGAATAACACATACATCTAGGGCAGTCATTTCTGTAGGTTACATTTATAGAATATATGGATTATATATTACACTCCTGCATATTTACATATAATCCCAAACCAATCTCTTAAATATAAGGAGATTCAAGTGAGGAATTGGTTTCATATGTTTTGGTCCTGCAGACAGTATTGGGAGGCCACATTGAATTATGTCCATCATTCCATTCATATGACTGTGGCCATCATTTAGAATAGCACAACAGGAAAAATACCACTTTAAGATCAACTAGAATATTTGAATTTGTGGTTATAGCAATGTTGAGAATATGGGCAATCATAACAACTAATTGGAAGTCAGAGTGGCCTCTAGAATTCTAGGCATGGCAGAGAAAATTAGAACAAATTTGATTGCTGGAGAAATGTTTTCATGAAAGATATGGTGTTGGTCAGGACATTTTTTAACTCCATCAGATTTTAATGGGCCTCCATAATAAACTCTTTAAAAATATCGAATTTGCTAACCTTATTGAAATTCTATTTGGTTTGATTTAACTATTTTACGTAGACCCTTCTGTGGTTTCTATTTATACATGTGTTTATATTTGTATCACCTTTTATCTGGACAGTGAAGGCCTGATTTACAAAACATTTTGAAATGGATTTGAAGAAAGAATGTCAGAATCACAAAATCTGAACTTTGAGTTTTGTCTGGCTACAAATTCCTGTTACGTCCATGAAAAATCTGTTTGTATTGTTTTTTTTGTATTGGTATGTGCAGATAGTGGGACAAGGATATTCTAAGGGGAGGAATAAGGTAGTGGCTATGCAAAGTTTTGGAATTTGTATAAAGCTGGAACCTTTTTCTTACTCACAAATGTGTTACACTGTCATTTCTTTGTTAGAATGTCATGTAAAGGTAAACTAATATAAAAGGTAGGAGTAAATATGATTCCAGGATGGGAATGTGAATGAACCACCTTCGTATATCCTGGGGTGGATGGAAATACCCCTTCTTTAACTGAAAATAGAATCCAGGAGGAAAAAAATTAAGTCAAATGTGGTATAGAACCTATGCGTCTACCTCAATCATGCAGATTGTACAGCCTGCAGACGAGCCTCAGGTGCGAGTGTGTAGCAGAGCGAGTGCTCATGGAAATCCATACTTTGCAGAGATTTTGAGGTCTGCACCTGGGGATTTTTGTGAATTTCCTGAAAGCCAGAAATGTATGCAAATCATAAATATGAAACCTAAATGTGTAGATTTCCACCTTACAAAATGTGTCTTTATAAATCTGCCCTAGTATCTCTTCACACTTTTGCTTTATTCTGGTTAGGTCGTCTGGCATTTAACAACTTTTGCAGTGTTAAGTCTTTGAGCTTGGCTTGGCTCCAAAACAAAAGCTAAAGGACACCAAAAAGAGCCTTTGGATTTTGGGTGTAAATTTACTTCCCTGGTTTTCCTCTTGTGTATGGAAAAAATTCAGATTTTATGGATTTGTAATGGTTTCCAGGAGTATTCATTGAAATCTACACAGTCAAGGGTCCCCAAGAGTATACCCCATTTCAACAATAAGGAGGTATTTCCACATGCATAAATGTACATAGTGTGCACTTGTACATGTTTAAGGTGTATGTATTAGTGCTAACTGATAATGAGTGCCATGTGTGTGATAATTTAACTTTTTAACCACTTTTAGGATTTAGACAACATATCTTTAAGAGAGAGAGCAATGCATTTTACAAAAATTATCAGCATGTTTAAATTTACTCAAACTTTACCAGATGGCATTATTGTGACTATTTGCTAAGGAACCTGTCAATCTTCAGTGAATATTTGCTAGCAGAGTCCTTCAGCATGTGTTCTTAAGGTGATCCCTCTTGGTAAAGGACTTTGGCGCCATTAGTTGTGCATGTACCCTACTGGAAGTGTTTCAATTCTCCTTTACATTAAAACCTTCCCAAATTGTGCTATGATCGGAAATGTTACATCACTGGTATTGGTTAGCAGTAGTCACTGCTCAATCTTCTTTTCTCAAACATGTCTTTGACATCACACGTCATCTCCATCAAGCATGTCTTCTACATCACACATGTCTTCTAAGCCAAGCATGTTTTCCACATCACACTGATGAGTACTAATACTGATGAGCCCATGACAAATCCCAAAGCTTTTGGTTTCTGAGCATATAGAATTTATACTGAAAAAGTCTGTATCTGTTCATATAGTGGCCACAACACCGAAACAATTTTCCAGTAATGAACAAAGACAGAGTTTAAGTAATACTGTTAGTAAACCTTTTCACCAACCCTTATTTTTAACGTCAAAAAATTCCTGAAAGGGATTACTTAATCCATTCCACTCTCAAGGAAACAAAAGCCAACAATGAAGAGCATTGGGGTTTAACTGATTTTCCACTGACTTGCTTATACCTCGTGTTCTCTGTTTTTCATGTGTTTTATTTCCTTCCATTTCCCTTACTTAGTAAGCAGGATTCCCATTGGTATCCATTTGAAACAACCAATCTTACTTGTGCCTGCTGCCGTGCTCACTCCCACTTGCTGAGAGACGACAGCAGTCAACGGGACCTTCTGGCTGTTAACGACTTCTGATGCTGTGTAGCCCGCCTAATCAGGATAATTGAATCCAAAGCGACATTCTGGACTGCATCTCTGGTCTCCGCACTGCATCTTGAGCTCTAGAGTTGGTGCTTTCTTCCACTTGAGAAGTTGACATCGCCCTATCTGGTTTTCCGCTCGCTGGATACCACTACCGCTCTGGCTCCCCGAAGGAGCTAGGAGTGTAGAGCGTGCGGCGGGGTGGGCTGTCCAGTATTAGTGGCTTGTCTGAGGCACGGGCGAGATACCTAAGTAGTTGGTCCTTCTCTAATTATGCAAGTTCTAAAACCAAAGCCCCAAACACAAAGCGTGCAGCTCTCAGCTGATACATTGGAAGGCTTCATATTGATGAAGTTAGAGGTGGTGGCAGTGCCGAGGTGGAGGTAAGCCCAAAATAACTGCATCTGTTCTCTTGTTCGACCTGGATTGTTTTTAGATTGTCTATTGACTTGATTGTGCTTAAGCTGTAAGGCCGATTTCGGAGAGAAAATGCTGCAGAGAAAAGCAAAAGCACAAAATGGCTCTGGCCAAAAGAGGGGTCAGGGAGGTGCTACAGTAATATGTCACCTGCCCCAGGAGCCCCGACATACTGACTATGCGGGGAGTATTGCCATTGGTCCATCAGAAGGAAACACGATTTTTAGTATACTAGGGAAGGAAGATCCCACTGGCAACCCGGTGCGACCTGCGGAAGAAGCAGGTGCGACACCCTTGAAGTAATGAATATAGGAGTTCGTACAGAAGTACTTTAAGAGGAAACCTAGCACCCATGGTCATTCTGCATCATTGACAAAACTAGCCACTGAAAAAATGGGTGAGGGGAATGTAATAAGTGACTCATTCTTGCTGGAACCCGTACTGGACTTGGACCTCGTTCTGGGGATACAGTTGGACAAAGAGACCGGGGGCGGCTTTTACCCAAACCTAGGTTGTCCTCATCACCTCACCTCTCTCCCTTTGTGGTTAAAAGTTTTACTGTGGACAGTAAGGGTCTATCCCAGCAGGAGGATGGTTTAGGGGAGGGTGACAGAGGGAGAGGGGTGAATAGACCGTTGGATGACACAAGAAGCATCAGCTGTTGGTGGAATTCCTCCCCCCTATTCCCTCACAGACCTCTTTGGGTTTTGATATCACAGCAACCCCCTCCTCATCTATGTTAGAGGTGATGAATCTAATTCAGAAAACTCTCAAAGCAATATTTGAAGCATTGATGGTAAATAATGGTGTGAGTAAAACCCCCAAAAAACAGCTACAGTAGATTGCTGGGGAGTTAAAAAAAATCAATAACTGTATGCCTACCGTAGTTAGACCTATGATAGAGAAAAAAGGACCAGAAGGTATGTGCGTCTGCAGAAGCTGGAGAGGCAGTCTCCACAAACACAGCAAATATTCCAACAGTATACATATCGAAACAGTCTATGTTGATAATAAAACGGGGCCGTATCAGGGGTTTAAGTGCAATATACCCTGAGCAGGAAGAGCCCAGAAGGTACAGAAGGTGATTAAAAAGAAAGGTGTCAAAAAGGGTGTCACGAGGAGAGAACTGCCCAGGACCCCAAGAATTGATCCCAGAGAGAAGAGTGAAAGTGGAGGAAGGAAAATGGGGAATGAAAGTTCTAGGGATGGGGTATCCAGCTAAGGCCTAACACGATGCAACCCCAAAGACCTGAAATAGATACGGTAAGGGATCCCAGTGACAAAAAGAGAGAAATGCAGACTGAAGAGTGTGGCTCCCGGAGCAAGCGGTTGGGGGGAGGCCAGTCTTGAACAACCTGGGAAGAGTGGGTGCTTATCATTGGTTAGGGGAGTAGGAAGTGAGGGAAAGTCAAAGGAAGACAGATCAGAAGATGAAGGGAACAATGAAGGGAACAATAAAGGGGCTAGTTTATGGGTATGCCTAGAACCCCAGGGAAGAGTGGCAGATAGAAAACAACGAAGGAAACTTAAGCCCTTGAATCGCTCTCACCTTCTGCAAGCACTGGCCAAATGTCCAAGCTTGCATGAAATTGTGACTGGGGATATAAAGCAAATAGGGTTCAGAACAAACCCGGGAGGGAAAAGAGGTTACAAAGATTCTCTTCTATTCAGAATGTGTAAAGCAGATCCTGGTGAGGGTGGAGGAAGAGCTATGGAATGAAGGCATAAGACTGGTACATACAGGCGAGTTAGGGACAGATGTGGGGAGGGGCCATGATGCCCTAACAAACCACGCTGGTTTACGTACAGCCCAAGTAAGCATCTGCTCACAAGAGGTCCAATGTAGTAGATCATTTACTAACCTAAGGGAAGGTGGCCTACGAGGGACCATAGCAAGTGGAATCAAGGGTTCCAAATAAGAAATCGATTTGAGTGCCTATCTGACTCGGTAGTAAGTCTAGAGGACAGCGGAATGGGGAGTATGAGCGATCTGGATTTGGGACTAGGGACTTCGCTTAGAGTGGCAGCCCTGTCTTGGAATATAGGGGGTTACAGGAAGCACTTAATCTAAAACAGCTTTAAAGAAATGTTGGGAAAGTGCGAGATCATGTGCCTACAAGAGACTTGGCTGTGCAAAGAACCCGAACCGTTTTAAATGCTTTCAAAGGTGCTAGGCATCTGGGCACTGGTCGGCCTTCGGGTGGGCTACATACCATAGCATCGACAAAAGTAGCTAATAAAGTAACCACGCTGAAGGTTAAAAGTTGATGGATATTGGCAGGCCAGATAGAGATTTATAGTGGCTCACAGGCAAATAGATATAATGGTGGTTAACATATACATCCAACCATGGAATACACAAGATTACACGTCAGAGTTAGGGCTGCTAGAAGAAGATTTAGGGGCAACTTGTATAGAAAATTCAGCTCAGTTGGTAAAACGCAACTTCCAGTGACCAGATGTTAAAAGACCTGCTATCTGTAATCTGTTACCCAGGTACCCCGCCATCTTTCCAAGATCCCGTGGCTCAGTGCGCGATGAAGCCCAGGTAAAGTTTTTAGAGTCTAAAGGACTGTTTTGTGCAAATGGGCGGGTGGTTACCGATCGCCCTGCTGTTCAGACTTTTCGCATAGGTAACCAGGCTTGCCCAATCAACTATGTTTTTATCAATACCTGACACTTTTCCTCAGTGAAAGGGTTTGAAGTGTTGCATACTGAGGGTAGTGTTCACAGGCCCATACAGATAATCTTTACTGTAGGACAGCGTGAGCAGAGAGATAAAGTTGCCCCTCTGTAAGTGGAATATCCTAGATGGATAACAACAAGTATATCGGAGGAAAGTTTAAAAGTACTTAATGGCTTGACGGTTGATTACACGATACATGGAATGGCATGCTGACCAAAAAAATGATGGATTTAGGCTCAGATCTCTGTACTGGGGGAGAATGTATGACATTGTTCAGTATTCCATCCATCAATTGTTCTTTTTGAAATTGTCACCCCAAGTGGGACGGGTATGCCCAGACGTGGGTCCCATGCTCACTGTGCCTCTGGATTCAAGCTAGCCTGACATGAGGGGTGATACCCTGAAACCGGTTGCACAATGTTTGTTTTCCAATCCAGGGAGGTATCTGGCCTGGCAGTTCGGGCTGGACTGTTCCCATGGGGAGCAGGGTCACAACTGATTTGCATATGGCTGGGTCTAAATTGGGGTGGCGTGGTGAGCAGAAAAATGATGGATAAATTCCAGATCTGTGACTGGGGGTGAATGTTTGATTTGTTCAGCTTTCCATCCATCATTTGTTCTTTTTGCTTTAATGCAATGGTCTGCCCTCAATTCCAGAATGGGGTGGAGGTACTAACCATAAGGGGCAAACTGGAATGGAACCTTGAAGAGGGTAACTGTGTGAAAAGACTCCCCGTATTACCACCTTCAGTCAAGCCACAAGAGTAGAGTGCCAGCTTATGGCCTGGAGCTATTTGGGGGTGGTAGACACACTAACGTTTTGGCAGAGATTAACATGGAAAGACACCCTCAAAATATCACAACTCTGTAAAGCTGAGATATAGAATAGAGAACTGAAATGGGCTATTCATTTAAGATATATGCTAAATGAGCTCTATGCCAGGTTGACAATAAAGCCGTATCAGTGGACACAAGGACTGCAGATCTTCAAACAGGAGCTACACACTCTTGTATCTAAATATCCATGTTATGCAGATAAGAAGATAAAAGTAGTAATGAGAGATGAGCTTGTGGGTTGAAGACAAACTGTAATGTGGCATACATTTTATTGGATTGCAGATGGTTTTGAGATAAACGGAAGGCATTTTTAAAACCAATTTTTATCAACTATGAAACTACTAATCATGATTAAGCCCTCAGCTTGTTGGTGAATATCAGATTCTTGAATGTTACGTGTGCAATTGGGAGATTTTTAACTGCGATACAGGGGACTTTAAAAGGTTTGTCAGGTAACATGTAAGGAAATTTGGGTTTTTATGAGATACCCCAATGATTATTTGTTTCTCTTACCTCATTGTATGCATTATTTATTGGATGTGTCTCTTCTTAACCGTTCTATTGTATGCATTATTTAATGATGTATTTATGGTAGTGTTTATAGACTACGGCCAAAATAAACAAAGCTTTTTGACTGGCTGACTGATCAACCTTACTAGTTACTTCGAAGTTTATATTTGTATTTTGCTGTGTAATGTATGTTTGGTCTTACTTTTAAGTGGCATTGGATCATTTGTTTCTGACTCTAAGCATCGACTCTTACCTGATACATACTTGATAAGCACTGCCACTCTAAGACAATTTCCTGTCTGATATCTGATATTTGTATTCAGTGCGCAGCTTATTAACTCATTTTCTTTAAAAATAACTATTTTGAAAAATAAATACTCTACCACCCTCTGTCTCAGTAACAAGAGTACTGGCCTACAATTATTGTTTTTTTAGGTGAGTAATTATTTTCCTAGAAAATGAAAAAGGAAATAACAGATGTGCCAAAAGATCCCACCTGGGTGTGTTGTTATATGTTATAAGACGGGACCCTAAATAATATATATTTCGCACGGGTCTAGTGTAAATTTATCATTTATTGATTAGTGCAAAAATCCAATTTGCAGCAACTAGTGCAAAAATGACATTTTAGCTCTAATCGGTGCAAATGTTTCTGTTGCACAGGTTGATCTGTGCAAATGCCATTAGCAAATCTCTTTGCACCACTACAACGTTAGATAATCTGTCGCCATATTTTGCCACGCATTGTGCATAGTTTCCAAAATTGATAGATACCACTTAGAGAAGTCAAGCAGCTGCATCATATAAAGGGAGCAATGGGAGCGCTAATTTAAAACACAGTCTGTGCCACAGTTTTGGGCTGACTGATGTCTTAAGTAGTTGAAGTGTTGGAGCAGAGGTATTTTCCCACCTGTGGTAAATGGTTGCTTACTACAGGAACTTTCAAGTTATGTGCTGGTTTTGGTTATAAATGTACAAGTATTTGCTGACACATCTAAGGTAAACAACACACAATAACATGCGCAATGTAACATAACAACGTGAATAAAACATAACAGGGAATGGCACAACAAAAAAAATCAAAACATAACGCAACACAACAACCCTAATACAACATAAAGCAATTACAATGCATTAACGCAGCACAAAAATATAGCAGCACAAAACACGACAGAACACATCACCATGATTACAAAGCCATGTAAATACTTTACATAAAGGTTCTTGTCACAGTTTACCACCTCCAGAATTCTGTGTTCATAATATGGTGTTAAAAAATGTTTGGTTGCTCCCAATGACATGAGGCAGTCTAAAATATTTTGTGTTCCAGTCCTATAGATTTTGCTTCTGTAGGGTGTTGCCTGGAAAAAACAGACCTGTAAATAAAGACTATTAAATGTGTATCACTGTTGTCCCTCCTTACTGTCAGAGCTCTTTTTAAACCCTCTTTCCCTGAGCCTGATAAGATTTTACATGTATATGCTGCTCTTTTCTGGAAGTGCTTTCTTCCTGACTGTGTTCTCACCTCTCACCAAGCTTAAAAAAATGATTTTAGCTTTTTGTTCTGTCTGACAGCAGGCCTGTTCCAAAATGAAAATATCAGGTCCATTGTTTTAACCTCTAATTTTTTTAATACGCTCTGTCATGAGTTCAAGACAGATAGGGCTTCAGACCTCAGTTTTCCCAGTCTTAACTAATATTCAAATGTATATATGGCTTACCAGAATGCAATAAAGTTGGAATAAAAAGATCCATTTCGTAAAGCCAGAATGTTCAACTCTTTAAAATTATTGATTTCACTCTCTTGGTTTTATAAAATAGGGTGAGCGTAAGGTTACGGTTCCCCAGCACGTCTACTTACAGGAATACACCCTGCCTTTTTCACCCAAAGAAGTGACGGAGAAGGCTAGCGTGTCTGGGTCATTCCACATCATTAAGAATATTTTTTTTTCTTCTAATGGCCCTACTCAAAATGGAATCAGCCTATTCCTGGCACAAAATTAAAAAAAAATATTAAGTGTAAAAGTCCCGAAGGGAGTAGTTAGTACCTTAAACCATCCTTTACGTATTGCACTTTTGTGTCCGTAATGGATGCTTACAGTTTATAGCTCCCATCACATGCATATTTGCCTGAGAGAATGATGCTGTATTTTAACTGTTTAATTGAATTGTTCAATTTACGTAACTTTTTTGTTGTAATTGCAAAAGTGGGAAAACCTAGCGACAGTGTTGCATACAAGTAAAGGGCAACAAATAGACACACCTAGGAGCAACTGAGTGGAATGTTTGCATTGCATTTTATCCGAATTATAGCTGCTGCTTCTCGTCGCAGTGCTTTTATTTACTAGTGCTGTAGGGCTGGGATGTTCTTGTCATCATGGGCAAGTCAACAGAAAAACACACGTCGCTTTGCGTCCTTACTAGTAAGACCCGAGGGAAGGCAGGGTTATTTAGAGGGTCACTGGAATCATATGGAGATGTAAGGCCAAGTTATTTCGGTGTTCGTTGTGGACGAGTCAAAATATTAATGGGCCGAGCCAGAGCAGAGCCAGGGATCCAGCTTGGCTCTAAGAGCCTAAAGATGAGCCGAGCCAGAAAGAAAAAAAACATCGCCATAGGAATCGTGAATCTAATAAAACACAACATAAAAAGTAGCCACACAACACAATAGGCACAAGTTACATAGCACATAACAGACACCAGCCACGTATCTTGGCATACACATTCCACATAGAATAGCAACAGCATACGTAGCATAACATAGTATAGACAGCATCAAAATAACAAACAGCAAGTCAAAAATTACATAGTACGGACAGCAGTTACACATAGCATAATAGAGACAGTAGCCACATTATATAGCACACAACTGACACATAACATAACCCGACGAGTTTCAGTGGTGCTGGAACAATTTTCAGAATCAGGGTGCTGTCATTAATGTTATATCACTGAATTTGTAGGGACTGTGAAAAATCCAAGTGTCACAGAACCAAGTGTTGCAAATGTACCACACCCATTCAGCAGGAGAGTGGTAAGGGTGTGGTATGTAGCCGGTCGTGCATTTTGGAGCACCGGTGAGGTAGCGCACTTTCATTTACATACAGCATATTTTCTGTTGAAATGGCACTAAATTTGCATAGACATCAAGTTTTACTAGTAAAACTACATAGCGCACACAATAATGTGTGGTAATTGTTTTGCAGCAAATATTTATCATTGGGGCACTACCAAGTAAAGTGTCTTGATTTGTTTCAATCCTATTAAAATCTTTGTTTCCATCACACTTCAGAATTACAAAAAATGTACTTAATTTGTGCTTTCCTAATTGCTGATATATTTTGAAATATGTCTATAGTTAGTTGTTTCAAATGTTGTGTGTTAGAAAAAAAACTGACATCCTACAGCCTTTCCTTTCACTTGTTGTACCCCACCAAGGTTGTCACCTAGGTCACTTTTACAAAATCCTCTCCCTTTGCAGAGAAATAAATGTAAACACCTGTTTCCGAATTAGCAGCAATTTGTCAGAAGACAGAGCCGTACATTTGACCTTTGTCTTAGAATGTAGCAAATTTGACAAGATAAACACAAAATGTAAAGGCATTTTTATTGCTTGTTTACCTTCCGAACTCCAGCTTAGTTCATTTTAGGGGTGCTGTAGCATCTCCCCCCCACCCCGCATCTATACGTCCAGTGCCTATGAAGAGCTGTAAATTATATCCAGCAGCTATATAACAGACATAAACAGCAGCCACACACAACAGTTACATATTACTTAACACAACAGCAGCTACATACCCTAGCACACACCTGCTACATGACATAATAAGAACAGCACCTACATAACAGAACAACAGCTGCATATTTTGCGTTGCATAAAATAGCATAGACAGCAGCTAGATAACATGGACAGCAACTACAGGTGACATAGTATAAACAGTAACAGCAGCTACATATTACATAGCATACCATAGTCAGCATCCACAACATAAAATAATATAGAGAGCAACTAAGAGGAAGGTGGAGGAGGGCAGGTGCACTTATCTTGCTGGCGTGTGGTGGTTATACAGTGCTCCCCTTCTCCTGGATAGGGATGATTGGGCTGAGGTGAGGAGTTCAGTGCACCTTTAACCCAGTTCTTTCTCATCTCCCCTGTGCATCAGGCCCCTCCCTTGCACTCAGTGCTTAATTTGAGCCAGTGGCTTCCGGTGCTCGGCACAGGCACTTAATTGTCAACACTGGGATTTATGACAGTCTGCCACGTGGTGGTGCTGTATGTCTAATTTAGAAATGAGGATAACAACAGTTGTTTATTCGTTCAATATACAGTAAAAATGACTAATACCTTCCGCTCAAGCCATTCTTAGCACTGGGGCATGGAATAATCTGAATTGTCACACTTGTAGGAGTGTGATGGTTAGTAGTTATGTTGGTACTCTCATTTGCAGCTCTATAATGGACAATAGGTGTCGCAAGCTGCAGTTGCCTCCTGACGAGGACCCTGGCACTTATTATGTTTACTAATTAGACACTGCTTGCACTCCAGCTGGGCCATCAGAAGGCAATCAGATACAAAAATGCAGCAGCTGTGAAGGCGCTGGTGGGGGAACCAAGGAAAGGAGTGGCATGTTACACCCTGTTAAGATTCCAGCCGTGCCGGGTGCTCTGCAAAAGCCAGATTTCCTAATGCCTATGAATTCACTTGCAGTTTACCACCTACTTCAAGTAGGTGGTAAGCCACTCGCAAATGGGAAGGGGTCCCCAGGGGACCCCTTCCCTTTATGAGTGTGTGCAAAAATATTTTTCAAGAGCAGGCAGTGGTCCCAAGGACCACTGACTGCTCTTAAAAATGAAATAGAAACGTTTCATTTTTCTTTTTAAATGCATCCAGTTTTCCTTTAAGGAAAACGGGCTGCATTTAAAAAAAAAAAAACAGACATGGTTGTCTTATGACCCCAGCAGGCCACCATCCCTAGGAGTGCCAGCCATTCCTAATGGGGTCGCAAATAGCACATGCCTCATGAATATTAATGAGGCAGGCAATTAGCGACCCCATTAGGAATCGCTATCAGTGTCTGAGACACTGTTGTAAATTGCATTTTGCGAATCACAAATTGCAAGGGTCGTACATCTGGCTCCTTGTTCTGTGCGGGTATGAGTCACTCCTGATGAAACTGCACTTTACAATTTCACATCTGGCATCACAAATAGTTCTGTAAACTCGCTTTTGATTTTTTTTAATTCTGGGGGATATGACTGTTTGGATCCCCTCCACAACCTGAATGAACTGTAAAATGTCTTTAGTAGGATCACTGTTTCTGAACCTCAAACTATCAACAGATTACAGCCCCGGTAATATTACTTTTTGGAGCGGCCTCCAGCGGTGACAGCAATATGTAACCCGAATAAAGTAAATTCCAAATGAATATGTTGCTTCACAGTGCTGAGCAGCTCGCTTATGAGGTACACTTTCATGACAATCTGCACTCCCGTCAGTTTTTGTATACTTGCTGTTAGGGAAATAAATTGGGATTGTAACAAAAAGTTAATCACCAACCGCATTAAAAATACTCTTTTGTGTTAATATTACGCTGTTTGTTCTGTGCGCGTTGCCTGTGACAGCAGGGTTTTGCAGTTATTTTCGATTTCTCTGAAAGTTAAAGCTAAAGTGAATGCTTGGTCACATTTCACCGGGGCCCCTGGAATTATGCGGCAGGGGAGCACCAAATTATGTGGCAGGGTTGACGAAATTATGTGGCAGAAATGCCAAATTATGTGACATAATGCAGCACAATATTTGGTAGTATTACTTAATTATTTTGCAATTTTTGCACTTGCTAATACTGTCTGGGCAAAGATTTCACCTCATTAGTACTAGTTTAATAACCAAATACATAAATAAGCAACTGCAAGATGACCAGTTACCTTTGAGAAGGGCCTTGCACTGCGCACAAACACATTGCAACATTTTTAGTAACCTTTAAACTGTTTGAGCTGGGAACAATTTTTTTTGTTAAAATCTGCAGATTATGCAGCAGATGAGGAATTATGTGGTAAATGCAGCAAATCAATAAGTTTACAAAAAAAGCAGTGGCTGCCGAATTGCCTGATTCTGCCATTTACCCACCTCAAACATGAAAGGCAGACTTAATCCTGCCGGGATTTCGTATCTTACAACGACTGAAGCAGACGCGAAACCCACTGAGCACTGAGCTGCCAGTTTAACATCCCCACACCCGAAAGCCTTTGGCACAGGTGAAATCAATATGCTGTCTGATTTTAAGAATGTAAATAATAGAGCTTACGTTTTGCACTTTTTGGTGTTCAGGTATGTATCTGTCCAGTTAAAAAACAATGAATGTTCTTAGGGTTGCAGACACTCCATGGATTCTGCTTATTTAGTTTACTATTAATATCTGAAGGTGCACTGGAAACCGCGAGGGGGGCAGCGCAGAATATATGCATGGTTTAGACTCTATCAGACTGGAGCAAAGCACAGCTCGTTTTGGGGTCGAGGACCGAAGAGGGGCTCGAGCTGAGCCAGAGCCATGCATCTGAGTCGAGTCAGACTCTAGACTTCAAGGTCTCACCCACCTCTAGCAGGCGTGTTGACAAAATCATGCAGCAAAAAAACAAATTATGAGGCATGACGAGGCACATTCTGTGTTAGTATTATTTCGCATTTGTATCCTTTTAACAGTCGTCAATACTTTCAGGGGAAACCCTGCACCTCATTAGTGCCAGTTTAACATCTGTACTAAGCAATCAACAAGCAATGATGAAATCATGGAACAACCCCCCCTTCACCTCTGGACCCCCATCTCTCTCCTAGAATTCCGAAAAACGCTCAAGACCTTGTTGTTCAACTGAAGCCACTCGAAGAAGCAAGTCCCTCAGCACCTGGATACCCTCACGGCTGATTAGCAGCGCTTTATAAATCCTGATTGAATGATTGATTGAAAGGTGACCAGTAACATTTCCAACAAAATGGCTGCCACTAGGCAGCACTACATGTAGCACTCCTTTTAGTACCTTTTGATCCATTTGATTTAGCCACATTTTTTTGTGACGTCTGCAAATTATTCTACAGATAATCCAAACCTACCTGGAAAGCACCACAGCCAAGGAATCACATAACTCCAGTGGCCCTAGATATGTCTAATGCACCCACAACGCATGCATATTCTGCATGTTTCTGCACAATGTTATTCACACTGTTTAGTGAGTAGTTGTGCACCAAGGCGACAGGATTATAAAACTAAGGGGAATATTAGCAAGACCGGCGATAAAATTATCGCCGTTTTAGCGGCAGGAAACTGCCGCTAAAACGGCGAGAATGGGCTTGCTAATATGCGTTATGGAATTCCAATAGAAGCCCAGGTTAGATGTGCAGGACATCTAACCTGGGCTTCTATTGGAATTCTATAACGCATATTAGCAAGCCCATTATCGCCGGTCTTGCTAATATGCCCCTAAAATTACAACTAAGAAGGCGTGTCTTTTTTCAGCAATGCTTTTGTGGAGCTCCTGCATGCACATTTACTACAAATGCTCCTCATCCTAAGAAAAGGTAGAACCTAGGAGAACATTATTATATAGAAAAGGGATGTCCCCTGCAGACAAAGGAAGCATAAATTCATCTTTGCACAAACATTGCCATTGCATGAGCTGTGGGAGTCCTCAAATTACACGCTTCGATTACAGTTGTCTATTGTCCTTTCTTGGTGTGGGAATAAATTATTAAATAAGGTCCATTTGACGATGTAGCTCTCTATTTTATTCCAAAAGAATGTGGATCACAATCAGATGTGTTTTTTAGGAATGTGCAAGGTGGCCAATTGCCCAGGGTCCCCACCATCCAAGGGTCCCCTGGGAAAATGAACTCTCTCTGTATTTGTCTATTCTATTATGTTATCTAAACCTCTGTGTCTACATGTAATTCTGAGTCTGTCTCTCTCTGCCCTGTGCCATTTTAAGGATTTCTGGGGTCACAAGCATGACATATTCCAACAAGGTTTAACAAATAATTTGGTATTGTTGACCTATGTCTTGCCAAGGGCCCCCAAAATTCTTAAGATGGTACTGGATCACATGCTGCTTCCCTTATGAGGTGATTGGTATTACATGTTACATACAAAATGTCTGTAGTTTGATAGGCGAAAGTGTGAATTGCTTGCATAAAATAGCTATTTTGGCATCCGAAAATCTCTTGTTGATCCCAAAGCCAGTTCTGCACCTCTAAGGATCCAGAACCTGTGCAAGGATAAGTGTCAGAGAAGTGGACAGGGAAAGTAGAGCAGACGATGAAACACAATCGTGCACAGTCGCACCTTTGAGTTGTGTGGGCCCTGGTGCCAGCAAGGAAAATGGCATCTATGGTTGTTGTTGATAAGTCAATTACAGAATCGTCAGGGTTCATGGGCCTCTCAGAGCCCTGGGCTCCGGTGCCACGCACCTGTCGCACCAACGCAAGCTACGTCCCTGCCTTGGAGAGCTTAAAAACAATTGTAGTTCTTTTCCTAAAATTGTTTGCACCTCCAAACCTATGCTTCGGTGATCCAGGTGTAAGTCGTGCACGGTATTTAGGAAAACGCACCATCGTTCACTAGGATTTTACAGAGGGGAAAACGACTTTGAATGAAAACTAAAATGAGACTTAAATAGTACTTTTTAAATGTTACCCTAATTTTCTCCATACAGGCGGAACTTCCACAGTGCAGAAACTCTGCACAAGTATTTCTAGTGAAGAGAGGTTTTAAGACATGGGCAAAGTGGGCTCTGGCCCAGTGTCCCAGACTTTCAGGGGGTTCTGATACAGCCAAATCTATTCTGAGGCGAGTCTTGCCCTGATGACCATGAATAATTCTTAAACAGGTAATTTTAAATACTGTTTTTCTTTAATTTATTTTTAATGAGGGTGATGCATGAGAGTCTATTACAGATATTTTTTTGAGAAACATTGTGTTTATGTTTTATGCAACATCCATGAACAAAGGGGCATATTCACAAGGCAATATCGTCGCGTTAGCGGCACTTTTCTGCCGCAAAAGCGGCGATATTTTTATCGCACTATTCACAAGCTGTCGCTAACAGCCGTTAGAAACAGCTTTCAGGTGAAAACTACCATTTTAAAGATCGCGATTTCTGTTAGTGATAATTATCGCTAATTACATGCAAGGCAGGCGTTCCCGTGCAAATTCTGCCTTTAACCCAACATCTCCATATTCACAAGGGGATTCCTTAAGTCCAGAGGACCAAAAAAGTGTCTCTAACTACAACTAGAGGCAGTTTTTTAAGACCAGATTGGTCTTAAAATGGAGATAACCATTGGGGCCTTATTTCCGCATGTTTTGTTGCTGGACCGCGCTGCAAGCAATGTTGCTGCGCTGCCCTGCTACAAAATTACAGGGCAGGAATGCGCACCATCAATAAGATAGTGCGCATTCCTGGGCATCACTCATGAAAAGTGTTGCAGCGCTGCAACAAGATAGCGTTGCAACACTTTTCACTATCCCCTTCTTGCAACACCATGGATGCGCTGTATTCACTGGACAGCGCTCCATGATGCAAGTAATGACAGATACGTCTGGAATCCTGACGTATCTGTCTGCGCTAAAGTCACGCATTGCTGCAGTTGTGTCACAACCATGACGCAACTCCAACAATGCATGGGGCCAGCCTATCCCTGTGGCACTGCGTCACCCTCACGCCTGCCATCAGGCAGGCGGAAGGTACTGACGCAGTGCCGTTCATGAGGGGTGCCCGAATGTCGGCGCTGTTGGAGAACCATCGGTGGCGGTTGCGCGCAGCGGTGACATCAGTTGGAAGCAGTGGCGGAGTGTTGGTGCAGAGAGGCTTGACGGGACGTCCTTCAGTGGCCTTGATCCAGCTGCGAGGGGTTGCGATGATGGCGGTTGCGTCCGGTGGGCAAGGTGAAGACGTGATGTATCCAATGATGGTCGGTCCAGGAGAGTCCGGTGTTGTGGCTGAAGTCAAAGCTCCCGCTGGCGGAGGTGACGTGCTTGACCGTGTGTCCTGCTATGTGGCCTGTTGAGGTGAGTTGCTGCTTGCGTCTGATGTTGGGGACCTTCCCCAGAAGGCGGTGGTGTTCTGCTCACTGGGGTTGTCCAGGTGGAACTTGAGATAACCTAATAGGATGTCGTCGGTGGATGGGAGACCCTGGGGTGCAATGAGGTCAACAATGGTATTTTTGAATGGGGGGCCAAGGGCCGGGGGGCCTGCACATGAGGGTCCGCAGTGGATGTGCATGGGCTTGGTCCGTATCTGGGAGTTGAGGTGGTCCATGTTCACCCTTGGGTTATCAGAGTGCGTGGTCAGTCGGAGTGTGCCTCTGTAGGTGATGGCAATGCCTTGTCCTTGAAGGTCGGGCTGCTCCTTGCGGGTGATACTGCAGCCGTCAGTGATGGCGATGGCAATGTCCGGTCCGGAGCAGAGTTTGTTCCTGGCAGGCGAGGTGGCGTCCAGGGTTGATGGCGAGGAGGGTGCTGGCATCGTAGCGTTGGAGTGTCCAAGAGGAAGGCTCCTTGGTGCTGAGCGCGGTCCAGGGGCAGATGGACGCAGACAGGCTAGCCTATGGTTTGCCTTTGGCATGGGAGATGTCCAGTACAACACAGACAGTACATCATTAACTACGCAACTCCGACAACGCAGGTGCCTTTACATCGCATTTGAGTACAACACATTGTGAGGTCAGTAATGGGGTAATTTTAAGTATTTTGTGTGGGTATGTGTTTCGGATGTCGGATCTGAAATTTGGGGTGTGATTTGGGGTAAAATATGAAATTTGGGGTAAAATATGACATATGGGGTGTGATTTGGGGTAAAATATGAAATTTGGGGTGTGATCTGGGGTAAAATATGAAATATGGGGTGTGATTTGGGGTAAAATATGTAATTTGGGGTGTGCATTTGGGTCGATTTTGATTTTTGGGTGTGTATTGGGGCCTCATAAAGGAATTCCTGGGTTCACGTTTGGGATTGGGGTGCAAAGGTTAGTTTAGGGTTGCACTCACTGGAGTGGGAGTAGTGATGTTCATGTCTCCGCAATGCAACGCCTAACCTACTGTTGCAATGTGCCTAGTATTAGTATGCATTGGAATGGAATGCAATGTCATGTAATGAGTTGTAACTATGTATGTGCCTTTGGCACACGAGTGTCAGTCCCGCTGTGCATGTGCGCACAGCGGCCGCCATTGAGAAGTGCTGGGGGGGTGCTGGACAGCTGTGAGGTGGGAAACGCCGGAAAGAATACTGGATGTTGCCTGGATGCGGGGATGTGTGTGTGAGCGGGTGTGGTTAATATTGTAATGAGGGAAGTCTTACCTCGAAACCGGGCCCCGTGTCTTCATAGCTCCTGCTCCCCTGCGTCTGCTTCCAGGAACAGGAATTCGGTAGCCAGGCTCCCTACCCTGAGTCAATCACAACGTTGCAAAGCGGCAGTGTGATTGCTAATTTGCAACGGGACAAGTCATGCAGCCAGGGGCCGGAGGGGTGGGCATTTTCACCATGCAGGCTGTAATGCAGCCTGCATTGGGAACAGGGCAGTGTGCATGACTGCTTTATGCGGCCTGAGTGGGCCGACCAAACAGTCATTGCGAACTTGAGTGGGCATGCCACTCCACCCCTCGACACGAGCATATGACCCAGCACCTACGAGACCTACACTGGCTCCCCATCGAGAAGAGAGTAACATTCAAGCTACTCACCCACGCCTACAAATCCCTCAACAACCTTGGACCGAAATACCTCAACAAAGGAAGAGTCTCATTCCACATACCCAAGAGGAACCTCCGCTCCGCCGACCTGGCCCTGGCAGAGACCCCACGCATCCGCAGAACCAGAGCAGGAGGAGGGCCTTCTCCTACCTTGCAGCTAAGACCTGGAACGCGCTCACAGTCAACATCAGACGCTCACCCACCGTGCACACCTTCAGAAAGAGCCTCAAGACCTGGCTCTTCAAAAGACCCAGAGCTGAACCCACACCCTCCCCAGCGCCTTGAGACCCTCACGGGTGAGTAGTGAGCTCTATAAACCCCTGATTGATCGATTGATTGATGGACATTTACACCGTGGCGCAATCCACTGCACTCTCTCAACATCTGTGAATCAGCCAGCAGGAGCCTCAGTGTACCAACGCAATACCAGCAGGGCCAAGAGAGACGCACAATGTGGCAGAGTGTATGGACACCATACTGTCATGGTCAAAAGATAACCGCTATATGCCAGAGTGTACCAACAGGGCCAAGAGAGATGCACAATGTGCCAGAGTGTGCCAACACCATACCGGCAAGCCCTACAGATGACCACAATGTGGCACCCTGTCATGGCAAAGAGGCAGCTACAATGCACCTGAATGTTCCTGCACCTTATTGGCATGGCCAGAAAACAGACACAATGTGCCACAATGTAAGTATACACAATTGACACTGCCAGGATGTCCTCGCAGTGTGAAAGAATGAAATTATACCAGCATACTCAAAATACCGCCATGATGGCCGGGATAATTTGTCCTCTTCCGTGATTGTGCAGAGTCGCCAAAGACTGTGACCAACAAAATCCAAAATACTGGTAATTCACAGAGAAATCTGTGGCAAAAGGTTGCCACCTTGCTAAAGCTGAGACCACAGACTGTCATATGGCCTGATTATGATCTCTGTGTAATAAGTTTGGGATCCCCATCGCTGAGCTTGGACCCCTCCACAGGCATGCACCAGACACAGACCTTGCTGGAATGGACATGGCTGAGTCCCTACCCTGCCCTGCACCGTTGGAGGTTGTCTGGGCGCACTGCACCTGGGCCAGCAGTCTTAATGCGTGAGAACCACCCATGGCACCAGAAGCAGGGTGCTGTGGGCGCTCTCTGTCAAAGGTGCTGGACACTTTGCAGCTACTTGGTCCCCCCTCTATCTGTTTTACCTTGTAGGCGCGGCAGGCACCTTGCCAGCGTTAACCATCTGGAAATACCTTGCCCTCGTCGGATTCAGGGCAGATCACTGGAATCTGATTTTGGACCGGACTTCCTGGGCGACCAGCTCAGATGCCACATAGGACTGGGATTCTGCTGTGTAACATTGGTTTGTCATGCATGTTCTTTTGTGCATCGTGGGTGACGTCCTGAAGGACAATATGCATCGAAGTCAACGTGGGCACTGCATTGAAATATCCGAATACGTTTGGCTAGCAGGGGCAGTTTATTAGTCTGCACATGCTCATAAGTAAGGCGTCTTCATAGCTGATTAGTCTGCCCGTATATTCTTTTATTGCAGGCACCAGACATTTAAATGTTTTTTTTTAGTGAGCATGATTTGTAACTCACAAGAATGTAGATCGACAGTGTTTTTAAAGACGTGCACAATCCCTATTTTCTTAAGGCATTTGAAATGTCAATTAAGCAGCTTTAAACATGTTCAGTTGTATTTGTGTCACAATATTGTGTGAGAACCCTGGGGCATTTTAACAAGGCGATATCGCCGGGAGTGAAGATGGGACTTTTCTGGCGCTAATGGGCCGATCGCCAGGTATCGACGGCTAACGCAGGATTCACTATCGCCATCGCGCTTATGTTATCGGGAGTTTTTGCCAACGTTCCCTGGTACTATCGCCATGTAGCGTCGGCTTGATAATACGCCTCTAACATGGCGATAGATTTCAGGGTTAGGCGGCGGTAACAGGACTGCCGATAACTTGCGTTGGCGATAGTTATCGCCCGTCCTTGAGAATATCCCCCAAAGTTTCTTTTAGAAATGGGAAGGTGTCACAGAAATTATTTGCAGTAATATTAGTGAGCTGCTGCCTTGTTACAATGCTGAAAACACAAGTCACTATCCCTTAATATCAATTCATTGTTTATTTGGATAAAATCCACAAAACACAGCAAGATCAATGGAACTATTATAAACCAAACGTTTCATTTAGCAATAAAATCTGTACAATCACAATTCACCAAGACAAGCCTGGATCAGAACCATAGCAACACTTAATCATAAAAACAGTAAAAAGGAGAAATTTGGTCTAGCTAAAAATTTAAAATGTCCATATTTGCCTAATTTTTCAGCGCCTGAATATTCGATGTAAACACATTTAGAATTTGGACGAGTGTGCCTGTGCACTGTCAGTGATCTGGTCAAATAGTTCATGAAAGAGCTGAAATTGGATCATAAATTCAAAGCTGGTCCGAACTGAGGCCCCCAAAAATAAGTTTGGCCCAGGGCCCCCAAATTCATTAAGATGTCCCTGCTAGTGAACATGACAGAGAATTCTACACTTTTCATTGTATGTAGTTGCAACTTGTTTAAAACGGATAGGTATGCCTGGGAATTTTGTGCAACTCTCCACAAAATATAAGTATATGCCATAGATCGGATATTCATAAATGCCTTTATCAATAGTGTGCCAATGCTTGCAGAATTTAACTGGACTGCGATTGTGAATACATTTGGACCCCTCCCTATAATATTCTTCGTTCATTAGATGATTTTTGCTTCTGCCAGCAAATTATGCAGACCTGCTAGACCCTAGGGGCATTATACTGAACCTTTCTTGTTCGTCCTGAGAAAGCAAGGGTTTATTACCCCGGTCTGAGGTATTTAATGGGTGCAGTAACTACCACCTATTCTGGGGTTCTGCAACAAAAATGGGGAATTGCATGTGGAATTGATGTTTACCATTCCAGTTTCTGAATTATTGAATTTTTCCTGCTCCTTTGTCGCAAAATACACTTTGGCAAGTTTAACCCCATGAAATCTGTCTGGGGATGCAGTAATCAGAGTGCATCACCGCACAAATTCCAATTTACACAAGGATCAGAGTTTAACTCCCACTCGGAATCAGGACCTTTGTATACAACTGTCTTATGTGTATATCCTGAAGATCTGTCAGGGATCCAGCTCTCAAGGACCACCATTAATCCTTACCAAAGCACTCCAGGCTCATCTTTGAATAACTACAAAGTGTTTTCAATTAAGTAATATAGTTAATCCATTAATCAGTTTTTGCTCATGAGATATTGGTTGGAGATTTTTTTTATTTTTATCATTCCTTAGAGATATCATCAAGTGAAATAGTGGAACACAGGAGGTTCAGCGCCACCTCCGATCAGTGATTATAGATCTGGGAAACCCGAGTCTGGCCTCAGAAACTGCTAGAACCGATTAGCTCTGGTATAGCCTCAAAAGGCCCATATGTCTTTTAGCATACAATGTCAATAACTGAATATTGAAGAATTATTCCACAGGTTCACTGATCATCTCCCTCCTTTTTGTGAGGTTCTTATTGGAATATCTGTGGCATTCAAGGAAACCCAGGATCATAAAACAGGGCTTTCATAAAAAGAATTACTAGTCCATGAGGTCAAAGTAGATTGGCTTCTGGACAAACTGGGATGTAAGAGTGAAGTTTTTAGAGTCAAGCCGAAGTTGTCCACCTCAAAGAAATTCAATGTAACCATTTTGCAAAAATCCTCACATGAGTAGATAACCTAGTGTATGTAAGGTGAAGTACCATTATGATGTGTCAAACCGCTTATCTCAATGCTGTAGCTTACACTGGGTCTAAGTGGAAAGGAAAAGTGACGCTGTTTGCCTTCTGGCTGGTTTGGGAAGTAAGCTTGATTGAGCTCAGAGACCACCTGCAGGCAAAGCCTATGAATGTAGAGTCTCAGGATAGCATTCAATTAAGTGGTGTCATTGGCAGTGGCGGTCAGGACCCTATTTCATTAGAATAGATTTGCAAATCACCAAAAAGGCCACTCTTTCATCTAATTGAAGAAGTGTTTTAAGATGTAGATGCACTTGCCATTTAAGGAAACACTCTGAAGTAGGTGGTCTTTGTTCAGATGGCCAGATGCTTGGTAGGCACTGGTATTTTTGATCCCAGCCAGTCGGATTCAGGCTACGTCTTGGTACATAGTCTGCTGTAGTCTGAGCAGTTGATAATATTCTCAGGACCATTGACAGGGTCTGTGTGTTACTTTTTGTCATTTTGGATGTGTCATCTGCTCTAGGAACTGCTTTGATAATTTTGAGACCTTGTAGGTGGAAGTTTAGAAAAATATACTAGACCCCTAACCAGATTGTGCAGCCTGTTACCTTAGTAATACATATAGTGTTAGTTCAACAGACAGCAAGACAACAGAAAGAAGGGGGAGAGAAAGACATATTCTGAAGAAGATCCAGCTGTGAAATTCCGCACACATTTCAACAAAGGGAGGGACTATTTGTTTTACTGATAAGCGAGTGCTAGGATCCTGAGAAACACCGATATAGCTCTTCTCTGTGATAAGACACCTCTTAAACCTTGATTTTTTACCTCTAATTTGTGTAGATATTGACAGGTTATTAACTGGTCATACATTTCTATATAAATAGGCTTCAAAATCTAAGTCATGTCAGCAGATTTGTTTTGATATTTTCCGGGATGTGGATAGTCGTCTACATCCAATAGCTCAAAGGTGAAAAGGCCTTCTGACAAATCTGCTGTTTACTAAGATTTCTTCAACAGAATGCATTGTCTTATTTCTATGGGGCAGGAGCTGTGCATGCATTCCCATTTGTCCCCTTTAGGGTCAGCTCCTTTTAGCGATCCTCTTAGTAGTTCTGCCCCACCATGTTTTATTTTAATTTAAGAGTGGGGGGGGCACATCGCCAAGCTTCATTACTGCTTTTGGATGTAGAGGATGCACGGACGTTTGTTTAATGAAGAGGCATCTCAACATACAGTGTTTCATTATCTGATGCACTGCTTTGCTAAATAGGACTATTGCTGGTAAATTGACTAAAATGTATTATAGTTAAGGTAGTAATGAAGGTTGTGGGGTGAGAGAGCTATTTTGTATTCGGTAGAGGAAGCTGGCCTGTATTAATTAATAGTGTGTGTCGACCTACTATTTCTATAGTTCACACCCTCAGGGTTCCACTTGACAGTAGCATGACCATTGGACCCCAAGAAGACTCTAGTCAAAGGACCAGATCTATCTACCCAGGATCATCAATTGGTTAAAAACTGGGAGTCGTTGATCCATGCCTTTTGTCTCACTATGAATTCTGAATTTGTAAATAATATTACATTGTGAGTGAGAAGCTCCAGCTAATAAAGAACACAGGAACCTCAATACAGTGGTCCGTTTTTGACCACATACCTCTCATCTTGTGAAATCTGCACAGTTTGCTGGTGATCTTTTGTGCTGGATTCAAATTCTCCATAAGTGTCAATAAATGTCTGAAGGACGTTGTGCCTCTTTACTTGCAGACGTAATGGGGTCAGGGAAAGAGTGCTATCTACAGTTAACATTCTCAGGAAGTGCATCTAAGTAGGCCTTCACTGGGTAGACACCTATTTTCAAGCACATACCCAAAAGTAATCTAACTTACCAAACCTTAAGTACACACCAAGTCTCACAATGTATTAGGCTCACTTTGGCTTTGCTTTTAGCCCTAAAGTGTGTTAATTTTACACACTTTTATTGCATTTGTTTTGCAATTTTACATGGTATGTTGAAGTCCCCATTTGTTGAACTATATTTCACCATAACACTAAACATGATGAAATCAACGATGAGGATGATGATAATGAGAATCCGCTTTAAGGGGCTGTTTAGAGATTAGCGTGCACCCGCCAAACTTCAAATAATTCCCTAAGTCTTCATATTAACCACACATTGTGGCCAAACTGTCATTGATAGCATGTATCCCAATGGCGCACTGAAGGCTTTTGAAATGTGGGTTTGGTATTTATTTCCATTATGATGGACTCTAAATCAGCCTGCTGTTACTTTTAAAGTCTTTACAGACCTCTACTCATTCAAATATTAGCCAAAAAGATTAATTAATTCTATTGTAATTTTGAGCTTGTTGTTTTAGAAACATTTGGCTCAGTTGAACCCTCTGTCCTTCATTAGCTGCCCAGACAAATTGATCTCGATTCACAAATTTTTGCACATGATTTACTCTTGTAGTATTCTTGGGGTATATAGAAAGAATAGAAAGAATATCGGGAAAAAAATATAGGGGCATATTCTCAAGCCCCCATCGGCAAGGGAACGTCACTTTTTGTGATGTTCCCGTGGCGATAGGGTCAGCGCCTTATTCTCAAGGCAGCGTTAACCCACTTAACGTGGCTTTAAGCCACGTTAAGTGGCTTAATGCTGCCTTGAGAATAAGGCCCCATTCACGCTAAATTTAGCGTGAAAGGGGCGTGCAGTGGGTGTTGCGGTGGGCGTTCCACTGCAACACCCATTGTGATCGACCACCTATTATCAAGGGCGGCGATAATAGGTGACGTGCTTACAAGTTGCTCACACCTGCCGTGAGGGGAACAGCTTTGCAGTTTCTGTCTTCGCCGCCGTGAGGGGAACAGCTTCAACTTCTATCAACTCCACGCCTTGAGGGGAACGGCCTACACCTCCCAGCTGCCCCAGCATCGGCGCTGGGAGTTGTTAACATTGTCAGCACTGAAATAGAGCTGACTGAGAGGCGTATGTCCCTGGGCTCAACTATTCCCCACTCCATCCCCCAAAATATGACTCACTCTAGCCCGTCAAACAGTCTTTCTTTAACGCTAAATCCGTTAGTTTCTTTGCCAGCTGCGGACAGTGGACTGGCTAACGAGCCAAACTGGGGTAATATGGAAACTGGAGCTCATGTGGGGGCTATGGATTTAATGGACCTAATGTCACCAACGTGCAGCAAGGATATTGCTGTCGCTGTGAATGTTTCCCCAGACCCAGAAATTACGGGGGCAAAGAGGAAAAAGAAAATAACGAAGCCCGCTTGCCCAAAGAGGAAACAACCATCGCGTTCAAAGACACAGCGTACTGCTTTAAGCACATGGATTCATGGGTCAGCAGCCCCAACTAAAACTGTGACTGTCAATGCCTCTGTCAATGCCTCTGATGTTTTAATGTCCATTAGTCTGCCTAATCAATCAATTCATACTCAAACTGAATCTATACCAGCACTTTTTAATACTTTTAAATTGGGGGACACTGCAATAGATATTATTATAGACACCATGTTTGAGCGCGTTAAGGAGCTTGTTGATAAAAATTTTATAACCCTGTGGAAACGTTTAGATCGATTAGAATCACTAATTAGTAAGCCTAACTTACATAGCAAGGCATTTAATACGTTGCCAACACAGGGGGTGCCACACATTTCGCAAGCCCCAAATGGCTCAGTCTCCAATATACCACAGCAACCCTCAAATGCCTCACAACCTCCGTTAACTGGCTCTCGTGATGCCTGTGATGTTTGCCGTAAAGTTGACAAATGCACCCTTTCCAAGGCCCCTATTTCTCAGGATGGTGATTTAAAACTGGGTAATAACAATGCCTTACATTTATCCCGCCAACTTGATGTGCATGCATCTATTAATGCCCCAGTAAAAGATGCAAATCTAATACATAATTTACAGAGCACAGCCTCCTTACCCAGGATTAACGCTTGCAGGCCTCCTAATGCAAGAATAGATGTCTTAAGTTTACCCCCTGAGGCTTGTCCTTATGTATTGGTTTTAGCTGGGGTGCCACCTTTAATGGAAAACCAACAAGAGTCCTGGGACCAACTGCGTAACAAGTGCACTAATTGGCTTATGAAACATAAAGGTTTTAGGGTGTTTAACATCAACGAGATCTTGATGGTACGTAGGGTTGGCTGGGTTGGACCGTCAGAGAAGTCAATAAAGGGAGACTGTATTGTTGTCAATTTCCGACAACCCGCCTTTGTAAAATTGATACTATCGCAGAGAGAGCACGACAGTTCCACTGATGTCTGGTCACTGCCCCTTGGCTATTTTTATAAACCCAATGCCATTCATAACACGCAAGCAATCTCCCCGTTTATGCTACAAAATAGATTTTCCTCCCTTTCGGGCCTAGACACTCTAGACTGACTGGCCCCGTCATCAGTGCCTATTGAATTGGCCCCCACCATAGTACCACCTGCCCTACTGTTAAGAGATGCCTCCGGGCAGCCTGACCAACTCTTGCAGATACTAAGTTGAAACATTGCTGGCCTAGCCTCTAAAGTAAACAACGAAGACTGGGCAAGGCTGGTAAATAAATTTGATATTCTATTGCTCCAGGAGACCTGGGCTACAAGTGAGATACATTGTGAGGGCTTTCAATGTTTTAATGTGTGTGCACTGGCTCCTAAATACGGGCGTCCGTCTGGCGGCCTTTCTATTTGGGTCAAAATATCGTCAGGCGGCTCTGTTAAGACTATCTCTACAAACAGCCCTAATTACCAAGCCTTGATATACACACGTGGGGCCTCAATTTGTTTTATTAACTTTTATAATAATGACTTTTTAAGTGTACCTAATAAGATTGTTGAAAAACTTTTTTAATTTGTTTCTAATATACACATTGTAGCGGGAAATCAAAATTTAGCTAGAATTTGCCTGGGGGTGATTTTAATGTTAAGATCTCCAGGGCACATAATTTGGATACTGGTCACATACAATATGAAAATTTGAGCAAAAGAGGAACTGAATTAATGGATTATCTGTTAATGTACAATTTATCAAATGCGATGGATATTGCACCCATAAACTATGGTGATAATCAGACAGTGCCAACATATAGAGGCCGAGGGTGTGCCTCAATAATTGATTACGTCTTTATATCTGCCCCACTTGAAGACATTTTAGTTGGTGCAGAGGTTATACCTACCACGTTTGGGGATCACAACCCAACTTCGGTACTGTTTAGGGTTGCTCCTAGACACATTTTTAAGGGAGAACCCGGGGCCTGTAATATAGCTCCCTCAACTGATAATTTAAGAATCATCTGGAAAGGAATTGATAATAGTACTCTGTTTAAGAACATGATAACATCCTATCGATCAGTTGTCGATGTATGTCTGTCATCCATTGACCCAAACTTTGAGGTGGTTGCAGCCTTTACTCAGTTATGTGCAGGCATTAAACAGATGATTTCTAAACCTGCATTTAATAATAACCACCATCCCAAGTGGTTCAATAGTGTTTGCTCCCGGGCTAATAGAGATCTTCGTGCTGCCTTGTCGGTAACACCTAGGGATGCAATTTTAATCAGATCACTAAGGAACCAATATAATAAAGTGGTTAAGCAAAGGAAAGAGGAGATTTTGAGAGATCAATGGGATAATTTGGCTTGCGCTGCAAGATTTAATAATACAAATGGCTTTTGGGCGGTGGTAAAAAATATGAGAAACACTGGTCAGCACTTAAGCCCTATAAGCTGTAATATAACTAGTGATGCCTGGGTCTCTCATTTTTCTAAAATATATTCTGCATCATCGCTGGATGAGGCCCATATAGATCTTCACGTTGCATCACGAGTCCAGATATCGCTCTCAGAAGTGGTAGATGCAATCGACCAGAGCTTAGGCAACAAGGCCCCCGGCCCCGATGGGTTCCCCATCGACCTCATCAAATACAAACCAGATTTCTGGGCCCCGATTTTACTTAATGTTTTTAACAATTTAATAAACTCCCAAATTCCTAGCACATGGTCGTCTAGCACCATAGTACCGATTTTTAAAAAGGGGGACAGGGCTAACCCTAGTTGTTACAGACCAATTTCTTTGATCGATAACACTTTAAAGATACTTGGGAGGGTGCTATTTAATAAAATTAGGAGTTGGGCTGAGGATACGCATATTTTAAATAAATGTCAGTTAGGTTTTAGAAGCAAATTAGGAACCGTAGAGCAATGTCTCAATTTAAATTTGATTGTTGACAAATATACGATAGCTCGGCAGTCTCCCATTTACCTAGCTTTCATGGATCTTACCTCAGCCTTCGATTATGTGAATAGATCGCGTCTATGGTCATGTCTCCTAAATTATGGGTTAGACGAGGCCTTAGTACACTTTCTGGCCTTCTTACACAAGGATTTGGGGGCAAGGGTGAGGATTAGTAGGGATGGGGCCGTATCAGAGAATATTGCCATCGGCCGAGGGGTCAGGCAGGGATGTGTGCTGGCCCCTCTGCTTTTTATTTTATATATTAATGAGTTGCATGATGAGCTGTCAAATTTGACTAAGGATGTCCCGGTGATTAACGGCAGCAAAATACCTGCTTTATTATACGTGGATGATGCGGTCCTAATGGGTCGCACACCCAATGCACTACGTATTTTAGTCGGGGGCTTTGTTGATTTTATGTCTAAACTGGACTTGTGTACAAATTTAAAAAAATCTTTTTTAATGAATTGTGGCCCAAATAAACATCGGGTTAATGTAATTATTTCCGGTTTTGAAAAACTGTTTTGCATGCGCATTTTTCCATACCTGGGGCTGGTATTTGCCGACAATGGTTCTTGGACTGCCCATTTGACACACAGCCGGAACAAACTCCTAAGGGCCTCCAACTCAATTTTATGCCTCCCCCAACCCAGAAGAACTGAGGTAGTGCTATCCCTACTGAAGATATATAGAACTCAGTGCAGACCCACCGCAACTTATGGAGCTGAAGTGTGGGGTTACACTAATTGTAATAATATTCAGATAGAGGAAAATTGATTTTGTCGGAGAGTTTTGGGGGTCCCGATTAGCTCCTCTTCCTTTGTTTGTCACCGGGAGCTAAAACTGTCTTATATTGAAGATTATATCAGGGCTCATCCAACTATTTTTTGGATAAAAGTATGGCAAAACCCGGCAGCACCCTTACTAGAGAAATCATAGCTGATTGTCTCAGATGTGACAAGGGCAGTAGCATACCTTGGTTGGCAGCTGTTAAGGGCAGCTTGTCCGCTGTAAATCTGCCACACATTTTTTCAAATCCAAGTGATATGTCAGGCATTAATAAAAAGATTATACAGGAGACCCTGTATGGGCATTATGCCAGTTTGAGACTTAGGCAAGAAACTTCGAAAAGCTCAGTCGCCCGCTACATAGTGATGGCGGACGCTGAGGGCCAACCGACAATATTGCCAGCCCGCTATCTCTTAATGGCGACCAATCGTTGGGAAAGAAGTCTGCTCTTTCGCCTTAGGGCTGGTACTTTAAAATATTTATTATGCTTTCCCCTGGGGCACAACAGTAACCTTGAGCAAACTTCTTGTCCCTGTGGTAATCGCGGCAATCAATCTATGTTACATTTTTTATTCTTTTGTAACTTTTATCATTTATACAGCAAACAGTTGCTAATCCCGTTTTTTAAGGCAGCAGCTATCAGCAATTATAAGGCGGCATATAGAGAAATTGTTGAGCTTAAAGATGAAAATGTAATCTTCCACGTCAGCACCTTCTTGCGTCTGGCTGTCCGCTCACGCGCTTCCATGAGTTCTGTATAATTGGCCTTGATTGCCCATTTTTAACCTCTCATTTATATGTAGGTCGCATAATTTTATTGTGTGTATTTCATTGCTACATAATTTTTGATAAACCGCTCGCACTTTATAATATTATGCTGCTAGATTTAATGAATTTGTTTGTTTTAACGCTGGTTTCATGTGATAAACTGTTTGCATTTTACATTATTATGCTGCTATATTTAATGAACTTTTTATTTTCATTTTAATATGTGTCATTATTTTAGTTTGATGTTATTTATCAAATTAGTGAATATTGGTTGCCTTGTATCAATTGATTCCAGGAACAATTATACCATTGCCCCTAACAAATTACAAGTGTAAGACAAATCCCCTGAGCACTGTGTACGTAGATGTTTTGTGTATTTACTGTTTTTACCCTTGTGTTGGCTGTTTCAAATTTTATTCATGTATGTATTGTCTGTCTGTTTTAAAAAAAAATGCTGGTATTTTATTTTTACTTTGTTCTTTTATGGATATTTTCTTATCCGAATAAAGATGAATTAAATTGAATTGAATAGGTGGCAGCGCCGAACTTAAGACCAGAAAAATCCTGGTCTTAAGGTGGCGAAACGAGGAGAAATGCTTTATTTCTCCTTGTTTTTGCTTTTTCCATGTGTGCTGCCTTGTGCAGCACACATGGAAAAAGCAAAATGCCATGGATGTTTATGTGCAGGAAGGGGCACCTTCTTGTACATAAACAACCCTCCCCTGCACACAGACACCCTTGCACTCTGGTGCAAGGATGTCTGCGTTGGCGCTAAGTCGTGAAACTTAGCGCCATCGCAGGGGGAAACGCCAGGCTGCACCACATTCTTGAGAATAGGTTGCAGCCTCGCGTTTCCGAAGTGGCGGTGAGAGGCGTTAAGCCAAGGAGGCTAACGCCTCTCACCACCACTTCCTTGATTATATCCGACATAGTGTCAAGAATATCAAGTACAAAAATATTGGGAAAAGTACGCTTCTATTGGTGAGCACATTTTTACTATATATAACTCCACAAATATGTCACTTGACAATATATATATCTTCAAGGTACGTAGATGTGGAGTTAAGAATAATAAATCTATACTTATCTATTTGCACTCGATATTTTGGTCCTTCAAAATTTTTGACACAAAATTCTGTCCATACGATATTTTTGTTTGCAATATTCTGTCAGTGATCTGCTCTTGGCTTACTACTGAATTCCAGGAGTGAGCCATAGGTACTTCTGACTCACTCATGGTAATCAGGAGTAAGCCAGGAGTAATACAAGGGTATGTCATACCTACTGATAGCGAAATCTTTCTGAACTGAGTCCGGTTGTTCTGTTCTGAGGAGGCATGAAAACCTGCTGGTAATGGGGTCAGTTTCACAAAGATACTGCTGTGAGTAGGTGTAACCTACTCTTGTAATATTCCTGGCTTACTTCCATAGTTTAGTAGCGCAAGCAAGTTCTTTGTGAGTTGGGCCCAGTGTGTTGGCGGCAATGATAGGTTTGCTGATCGTCATCTGTGATATTTGCTAGAATTCTATTTACTCATGCTATTTCATTTAAGCACGTCCATATTCTCCAGTCCTACTAACTGCTGGAAAGCCAAACGTTGTGGCAAAGATTTAACACAATTGCAGTTTGCAATGAATCACCATGCTCCCTTGTCCCTTCCTCAATTGAAGCACTATGGGGGCCTATTAGCAAGAACCTCGTTAAAATTATCGCCGTTTTAGCGGCAGGAAACTGCCGCTAAAACGGCGATAATGGGCTTGCTAATATGCGTTATAGAATTCCAATAGAAGCCCAGGTTAGATGTCCTGCACATCTAACCTGGGCTTCTATTGGAATTCTATAACGCATATTAGCAAGCCCATTATCGCTGTTTTAGCGGCAGTTTCCTGCCGCTAAAACGGCGATAATTTTAACGAGGTACTTGCTAATATGCCCCTATGTTTTTTTTACAAATTATGCTATTTCAAATCCCTTGCAATGATAGTCGTACATTATTTTTTGCAATAATTTCGCGGTATTTGTCTTACTAGCACGAGCCAATCACAAGTTTAATTATATCTACCGGAATTCTAAATGCACTTCTTGAAGTCGCCATATTTCTTTCGAAATGTAGAACTTCCCATGTGGACATGCCCCCCTCAGCCCGAACATTTTTCTTAGAAGGGCGACAATTCGTCGACGCTTTCATATATTTCATCGCCACTCAAAGGCTGTGGAAACGGGCATGCACATAACTTACGCATGTGCATAAAAAGAACTGTTTAATTCCACCACAGCGGATGTGTCAGACGTGCTGCTGCACCAGGCCTTCAATTTGAAGCATGCGGCGCAGCAGGATACAATATATACCTCAAGACGCGCGCAACAAAGCACCACTTGTCTAATAATGGTACAACTATGGCAGCACTGTAATTTTGCTTCAACAATACGTCATGTGATGTCAGTTGAACCTTCAATTATCAGTCACACTAATTGGTTAAAGTTCATTTTAATGTAATTTGAAAATCTATAAATCTGGAGGGGAATACTATAGGAATGCTAATGCAGCGCCCTGAACATAAGAAATCCTTGCATTGTAGCCCAGTGCCACGTTTGCTCTTAGCTTAGCTCCAGAGGCAGGAAGCACATCAGCCAAAGTGCACGTGCTGAGGTGGCTTCATTGTATGTAGCACCAGCATGCCTTAAAGGGGGGATTCCTTCTCTTACACATTCCTAATGTATAGGTGTGCAATGGCTAACTGGCCTAGCAAAGCGTTCTCCTTTTCAATTGTACAACTGGATTTCGCATATATGTACGTCGTGAAATAAGAATATTGTGGCCAAATATCGAGGAACACGATATCGAAAGGCAAGTGCATATAGAAGAAGTATAGATTGAGGGGCACATTTATTAAGATATCACGCAGCGCACCATGTCATCTTACTGCGCTGCATGATAGGGAAAGGGCAGGAATGAGCTTTATTCAACAATGTACGTCGCATTCCTGTCTTTTCCGTGCGCTGGCGCACAATCCGCTGCTTAGCACCAACTCAGGCACCCTTTCACTATGCTGCAAGGGTGAGTGCGTTTTATGATAGCACACCTTCCAGCACAAAAACAATCCTGTGAGGCATTTTCCTATTTCTGCGTGCTGCATAATGCAGCTCACATAAAAAGAGGAAGTAACGAGGAGAAATAAAGATGTTTCTCCTCGTTATTCCTCACCTGAGAAGGCATAGTGTTTAGACGCATTCCCAGGTTTACCAGTAATAGTAAATTGGGAAAGCAGCAAAATCCATGGGTGGATGCGTGGGACCACCCACGCTTCACCCATGGAACGCCTCCCTGGTGCAGAGTAATGCAATGCAGCGATCTGCGCTGCATTGCGTTACTCTAGATTTAGCAAGCCACTCACGGCCACACAAAGTGGCCTAGCGTGGCTTGATAAATCTGACTTAGGCTTTGAGTCACCCTTGCACCCCCTTGCATGGTGCAAGGGCAACACAAATCCCATCTAAAATTGATTCTTACTGTTCCTAAAATATATACTTAGTCAAGGTACATATATGTGTAGCTATGTATAGACAATCTATACTTATCTTTCGATATTTCGGTTTCACTGCTTTACCTTCATTATTTCCATACCACAATATTCTGTCTTCAAAATTGAGGGGGAACACGTCTTTTTGCGGGTTTTTGTATTGTTATTTTCCAATACGGACGTCTTTTTGCGGGTTTTGTATTGTTATTTTCCAATACGGACGTCTTTTTGCGGGTTTTTGTATTGTTATTTTCCAATACGGACCTCCAATGCAATATTCAACAAACATGCAAGCCAACTCTCTACACAATGCTTTTACCATGACATCGAATTGAACACTTATACGATACAGCAACACAATGATATTAACCCCTGCTACCACCTTGTCACCCATTCCATCTACCTATGCTTAAAGCCTGGGAATTGTCGAGTTTTCTTAAGGTCAGATGAATTCTCTTTACCAGGATACCACCTAACCTCCAAAAAGTGGGCTAGGAACATCATTGCAAGCGGTACATACATTATCCAAACAGGTTCAGTGCTCGCAGTCTCTGTAGGCATCCTATCTGAAGTCTATTACTGGCTGCCATAATACCAGGAAATGATCTATCCTTAAAAGACCCTCCAGTGTAGCGCAAACAAATCTCACCACCTCGTCCTGCATCTCTAACAATCACCCTTAATAGGCATTCTAGCACATTGCTTTGATTGATGATGCCTCATATTGATTGGTATTGATATCTATTGTGACATCATTCACTCAATGACCCATTAAGTAAATGATTTGAACGTCCCTCTGCTTGCCACAGTGTACCAATACTGGCATTACTATTTGTTTTCAAAACTGAGCTATCGCTATTTAAGCGCTTACAAACATTTGAACAATGCCTCACAGTTTCCATGTCTCATTCTCAATATTGTTCTTGATGGATATTTAACTATCAGGAATCCCATGAATTCTTTTATAACAGCCATCCCATTTTCTGAAATATAAATAATTTCAGGAAAACCCACTATACACGTACAGGATCTACCACTCCCCTGCAGACCATATATAGCATTTCCCTAAGCCCACAGAGAACATCCTACATATCTTGTCTGGGGTTTTGTGCCGTTCCATCATAAGGTTTTATGAGGTTTCTGTGTGGCAGTGGTATGTATATCAATAAAACTCATGCCTTTACCACAAAAGCCTTTTCCATTCAGCCTTTACCATGCTGATGCCTTTATATATATATATATATTCACTGAAAAAACCATAGGTTTTAGGGACAGTTATAGTTAGTTGGACATTCCCCCGTTATAGTTAGTTCAGCTAACTATAACTCGCGCCCCCGCAATGCACTGCTGATGACGTCACATATTACATCACTCATGACATGGTCAGTGACATCACTGATGACATCACTGATGACATCTCAAATGACATCACTGATGACATCATCCACGTGATAATCTGATGCACCTCCTCACACCCTAATATAACCTTTGATACACCCACTCTAAATTACAGACTGCCATTCGCAAAACCATAGACACTCCAACACCAATAACTACATACCCACTCACTGATTCTTAGGTCTACACACACACATCCACTCACTCACCCATACAGTCACTCATACTTACGGTCACTCAGTACAGGACTATCATATGCACTCATACTCCTATATAGACACTCAAACACCGCCACTAATCTATAGAGGTACTCACACACCTAGTCAGTCATGCAAATAATTAAACACACTGCCATTTACTCACCTATACAGTTATACACACACCAGCTCACTTACTCATACAAATACTAGCACATTCTTACGCTCTTATACAATCACTGATACAAGCACACACTCATCCATACAGCCACTCTCACAATCACACACTCTCGCTTATAGCTATTTATATACTCCAACACACATATATACTGCCTTTCACATATGTAGTTACTCACACATGTACCACTGGGATATGCATTCACTCACTAACACACCCATACACACACTCACCCACCCATACAGTCCATCACAGATGCACTCTTGAAACCATGCACCCAGTGAATCACCCACTCACACATCTATGCACAGAGTCACACACACCCCACCCACACAAACACTCAGGCACCCATACAGATACTCAGACAACCAATCAATAACTCATATAGACACTCATGTAGCTATTAACAAACCCATGCAGCCACTTACACAGCAACAGACAGACGGATACAGACATTCACACAGTTTAGTCACTAACCTATGCATTCAGTAAGATACGTTTAATCACTCACTTATAGAGTTAGTCACGCACCTAGTAAATCATCCATTCAGACACTTATACACCCACTCATTCTTCAATATGCCTTTCCCTATATATATTAAACATATTTAAACTTTACAGAAACACACAGTCACTGGATGATGTCATCAGTGATGTCATTTGAGATGTCATCAGTGATGTCATCAGTGATGTCACTGACCATGTCATGAGTGATGTAATATGTGACGTCATCAGCAGTGCATTGCGGGGGCGCGAGTTATAGTTAGCTGAACTAACTATAACGGGGGAATGTCCAACTAACTACCACTGTCCCTAAAACCTATGGTTTTTCAGTGAATTTGTAAGGTTTTTTAAATGCTAATTTCTAACTATAACGTGCCTGAAACCTATGGTTTTTTCAGTGAATTTCAAAGGTTTTTTAAATGCTAATTCCTAACTATAACATGTCTGAAACCTATGGTTTTTTTCAGTGAATTTCAAAGGTTTTGTAAATGACAATTTTTAAATGTATTAATTGTTATATTTATTTTTTGATACTGATTTACTACATTTTTTTAAACTATTTATTTTTAGATATTTTATTTTTTAAATTACATTGTAATTACATTATACATTACATTACAAAATATACTTTCTCAGAATGAATTACTTTAGTTTAAATACTTTGCAAATAGGCAATAGACTTTTAAATACAGTAGTTACAGTTGTTGCAATGGGCAACACAATTTCAAACACAATGCAACATTGAGTTCAATGTGAATTTCTAGTTAAATGCAATTAGTTACTTTATGGATTACTTTTCTAACCACAGGACTGGATCCTGGATTCAGTCCTGCGACATCTCCTGTAAACAGTTGAGTAAAAGCGTTTTGGTTACAGTAGTGATTTTTAAGGAATATTATTGTATTTTAAAAGTGGGCACTTAGAAACTTTTTCACATAGAATCACCAATGTTATCCTATGGGAGGAAATTCACTTAGCAGGTAAGTAGTGTTATCGTTACTTTTTCTTACTCAGTGGATCCTGGATCCAGCACTGGTGCATCTCCTGTAAACAGTTGAAATAATGCGTTTAAGTCATACAGGCGATTTTTTAGGAATATTTGTAGTTTGTGAAAATCGACACTTTGAAACTTTTCTGCTGAAAACCAGACAATGGATTCCTATGGAAGGAAATACAAGTTACTGGTAAGTACGGTTAGAATTACTTTTCAGGGTCAGTGGTGGGCTAAAAGATGCAGCACTGGGTTCTCTCCTGATAACAGGTGAGTAAATCGGAATTCGTAGTTCGGCTGATTTTAGAGGAATATTATAAAGTTCCAAAACTCCACACTTAGAAGAATTTCCAAGTGAAACCAGTCAATGTTAGCCTATGGAAGGAAATTCAAGTTACTGGTAAGTACGGTTAGAATTACTTTTCAGGATCAGTACTGGGCTCAAAGATGCAGCACTGAGGTCTCTCCTGATAACAGGTGAGTAAATCGGAATTCGTAGTTCTGCTAATTTTAGAGGAATATTTGTATGTTTCAAAAATCGACACTTAGAAAAGTTTTCAGCAAAAAGCAGGCAATGATATGCTATGGAAGGAAATTCAAGTTACTGGTAAGTACGGTTAAAATTACTTTTCAGGATCAGTACTGGGCTCAAAGATGCAGCAATGAGGTCTCTCCTGATAACAGGTGAGTAAATCGGAATTCGTAGTTCGGCTGATTTTAGAGGAATATTATAAAGTTCCAAAACTCCACACTTAGAAGAATTTCCAAGTGAAACCAGTCAATGTTAGCCTATGGAAGGAAATTCAAGTTACTGGTAAGTACGGTTAAAATTACTTTTCAGGATCAGTACTGGGCTCAAAGATGCAGCACTGAGGTCTCTCCTGATAACAGGTGAGTAAATCGGAATTCGTAGTTCTGCTGATTTTAGAGGAATATTTGTATGTTTCAAAAATCGACACAGAAACTTTTTCAGCAAAAATCAGGCAATGATATCCTATGGAAGGAAATTCAAGTTACTGGTAAGTACGGTTAAAATTACTTTTCAGGATCAGTACTGGGATCAAAGATGCAGCACTGAGGTCTCTCCTGATAACAGGTGAGTAAATCGGAATTCGTAGTTCGGCTGATTTTAGAGGAATATTTGCACAATGGTGAAGGAAGGGGTGGGGCCTGAGGTGACATGTCTGCAAACACGCCCTGTGGCGCATTTTAAGTTGGAGAATTAATTCCTCCTCAATCCCGAGGTCCCTAGGGGCCAACTAGCCCACCAGATACCTCCAGTATGCGCCAGAGAGCTGCGTTGCAGAGAGGTGTTCAGAGGCCACGCCCTTTTGCACCTCTCTGCAACGCAGCTCTGTGGCGCTTTCTGTATGTACCTGGTGGGCTAGTTGGCCCCCAGGGACCCTCAGGATTGAAGGGGATTTAATTCTCCATCTTAAAACGCGCCACGGGGCCTGTTTGCACACATGTCACCTTAAGCCCGCCCCTCCCTTCACCACTGTGCAAACGCGCCCCGTGGCGCGTTTTAAGTTGGGGGATTAAGTCCCCTTGAATCCTGAGGGTCCCTGGGGTCCAACTATCCCACCAGGTACCTCCAGTAAGCGCCACAGAGCTGCGTTGCAGAGAGGTGTAAAAGGGGCGTGGCCTGGACCACCTCTCTGCAACCCAGCCCTGTGGCGCTTACTGAGGTACCTGATGGGCTAGTTGGCCCCCAGGGACCCCCAGTATTGAATGGGAATTATTTCCCCAATTTAAAATGCGCCACAGCGTGCGTTTGCAGAGTGGTTAAGGGAGGGGGCGGGGCCTGACGCTCGATCGCGTCTTTTTCTTTCTTTTTTGAAGGGGGATGTGTGGCCCCCCTTCTTTTTTACTTTTTGGGGCCCTGGGGACCCCATCCCCCAGGGCCTGATTCCTTTTTTAAAAAAAAATACTGTAGGGGAAGGGGGCCGCGTGGCCCCCCTCCCGTGGCCTATTCCGGTCCCGGGGACCCCATCCCCCGGGGCATGGCCACTCTTTTAAAAATAATTTTGGAGGAGGGGGGCTGCGTGGCCCCCTTCCTAAGGTCTCTATTGGCCCCGGGGACCCCATCCCCCGGGGCCGGCATTTATTTAAAAAAAAAATTATAATCTTTTTGGGGAGGGGGGCCACGTGGCCCCCCTCCTGGGCCACTACTTGCCCCGGGGACCCCATCCCCCGGGGCTGGCCCTATCCTTTGGGGTCTGTGGGGGACCCCAACTCCCCCACGGACCCTGCCGGCTCCCCGCCTCCTGCGGGAGCCGGTATTGCTTTTCCACAAGGGGAGCTGCTAAGATGCAGCTCCCTGTGTGGAAAAGCAATTGCTTTGGTTTTGAAGCGAGAGCAGGTTTCCTGCTCTCTCTCCAAAACCAAAGCAGTTTGATGATGACAGGACGGGAGCCGCGAGGCTCCCGTCCTGTCATAGCAAACTACAGTGTCCCGGGGGTAGGCACCCCGGGACACTGCAGGAGCTGGCCCTGGGGGGTGGCTGTCCCCAGGGCCATCAAGGGCTCCAGGAGGGGGGCCGTGCGGCCCCCCTCCCTCCATTGGCAAAGCCCCGGGGAGGTGGTGGTCCCCGGGGCTCCGTAATGGACCCCCATATTGAAATATTTAGTGCCCCGGGGAGGTGGTGGTCCCCGGGACGTGTGGGGGGGCACAAGCCCCCCCACACAGGTTAATTTTAAAATAAAAAAAAGAAGCCCCAGGGGGTGGCGGTCCACGGGGCTGCGGGAGGGCCGAGAGCCCTCCCGCACCATTTATTTTTAAAGCCCCGGGGGGTGGCGGTCCCCGGGGCTTGGGGGCCTTAGAGGCCCCCCACATTAAATATAAATAAAGCCCCGCATGCCCCCGGGACTTGGCCCACCCGGGGGCAAAATAGCATCGAAGTGCGGGAGACCGCGCTTCGATTTTTTTTTTATCGGCAAGATCCGCGCACTCTAAGCGCATCCCGCCGATTTAAAAAAAAAAAATTGCTTTTTTGCCCAGGGGTCCTTGTGGGACCCCTGAGCAGACCTAGGGGTCAGGGTGTTTCTACCCTGCCCCTTTGTGCGTTTTGCGCACTTGTTTCTTCTGCCTCGGTTCTACCGAGGACAAAATGGCTGCCAACACTTCCTGATTTGGAGTGTTGACAGCCACTTGACAGCCAATTAGCATGCAGCTCGTGATCAGGACGGTGCGCGCAGGGTGCGCGGATCCGACGCGGCCATAGATATATATGGGATTTTACTTGTGATTTTCTCAGGAACTACTGAACGGATTTACACCATTTAAGCAAAAGGCACGCAGTCTGAACCAAGGTCTACCTCTTTGCCAAATTTGGTGTAATTCCGTTCAGCAGTTCGGGCTGTAGCCGCGATGAACGGTTCCTATGGAAAATGAATGGGGAAAACACGTTTTGGGACCCCCTTTTTCTCGGCCCCCGCTTGACGAATCACCCCGACACTTTCAGGATAGGAGCGGACCGGAGCGCCCCAACAAGTTGGAAAATTTCGCGAAGATTCGTCAACCGGCGCCAACGTTATTTCAAATAGAATGTTGCGGATTTCCTATGGAAAATAGGTCCTAACTATAACTATCTACTGGCGACCGCCAGTACATAATATATATATGTATATGGCGGTGGTGTAAGGGCTACAATAAATCTTTGATTCGCACCAGAATTACGGAGTTCGCATTCGTTTGTGTTCCAAAGCAGGAAGTGGGACGGCGACAAATGGAATTTGGATTGATATATATATATATTCACTGAAAAAACCATAGGTTTTAGGGACAGTTATAGTTAGTTGGACATTGCACTCGTACAAAACCCGTGAAATTCCCCTGTTATAGTTAGTTCAGCTAACTATAACTCGCGCCCCCGCAATGCACTGCTGATGACGTCACATATTACATCACTCATGACATGGTCAGTGACATCACTGATGACATCACTGATGACATCTCAAATGACATCACTGATGACATCACTGATGACATCATCCAGTGACTGTGTGTTTCTGTAAAGTTTAAATATGTTTAATATATATAGGGAAAGGCGTATTGAAGAATGAGTGGGTGTATAAGTGTCTGAATGGATGATTTAGTACGTGAGTGACTGACTCTACAAGTGAGTGATTAAACGTATCTTACTGAATGCATGGGTTAGTGACTAAACTGTGTGAATGTCTGTATCCGTCTGTTTGTTGGTGTGTAAGTGGATGCATGGATTTGCGAATAGCTACATGAGTGTCTATATGGGTTATTGATTGGTTCTCTGAGTATCTGTATGGCTGCCTGAGTGTTTGTGTGGGTGGGGTGTGTGTGACTCTATACATAGATGTGTGAGTGGGTGATTCACTGGGTGCATGATTTCAAGAGTGCATCTGTGATGGACTGCTTGGGTGGGTGAGAGTGTGTATGGGTGTGTTAGTGAGTGAATGTATATCTCAGTGGTACATGTGCGAGTAACTACATATGTAAAAGGCAGTATATATGTGTGTTAGAGTATTTAAATGGCTATAAGTGAGAGTGTGTTATTGTGAGAGTGGCTGTATGGATGCGTGTGTGCTTGTATCAGTTATTGTATAAGAGCGTAAGAATGTGCTAGTATTTGTATGAGTAAGTGAGCTGGTGTGTGTATAACTGTATAGGTGAGTAAATGGGTGTGTGATTAATTTTTTGCATGACTGACTAGGTGTGTGAGTACCTCTATGGATGAGTGGCGGTGTGTGAGTATTTATATAGGTGTATGAGTGCATATGATAGTCCTGTACTGAGTGACTGTAAGTATGAGTGACTGTACAGGTGAGTGAGTGGATGTGTGTGTAGACCTAAGAATCAGTGAGTGGGTATGTAGTTTTTGGTGTTGGAGTGTCTATGGTTTTGAGAATGGCAGTCTGTAATTTAGAGTGGGTGTATCAAAAGTTATATTAGGGTGTGAGAAGATGCATGAAATTATCACATGGATGATGTCATCAGTGATGTCATTTGAGATGTCATCAGTGATGTCATCAGTGATGTCACTGACCATGTCATGAGTGATGTAATATGTGACGTCATCAGCAGTGCATTGCGGGGCGCGAGTTATAGTTAGCTGAACTAACTATAACAGGGGAATTTCACGGGTTTTGTACGAGTGCAATGTCCAACTAACTATAACTGTCCCTAAAACCTATGGTTTTTTCAGTGAATTTCAAAGGTTTTTAAATGCTAATTTCTAACTATAACGTGTCTGAAACCTATGGTTTTTTCAGTGAATTTCAAAGGTTTTTTAAATGCTAATTTCTAACTATAACGTGCCTGAAACCTATGGTTTTTTCAGTGAATTTCAAAGGTTTTTTAAATGCTAATTTCTAACTATAACGTGCCTGAAACCTATGGTTTTTTCAGTGAATTTCAAAGGTTTTTTAAATGCTAATTTCTAACTATAACGTGCCTGAAACCTATGATTTTTTAAGGGAATTTCAAAGGTTTTTTAAATGCTAGTTTCTAACTATGCCAACAGAGGTAGGACATGTGAAGAAAGAAGAAAAAACGCACAGAAAGAAGCAAAAGATGTGCAGAAAGAACCAACAGAGGAGCAGAAAGAGGCCTTGTTGCAAAATCATCCTGTGCCCACAACTTTTTCAGACGGGTACTGGTGGTAACTGAGTCTGACTAACCAGAGCCAGTGCGCGTTTGCACAGTGGTGAAGGGAGGGGGCCTGAGGTGACATGTGTGCAAACGCGCCCCGTGGCGCGTTTTAAGTTGCGGGATTAAGTCCCCTTGAATCCTGAGGGTCCCTGGGGCCCAACTAGCCCCCAGGTACCTACAGTTAGGACCACAGAGCTGAGTTGCAGAGAGGCGTTCCGAGGCCATGCACCTTTTTTCACCTCTCTGCAACGCAACTCTGTTGTGCTTACTGAAGGTACCTGGTGGGCTAGTTGGCCCCCACGATTCAAAGGGAATTAACTCCCCAACTTAAAACGCACCACAGGGCGTGTTTGCGCACATGTCACCTGAGGCCCCGCCCCCTCCCTTCACCACTGTGCAAACGCGCCCCGTGGCGCGTTTTAAGTTGGGGGATTAGGTCACCTTGAATCCTGAGAGTCCCTGGGGCCCAACTAGCCCACCAGGTACTTCTAGTAAGCACCACAGGCCTGCGTTGCAACGCCTGTAACAAATTGTGCAGTTGTGTTTAGGTAGTGAAGAGGGTCGTGCTGGGGGTAGTGTTTTAGGGTTTAGGGTAGTGCAGTGGTGTTTGTGTAGTGTAGGGGGTCATGCTGGGGGTAGATTTAGGGTTTAGGGTAGTGCAGTGGTGTTTGGGTAGTGTAGGGAGTCGTGCTGGGGGAGTGTTTTAGGGTTTAGGGTAGTACAGTGGTGTTTGGGTAGTGTAGGGGGTCATGCTGGGGTTAGTGTTTTAGGGTTTTAGGGTTTAGGGTAGTGCAGTGGTGTTTGGGTAGTGTAGGGGATACTGCTGGGGGTAGTGTTTTAGGGTTTAGGGTAGTGCAATGGTGTTTGGGTAGTGTAGGGGTACTGCTGGGGGTACTGTTTTATGGTTTAGGGTAGTGCAGTGGTGTTTGGGTAGTGTAGGGGTTTGTGCTGGGGTAGTTTTTAGGGTTTAGGGTAGTGCAGTGGTGTTTGTGTAGTGTAGGAGGTCGTGTTTTAGGGTTTAGGGTAGTGCAGTGGTCTTTGGGTAGTGTAGGGAGTCGTGCGGGGGTATTGTTTTAGAGTTTAGGGTAGTGCAGTGGTGTTTGGGTAGTGTAGGGGGTTGTGCGGGGGTAGTGTTTTAGGGATTAGGGTAGTGCATTGGTATTTGGGTAGTGTAGGGGGTCATGCGGGGGTAGTGTTTTAGGGTTTAGGGCAGTGCAGTGGTGTTTAGGTAGTGTAGGGGGTCGTGCTGGGGGAGTGTTTTAGGGTTTAGGGCAGTGCAGTGGTGTTCGGGTAGTGTAGGGGGTCGTGCTGGGGGAGTGTTTTAGGGTTTAGGGCAGTGCAGTGGTGTTCGGGTAGTGTAGGGGGTCGTGCTGGGGGAGTGTTCTAGGGTTTAGGGCAGTGCAGTGGTGTTCGGGCAGTGTAGGGGGTCGTGCTGGGGGTGGTGTTTTAGGGTTTAGGGCAGTGCAGTGGTGTTCGGGCAGTATAGGGGGTCATGCTGGGGGTGGTGTTTCAGGGTTTAGGGCAGTGCAGTGGTGTTCGGGCAGTGTAGGGGGTCGGTGCAGGGGTGGTGTTTCAGGGTTTAGGGCAGTGCAGTGGTGTTCGGGCAGTGTAGGGGGTCGTGCAGGGGGTGGTGTTTCAGGGTTTAGGGCAGTGCAGTGGTGTTCGGGCAGTGTAGGGGGTCGTGCAGGGGGTGGTGTTTCAGGGTTTAGGGCAGTGCAGTGGTGTTCGGGCAGTGTAGGGGGTCAGTGCTGGGGGTGGTGTTTCAGGGTTTAGGGCAGTGCAGTGGTGTTCGGGCAGTGTAGGGGCGGTGCAGGGGTGGTGTTTCAGGGTTTAGGGCAGTGCAGTGGTGTTCGGGCAGTGTAGGGGGTGGTGCAGGGGGTGGTGTTTCAGGGTTTAGGGCAGTGCAGTGGTGTTCGGGCAGTGTAGGGAGTCGTGCAGGGGGTGGTGTTTCAGGGTTTAGGGCAGAGCAGTGGTGTTCGGGCAGTGTAGGGGCGGTGCAGGGGTGGTGTTTCAGGGTTTAGGGCAGTACAGTGGTGTTCGGGCATTGTAGGGGGTAGTGCTGGGGCTGGTGTTTCAGGGTTTAGGGCAGTGCAGTGGTGTTCGGGCAGTGTAGGGGGTCGTGCTGGGGCTGGTGTTTCAGGGTTTAGGGCAGTGCAGTGGTGTTCGGGCAGTGTAGGGGGTCGTGCTGGGGCTGGTGTTTCAGGGTTTAGGGCAGTGCAGTGGTGTTCGGGCAGTGTAGGGGGTCATGCTGGGGCTGGTGTTTCAGGGTTTAGGGCAGTGCAGTGGTGTTCGGGCAGTGTAGGGGGTCTTGCTGGGGCTGGTGTTTCAGAGTCTAGGGCAATGCAGTGGTGTTCGGGCAGTGTAGGGGGTCTTGCTGGGGCTGGTGTTTCAGGGTTTAGGGCAGTGCAGTCGTGTTCGGGCAGTGTAGGGGGTCGTGCTGGGGGTGGTGTTTCAGGGTTTAGGGCAGTGCAGTGGTGTTCGGGCAGTGTAGGGGGTCGTGCTGGGGCTAGTGTTTCAGGGTTTAGGGCAGAGCAATGGTGCTCAGGCAGTGTAGGGGGTTGTGCTGGGGGTGATGTTTCAGGGTTTAGGGCAGTGCAGTGGTGTTAGGGCAGTGTAGGGGGTCGTGCTGGGGGTGGTGTTTCAGGGTTTAGGGCAGTGCAGTGGTGTTTCGGCAGTGTAGGGGGTCGTGCAGGGGGTGGTGTTTCAGGGTTTAGTGCAGTGGTGTTCGGGCAGTGTAGGAGGTCGTGCTGGGGTGGTGTTTCAGTGTTTAGGGCAGTGCAGTGGTGTTTGGGCAGTGTAGGGTGTCGTGCTGAGGGGTGGTGTTTCAGGGTTTAGGGCAGTGCAGTAGTGTTTGGGCAGTGTAGGGGGTCGTGCAGGGAGTGGTGTTTCAGGGTTTAGGGCAGTGCAGTGGTGTTCGGCCAGTGTAGGTAGTCTTGCTGGGGGTGGTGTTTCAGGGTTTAGGGCAGTGCAGTAGTTTTCGGGCAGTGTAGGCGGTCGTGCTGGGGCTGGTGTTTCAGGGTCTAGGGCAGTGCAGTGGTGTTCGGGCAGTGTACGGGGTTGTGCTGGGGCTGGTGTTTCAGGGTTTAGGGCAGTGCAGTGGTGTGCGGGCAGTGTACGGGGTTGTGCTGGGGCTGGTGTTTCAGGGTTTAGGGCAGTGCATTGGTGTTCGGGCAGTGTAGGGGGTCATGCTGGGGGTGGTGTTTCAGGGTTTAGGGCAGTGCAGTGGTGTTCGGGCAGTGTAGGGGGTCGTGCTGGGGCTGGTGTTTCAGGGTTTAGGGCAGTGCAGTGGTGTTCGGCCAGTGTAGGGGGTCGTGCTGGGGCTGGTGTTTCAGGGTTTTGGGCAGAGCAGTGGTGTTCGGGCAGTGTAGGGGGTCGTGCTGGGGGTGGTGTTTCAGGGTTTAGGGCAGTGCAGTGGTGTTCGGGCAGTGTAGGGGGTCTTGCTGGGGGTGGTGTTTCAGGGTTTAGGGCAGTGCAGTGGTGTTCGGGCAGTGTAGGGGGTCTTGCTGGGGGTGGTGTTTCAGGGTTTAGGGCAGTGGTGTTCGGGCAGTGTAGGGGGTCTTGCTGGGGGTGATGTTTCAGGGTTTAGGGCAGTGCAGTGGTGTTCGGGCAGTGTAGGGGGTCTTGCTGGGGGTAGTGTTTCAGGGTTTAGGGCGGTGCAGTGGTGTTTGTGCAGTGTAGGGGGTCGTGCTGGGGGTGGTGTTTCAGGGTTTAGGGCAGTGCAGTAGTGTTAGGGCAGTGTAGGGGGTCGTGCAGGGGGTGGTGTTTCAGGGTTTAGGGCAGTGCAGTGGTGTTCTGGCAGTGTAGGGGGTCATGCTGGGGGTGGGGTTTCAGGGTTTAGGGCAGTACAGCGGTGTTCGGGCAGTGTAGGGGGTCGTGCAGGGGGTGGTGTTTCAGGGTTTAGGGCAGTGCAGTGGTGTTCGGGCAGTGTAGGGGGTCGTGCTGGGGCTGGTGTTTCAGGGTTTAGGGCAGTGCAGTGGTGTTCGGGCAGTGTAGGGGGTCTTGCTGGGGGTGGTGTTTCAGGGTTTAGGGCAGTGGTGTTCGGGCAGTGTAGGGGGTCTTCCTGGGGTGATGTTTCAAGGTTTAGGGCAGTGCAGTGGTGTTCGGGCAGTGTAGGGGGTCTTGCTGGGGGTAGTGTTTCAGGGTTTAGGGCAGTGCAGTGGTGTTCGTGCAGTATAGGGGGTCGTGCTGGGGATGGTGTTTCTGGGTTTAGGGCAGTGCAGTAGTGTTCGAGCAGTGTAGGGGGTTGTGCAGGGGTGGTGTTTCAGGGTTTAGGGCAGTGCAGTGGTGTTCGGGCAGTGTAGGGGGTCGCGCTGGGGGTGGTGTTTCAGGGTTTAGGGCAGTGCAGTGGTGTTCGGGCAGTGTAGGGGGTCATGCACGGGGTGGTGTTTCAGGGTTTAGGGCAGTGCAGTGGTGTTTGGGCAGTGTAGGGTGTTGTGCTGGGGCTGGTGTTTCAGGGTTCAGGGCAGTGCAGTGGTGTTCATGCAGTGTAGGGGGTCGTGCTGAGGCTGGTGTTTCACGGTTTAGGGCAGTGCAGTGGTGTTCGGGCAGTGTAGGGGGTCGTGCTGGGGCTGGTGTTTCAGGGTTTAGGGCAGTGCAGTGGTGTTCGGGCAGTGTAGGCGGTCGTGCTGGGGCTGGTGTTTCAGGGTTTAGGGCAGTGCAGTGGTGTTCGGGCAGTGTAGGGGGTCGTGCTGGGGCTGGTGTTTCAGGGTTTTGGGCAGTGCAGTGGTGTTCGGGCAGTGTAGGGGGTCGTGCAGGGGCTGGTGTTTCAAGGTTTAGGGCAGTGCAGTGGTGTTCGGGCAGTGTAGGGGGTCGTGCTGGGGCTGGTGTTTCAGGGTTTTGGGCAGAGCAGTGGTGTTCGGGCAGTGTAGGGGGTCATGCTGGGGGTAGTGTTTCAGGGTTTAGGGCAGTGCAGTGGTGTTCGGGCAGTGTAGGGGGTCGTGCTGGGGGTGGTGTTTCAGGGTTTAGGCAGAGCAGTGGTGTTCGGGCAGTGTAGGGGGTCATGCTGGGGGTAGTGTTTCAGGGTTTAGGGCAGTGCAGTGGTGTTCGGGCAGTGTAGGGGGTCGTGCCTGGGGGTGGTGTTTCAGGGTTTAGGTCAGTGGTGTTCGGGCAGTGTAGGGGGTCTTGCTGGGGGTAGTGTTTCAGGGTTTAGGGCAGTGCAGTGGTGTTCGGGCAGTGTAGGGGGTCATGCTAGGGGTGGTGTTTCAGGGTTTAGGGCAGTGCAGTGGTGTTCGGGCAGTGTAGGGGGTCGTGAAGGGGTGGTGTTTCAGGGTTTAGGGCAGTGCAGTGGTGTTCGGGCAGTGTAGGGGGTCGTGCTAGGGGTGGTGTTTCAGGGTTTAGGGCAGTGCAGTGGTGTTCGGGCAGTGTAGGGGGTCATGCAGGGGCTGGTGTTTCAGGGTTTAGGGCAGTGCAGTGGTGTTCGGGCAGTGTAGGGGGTCGTGCTGGGAGTAGTGTTTTAGGGTTTAGGGTAGTGCAGTGGTGCTTGTGTAGTGTAGGGGGTCGTGCTGGGGGTAGTGTTTTAGGGTTTAGGGTAGTGCAGTGGTGTTTGTGTAGTGTAGGGGTCATGTTTTAGGGTAGTGCAGTGGTGTTTGGGTAGTGTAGGGGGTCGTGCTGGGGGTAGTGTTTTAGGATTTAGGTTAGTGCAGCGGTGTTTGGGTAGTGTAGGGGGTCGTGCTGGGGGTAGTGTTTTAGGGTTTAGGGTAGTGCAGTGGTGTTTGTGTAGTGTAGGGGGTCGTGCTGGGGGTAGTGTTTTAGGGTTTAGGGTAGTGCAGTGGTGCTTGTGTAGTGTAGGGGTCGTGCTGTGGGTAGTGTTTTAGGGTTTAGGGTAGTGCAGTGGTGTTTGTGTAGTGTAGGGGGTCATGTTTTAGGGTAGTGCAGTGGTGTTTGGGTAGTGTAGGGGTCGTGCTGGTGGTAGTGTTTTAGGATTTAGGTTAGTGCAGTGGTGTTTGGGTAGTGTAGGGGGTCGAGCTGGGGGTAGTGTTTTAGGGTTTAGGATAGTGCAGTGGTGCTTGTGTAGTGTAGGGGGTCGTGCTGGGGGTAGTGTTTTAGGGTTTAAGGTAGTGCAGTGGTGTTTTTGTAGTGTAGGGGGTCATGTTTTAAGATTCAATGCTCCAATACCTGACCAGTCTGCACTATATAAAACTGCAAAAAAACTAAAAATAAAAAGTCTTTTGCACACTTTTGTCATTGGGCTATATTTGGGCTACATCTGGGTAATATTTGTGCTACATTTGGGCTCTTTTTTCACTGGTGGCCATCTTGGAAGACTTCTTTGTTATGAAGTTTCCTACTTTCTTCATTTACTGCAGTCTCCTCAGTAGGAAATGCTTTCAGTTTTTACTTTGATTCCATCAAGAAGGCATTCAGATGTGTCTCACATCTGCCATAAATTCAGAATGTTAGCACTCTAGTTGCTCATTAGATCACTGGAGTAAAGCTACTGCTCACCAGGGAGTTAACTGGTAGTCTGCTGCTGGTATTGAAAGTGATTGTTTCAGTCTGCATGTCAGAATTTTCTAATGAAATAGAAGAGGATTTGAGATCTCACTTAAAACATGCCCTAATTTTTCTTTCTGCAGCACTAACCATAATTTCTATTTCAAAAAGAACCCCTCATTTTGTTCCTTTTTAAATTAAATGTTTTAAGTGTTACCGGTTTATTCCAATCAAGATGGCTTCAGGTGTGCCATACTTTTGTCATAAGTAAGGCTGTTAGCGCTCTAGTTGTTCTTTAGAACACTCTGGGAAGCTGCAGTAGAACACAAAGGCATCAACTGGCAGGCTGCTCCTGTTGAAATATAACAGGAAGATATTTGAGATCACACTTGAAATATGTCCTAATTTTTCTTTCTACAGCACTAACCATAATTTCTATGACAAAATGAACCCCATAATTTTGTTCCTTTTTAAATTAAATGTTTTAAGTGTTACCAGTTTATTCCAATCAAGATGGCTTCAGGTGTGCCATACTTTTGTCATAAGTAAGGCTGTTAGCACTCTAGTTGTTCTTTAGAACACTCTGGGAAGCTGCAGTAGAACACAAAGGCATCAACTGGCAGGCTGCTCCTGTTGAAATATAACAGGAAGATATTTGAGATCACACTTGAAACATGTCCTAATTTTTCTTTCTACAGCACTAACCATAATTTCTATGACAAAATGACCCCATCATTTTGTTCCTTTTTAAATTAAATTGTTTAAGTGTTACCAGTTTATTCCAATCAAGATGGCTTCAGGTGTGCCATACTTTTGTCATAAGTAAGGCTGTTAGCACTCTAGTTGTTCTTTAGAACACTCTGGGAAGCTGCAGTAGAACACAAAGGCATCAACTGGCAGGCTGCTCCTGTTGAAATATAACAGGAAGATATTTGAGATCACACTTGAAACATGTCCTAATTTTTCTTTCTACAGCACTAACCATAATTTCTATGACAAAATGAACCCCATCATTTTGTTCCTTTTTAAATTAAATTGTTTAAGTGTTACCAGTTTATTCCAATCAAGATGGCTTCAGGTGTGCCATACTTTTGTCATAAGTAAGGCTGTTAGCACTCTAGTTGTTCTTTAGAACACTCTGGGAAGCTGCAGTAGAACACAAAGGAATCAACTGACAGTCTCTGCCCTTGTTGGATGTACATGTTTTACTGAGAATGTCAGACTTCATTCTCACATGAGTGAGAAAGATAATGTGAATTTACAGAAAATATGCTCTCATTTTAGCTTCTGGAGCACCTTCCAAACCTCCATGGGACAAGCATGAGAAAATAGTGTTCTCTCAAACATGATTCATGATATCCCAGCAGAAGGTTTTTCACATGGTAAAATCACCTTAGAATACACCACAATTCCTAAAATTAGTATGGTACCATCAACAAATAAATTCTAATGTAACTAAAGCCTGTTATCACCCTTTATAGTTCTCCTTTTGGTGACCCTCAAAATCTTCTATTCACTACAATGCATTTCAATGAGGTACTATCATTTATATTGGTCCCAAGATGGCTGCCAGCAATTCCAGGATGAAGTGCTGACAGCCAATCAGATCTCACGATGACATGTGTGGTTAGGCTCCGCCCAGATATATATGTGACTTTACTTTTGATTTTCTCAGGAACTACTGAACGGATTTACACCATTTAAGCAAAAGGCACGACACTGAACCAAGGGCTACCTCTTTGCCAAATTTGGTGTAATTCCGTTCAGCAGTTCGGGCTGTAGCTGCGACTAAAGGTTCCTATGGAAAAATGAATGGGGAAAACGCGTTTTGGGACCCCCTTTTTTCTCGGCCCCCGCTTGACGTATCACCCCGAGACTTTCAGGATAGGAGCGGAGCGGAGCGCCCCAACAAGTTGGAAACTTTCGCGAAGATTTGTCAACCGGCGCCAACATTATTTCAAATAGAATGTCGCGGATTTCCTATGGATAATAGGTTTTAACTATAACTATCTACTGGCGACCGCCAGTAGATAATATACATACATATATATGTACTCACTGAAATAAAACCAAAGGTTACAGGCACATTATAGTTAGGCTCAGATTCCACAAGTACAAAACCATAGAAAATCATCAGTTATAGTTACCTGGGCTAACCATAATGTATGCCCCCGCAATGCACTGCTGATGACCTCACATATTGCATCACTCATGACATGGTCAGTGACATCACTGATGACCTCAATGATAAGATCTCAAATGACATCACTGATGAAATCATCCGCAAAACCACTAACATACCCACTCACACTCCATACGACCTCCCATACACCCACTCAATCATCCACACAGCTACTCACTCATCCATCTAGCCACTTACACAGCCAATCACTTCCCCCTACACCTACTCACACAGCCACCCACTCACCCATACAGTTACTTACACACCCACATATTGACCTATACAGTCTCTCACACACCCATTCAACACACAGTCACTCACTTGCCCATATAACTACTCACACACCCACAAAACCACTCACAAGCCCATTCACAGACCCATACAGCCACTCACATACCAACTGACAGACCTATTCAGTCACTCACATACCCACTGACAGATCCATACAGCTACTGACTCATCCACTCACACACCCATACAGTCACTCAGACACCCCTGACACATTGTGTATATATATATATATATATATATATATATATATATATATATATATGTATTATTCACTGAAAAAACCATAGGTTTTAGGGACAGTTATAGTTAGTTGGACATTTCACTCGTACAAAACCATAGAAATTCCCCCGTTATAGTTAGTTCAGCTAACTATAACTCGCGCCCCCGCAATGCACTGCTGATGACGTCACATATTACATCACTGATGACATGGTCAGTGACATCACTGATGACATCACTGATGACATCTCAAATGACATCACTGATGACATCATCCAGTGACTGTGTGTTTCTGTAAAGTTTAAATATGTTTAATATATATAGGGAAAGGCGTATTGAAGAAGGAGTGGGTGTATAAGTGTCTGAATGGATGATTTAGTACGTGTGTGACTGACTCTACAAGTGAGTGATTAAACGTATCTTACTGAATGCATGGGTTAGTGACTAAACTGTGTGAATGTCTGTATCCGTCTGTTTGTTGGTGTGTAAGTGGATGCATGGATTTGCGAATAGCTACATGAGTGTCTATATGGGTTATTGATTGGTTCTCTGAGTATCTGTATGGCTGCCTGAGTGTTTGTGTGGGTGGGGTGTGTGTGACTCTGTACATAGATGTGTGAGTGGGTGATTCACTGGGTGCATGATTTCAAGAGTGCATCTGTGATGGACTGCTTGGGTGGGTGAGTGTGTGTATGGGTGTGTTAGTGAGTGAATGTATATCTCAGTGGTACATGTGCAAGTAACTACATATGTAAAAGGCAGTATATATGTGTGTTAGAGTATTTAAATGGCTATAAGTGAGAGTGTGTGATTGTGAGAGTGGCTGTATGGATGCGTGTGTGCTTGTATCAGTTATTGTATAAGAGCGTAAGAATGTGCTAGTATTTGTATGAGTAAGTGAGCTGGTGTGTGTGTAACTGTATAGGTGAGTAAATGGGTGTGTGATTAATTTTTTGCATGACTGACTAGGTGTGTGAGTACCTCTATGGATGAGTAGCGGTGTGTGAGTGTTTATATAGGTGTATGAGTGCATATGATAGTCCTCTACTGAGTGACTGTAAGTATGAGTGACTGTACGGGTGAGTGAGTAGATGTGTGTGTGTAGACCTAAGAATCAGTGAGTGGGTATGTAGTTATTGGTATTGGAGTGTGTATGGTTTTGAGAATGGCAGTCTGTAATTTAGAGTGGGTGTATCAAAAGTTATATTAGGGTGTGAGAAGATGCATGAAATTATCACATGGATGATGTCATCAGTGATGTCATCAGTGATGTCATTTGAGATGTCATCAGTGATGTCATCAGTGATGTCACTGACCATGTCATGAGTGATGTAATATGTGACGTCATCAGCAGTGCATTGCGGGGCGCGAGTTATAGTTAGCTGAACTAACTATAACGGGGAATTTCTATGGTTTTGTACGAGTGAAATGTCCAACTCACTATAACTGTCCCTAAAACCTATGGTTTTTTCAGTGAATTTCAAAGGTTTTTTAACTGCTAATTTCTAACTATAACGTGCCTGAAACCTATGGTTTTTTCAGTGAATTTCTAAGGTTTTTAAATGCTAGTTTCTAACTATGCCTACAGAGGTAGGACATGTGAAGAAAGGAAGAAAAAACGCACAGAAAGAAGCAAAAGAAATGCAGAAAGGAGCAACAGAAGTCCACAAAGACGAAGAAAAGTGCAGGAAGAAGCAAGACATGTGCAGAAAGAACCAACAGAGGAGCAGAAAGAGGCCTTGTTGCAAAATCATCCTGTGCCCACAACTATTTCAGACGGGTACTGGTGGTAACTGACTCTGACTAACCAGGCCTAGAGCCAGTGCTATGCTAAAAGACACTTAAAATACAGTGAAAACACCTACATACACTAGGGAACACTATGCGTTGGGGTACCCCTGTGATTAGCATGACCTCCTCTGTAAGGCCCTAGTACATAATAGGGCAGGGGGATTAAAACTACCTCTAAGTCAGAGGTGCAGAAATATGCTACTTTAACTAGTAGTCGCGTTTGCAGAGTGGTGGAGAAAGGGTGCTGGGCGTCCAACCAACGCTCAGGAATTTTGCTGCGTAGGACTTACAGGAGGTACCAGGAGGGATTCTTGGCCCCCAAGCTCCCTCAGGACTAAAATGGACTTCATCCCCCATCCCGTAGTTTGCCACGAGGCACGTTTGCAGAGTGGTAGAGAAAGGGGCCATGGCCTCCGAAGACGTCTTAGCAATCCCACTGTGTGGGACTTACTGGAGTAACAAGAGGGGTAGTTGGCCCCCGAGGACATCCTTGGGGGCCAACTTCCCAAACTATTACCTCCAGTCAGTCCCACACAGCAGCATTGGTAAGTACTCATACCAGGCCAAGCCCACTTTGCCCACCACTCAACAAACGCGCTCCCTGGCACGCTCTTGGATGGGGATTGAAGTCCCCTTCACTGCTGGGGGTCCTTTAGGGGCCAACTAGCCTACCTTTTACCTCCAGTAAGCCCCATGCAGTGGGATTGGTGAGAGGTAGACAAAGGCCATGCCCCCTTTCTCCACCACTCTGCAAATGCACCCCCTGGCGGGTTGTAAGTTGGGGGATTAAGTCCCCTTGAATCCTGAGGGTCCCTGGGGTCCAACTAGCCCACCAGGTACCTCCAGTAAGCGCCACAGAGCTGTGTTGCAGAGAGGTGTAAAAAGGGGCATGGCCTGGACCACCTCCCTGCAACGCAGGTCTGTGGCGCTTACTGGAGGTACCTGGTGGGCTAGTTGGCCCCCAGGGGCCCTCAGGATTGAAGGGGAATTAATTCCCCAACTTAGAAACGCGCCACAGGGCGTGTTTGCACACATGTCACCTCAGGCCCCCCCTCCCTTCACCACTGTGCAAGCGTGCCCCGTGGCGCGTTTTAAGTTGGGGGATTAAGTCCCCTTGAATCCTGAGGGTCCCTAGGGTCCAACTAGCCCTTCAGGTACCTCCAGTAAGCGCCACAGAGCTGCATTGCAGAGAGGTGTAAAAAGGGGCGTGGCCTGGGCCACTTCTCTGCAACGCAGCGCAGTGGCGCTTACTGGAGGTACCTGGTGGGCTAGTTGGCCCCCAGTGACCCCCAGTATTGAAGGGGAATTAATTCCCCAATTTAAAACGCGCCACAGGGCGCGTTTGCAGAGTGTTGCTGGGAGGGGGCGGGGCCTCCGGTACGATCGCGGTGTTTTTTTAAATTATTTTTTTTAGAAGGGGAGCTGTGTGGCCCCCCTTTTTTTTACTTTTTTTGGGCCCTGGGGACCCCACCCCCAGGGCCTGACCCCCATTAAAAAAAAAAAAATATGAACGGGAACGGGGGCCGCGTGGGCCGCCCTCCCATGGCCAAATCCGGCCCTGGGGACCCCATCCCCCGGGGCATGGCCACATATATATTTTCTTTTTTGGAGGGGGGCTGCGTGGCCCCCCTCCTGAGGCCTCTATTGGCCCCGGGGACCCCATCCCCCGGGGCCGGCCTTTATTTATTTATTTTTGGGGGGGAGGGGGCCGCGTGGCCCCCCTCCCGGGCCACTTCTAGCCCCGGGGACCCCATCCCCCGGGTCAAGCCCTATCCGTTGGGGACCGTGGGGGAGCCCCAATGCCCCCACGGTCCGCCGGCTCCCCGCGTCCTGCAGGAGCCAGCATTGCTTTTCCACATGGTGAGCTGCTGACATGCAGCTCCCCTTGTGGAAAGCAATCTGCTTTGCTATTGAAGCAGAGCAGGTTTCCTGCTCTCGCTTCAATGAAGCAAGCAGTTCGTAGTGACAGGGCGGGGCCGCGCGGCTCCCGCCCTGTCATTGCAAACAGCAGTGTCCCGGGGTGGGCACCCCGGGACACTGCAGAGCCGGCCCTGGGGGTGGCGGTCCCCAGGGCCATCAAGGGCTCCAGGAGGGGGCCGCGCGGTCCCCCTCCCACATAATGCACAGCCCCGGGGAGGTGGCGGTCCCCGGGGCGTGTGGGGGGGCTCGAGCCCCCCCACACAGGTGTATTTTTATTTTTTTTAAACGCCCCGGGGGTGGCGGTCCCTGGGGCAGCGGGGAGGCTGTGTGCCTCCCCGCAAAATAATTAATAAAAGCCCCGGGGGGTGTTGGTCCCCGGGGCTTGGGGGGGCCTTGGAGGCCCCCCACATTAGAAAAGAAGCCCCAGGGGGTGGTGGTCCCCGGGGCTGCGGGGGGGGCTGCGTGCCCCCCGCAACTCATTAAACTTGCCCCGGGGAGGTGGCGGTCCCCGGAGCAGTGTGGGGGGGATTAGGGGCCCCCACACACTTTTTTCACTGCCCCCGGGACCTGGCCCACCCGGGGGCTTCAACACAACGAAGCACGGGAGCCCGCGCTTTGTTTTTTTTTTCATTTTCTCGGCCGGATTCGCGCACCCAGCGCGAATTCGGCCGATTTGTTTTAAAAAAAAGAAATGCTTTTTTGGGACCCCTGAGCAGGCCTAGGGGGTCAGGGTGTTTCTACCCTGCCCCCTTTTCTTGTTTTTTGCGTTTGTTTTTCTCTTTTCTTGTGACTCGGTTCTACCGAGTCACAAGATGGCTGCCAACACTTCCTGGTTTGGAGTGTTGACAGCCAATTAGAATAAAGCTCATGGTCGGGAGGGTCCGCGGATCCACCGCGCCTCTAAATATCGAAACTTTTATTTTTTGATTTTCTCAGCAACTACTGAACGGATTTACACCATTTAAAATAGGGCGCTTTCTGAACCAAGCACTACCTTTTTTCCAAATTTGTTGTAATTCCTGTTCAGCAGGTTCGAGCTGTAGCCATGTCTAAAGTTTCCTATGTAAAATTCATTTTCCGACCTCTTTTTTTAATTTCTCAGGAACTACTGAACGGATTTACACCATTTAACAAAAAGAGTTCTTTCTGAAACAAGGGCTACTTTTTTGCGAAATTTGGTGTAAATCCGTTCAGCAGTTCGGGCTTGAGCCGTGTCTAAAGTTTCCTATGGAAAATAACAAGGAGAAAACACGTTTTGTGACCCCACTTTTTTCTCAGCCCCCGCTTGGCGAATCACCCCAAAACTTTCAAGACAGGAGCTGACCGAAGCGCCCCACAAGTTTTGAAAATTTCGCGAAGATTCGTCATCCGGCGCCAAAGTTATTGGGAAAAGAAAAAAAGCTTTTCCTAACTATAACTATCTACTGGCGACCGCCAGTAGATTATATATATTTATTTATATATATATATATATATATATTGCTCTTCAGCTGCTCCTCACATGTAAAAAACAGGCTCCGACACTTGCGGGATCCAAAATGCCAAAGTGATACTCAGCGTGACCACACCATAATGCGTTTTGGCCGGATGACTGGCCTTTGCCAAACAAAAATATATATATCAAGCCTTAATCAACAAGTTGCAAGTGTATGGCAACGTAGTAATAATAAATTCTGATAAGGAGGGCAAAGATGTCCTCTGGCCAGTAGATGCATACCAAAAAGAGGCATAAAATCAGTTGGACAATGTTGAATGTTATGCTAAATATAATCATAGCGACATGATTCAAGTGGAGGTAGATTTCACGTCTGAACTACCCAAGTGGCGAAACAATGGTTTACTTAGTCAGATTGAGTACATGTACCTATGTAATGATCATCCTAAAATACCCATCATGTATTTAATCCCCAAGATTCATAAAGATCTGGCTATGCCTCCAGGTAGGCCAATATCTGTAGTGGGCAGCCTGTTTGAAAACACGTCAAAATACATTGATTCTTGTTTTTTACAAGACTGTGGTCAGAACTTACCATTGTTTATAAAAAATACTGAGGATTAAAATCATTTATGACACTCCATGGGATGACCATTACTTGCTCATGTCTCTTTATGTAACAACACTATATATGAGCATTCACCACCAAAATGGGTTGAGGGCACCAGAGCATTTTCTGAAATGTCATCCTTTAAAATTGAACAGACATACTCAGATATTACTAGCAACGACACGTTGGTGTCTTGAAAGTAATTATTTTTTATTTGACAATCAATTGTTACATCAATTGTGGGACAAGCTGATGGGCACCTGTTTTGACCCCAGCTATGCCTGTCTACACATGGGCTAGTAGGAGGAACAGGTGCTCCGTAATGACCACAAAGTAGCATGGGGAGAACATGTGATCATTTGGTCACGTTTTATCGATTATTTATTTGTGGTGTGGAAAGGTTCTGTAGATAGTGTCATGAAATTTGTTTATGAAATTAATGTTAATAATTAAAATTTGCACTTCAAAGTCAAATCAGTGAATCAAAAGTGAATTCTCTGTATTTGGAGGTTTCCATTGCAAACAATGAAATTGAGACCAAATTGTACATTAAAAGGACCACAGGCAATGCAATATTGCATGCTTCAAGTTTCCACCCCCAGCACCTCAAACCAAGATTCCCTTATGGCGAAATGCTTCGTGCTAAGAGCAATTGTAGTACCAGCGCTGATGCCATTGCATCTCAGAATGATATGATTCAGAGATCCAACCAAAGAGGATACAGCCTGCTATTGCTAAAACAAACGAAGGAGTTGGTGAATAGAAAGGAAAGGGATATAATTCTTTTTACTAGGAAACCCAGCATACAAGGCAAAGGGGAAATCAGATTGATTACACCTTACAGTAAACAGGACAAAGCACTAAGGTTAAAGATTCAGAAGAACTGGCATATTATTCGATCGGATCCAGTTAGAGGATCGCTAGTACCCAGAAGTCCCCTGATCTCATAGAGAAGGGCTTATTCAGTGTGGGATGCCCTAGTGAAGAGTAGCCCCAAAGTAAGCAAGCCAAAAAGTTGGCTCGCGACTAAGAACACATTTTTCAAATGCACAAAATGTAGAGCATGTATGATAGGTACAAATATTTCAGAATATCTATCCCCCTTTCATGACACACCCCATAAAATCATTAGTACCTTCAACTGCAAAATTGATTTTGCAGTATGTATTGACATGCAGCTACAATCTGCGGTATGTAGGAAAAACAGTGCGGCAGGTCCACAGGCGTATACTGCAGCATATGCAAGCAATTACCAATGTTGTTCAGACATATCCAGTGGCAAGGCACTGTGCAAAATTCAATGACAGTAATGTGATGCAGATGTGGTATTTGGTATTTTGATGCCATCCCTAGCAACAGACAAGGGGAGACTATGTCAAAGCACTAAGGCAGCTCGAGACAAATACATCCTTAATCTGGATTTGAAGTTCCCAAATGGGCTCTATACCAATGAGGAACTTTATACTTGTTTGTAATACATGAATTAGCCTCATTTGAGCAGATTCTACCCAATCAGCTTATCATGATCATTTGACTGCTTTTCCTGTTGGGTCTGTTCCTTTATTTTGTAGTTTGTCACATCAGCAAAGTTTGACAAAAAAGTGGTGGTCTTTCTAAGGATTTTAAAAATTCTGTTTCCTAGCTATAATGTCCCTGTAAACATTGGATTTTTAAGTGAATTTCTAAGGTTATTTAATTTTATTTCTTAACTTTAACATACAAACCTTCAATAGTGAGTGCATGAGTGTCTCAGTGGGTGTGTTAGTGAGTGTGTGAGCATCTCAATTGGTATGTCAGTGGGTATGTGAGTGTCTGAGTGGGCCTGAAAGTGGCTGCATAAGTGTCTCACGGGCTATGTGAGTGGGTGCCTGGATATCTGAGTGGGTCTGTGAGTGGGTGCAAGAGTGTCTGAGTGGGTCTGTGAGTGGGTGTGGGAGTTTCTGAGTGAGTCTATGAGTTGGTACATGAGTCTCTGAGTAGGTCTGTGAGTGGATATGAGAGAGTATGAATGGGTCTGTAAGTGGGTGTATGAGTGTCTGAGTCGGTTAGTGGTTCAGTGTACATGTCTGAGTGGGTCTGTAAGTGGGTGCATGAGTGTCTGAATGGGTCTGTGAGTGGCTGTGAAAGTGTCTGAGGGGTTCTGTGAGTGGGTGCATAAGTGCCTGTGTGGGTTTGTGAGTGGGTGTAAGAGTGTCTGAGTGCATCTGTGAGTGAGTGCATGAGTGTCTGAGTGGGTCTGTGAGTGCATGTGAGTGTGTCTGAGTATATCTGTGAGTGAGTGTATGAGCAGGTCTGTGAGTGGGTATGTGAGTGTCTGAATGGGTGTATCAGTGTCTGATTGGGCCTGTCATGGGGTGAATGAGTTCCTGAGAATGTGAGCGGGTGTCTAAGTGTCTGTGTGGGTGTCAGTAGCTGCCTCAATGACTGGGCCACAATGCAACCACACGTACACCTTTATCCAAAAATAGATCACAGTTTTACACAAAATATCTACCCAAGTGGAGTACTTTCTACTGCTTAATTACTAAGTTCAACCTCCTTGGGTAAATGCCCAGTACGTATTCTGCACTACAACTGCGCATTGGAGCATGAGGAAATGTTCCCAGTCACCTACTATGTGTTTTGGCAATATGATTGTTCCTTGTACATATTTACCCAGAAATTTGTGATAATATTTATCTTCCTTTAAAGAAGACAACAAGAATACAAAGAGGTAAATTTCCACCAAACAAGGGTCTTTCCTCATAAATATATGAAGTAAGTACTTCTTGGTGGAGATGTCCTCATATTTCTCAGCATCATGAACTCCTCACCAAAATCAGTGGGTAACGCACTGGGGCCACTTGTGAAGCTGTCGATCATCCCGGCAAAAGACAGGAAGTCCTTTGCATACTACCAAGGTGGCTGGGGGCAAACGGCCGATGCTTCCAAGTGATTTGCACATTTCCATACTTGCAGTTCTTTAAAGGGTGAACCATGGACTCTGCTCTCACCAGGACAGGACAAGAATTAACCCACTCAGCACAGTCACATACAGATTGTGCTCCAGTAGGTCAATGATGCATTCCTCTCCACAAAGCATTTCAGATTGTTTTTCATTATGTAATTGCAGAGAAGACACACTTGTTTTGCCTTTGCCAAGCCCAGGAGTTTATTTCATTTGTCCTTTACAGGAGTGGAGCTTCAACGGGGGAACCTACTATGTTTATATGCTTTAGTGTCTCCCATTGAGCTTTAATTCCCGTGATATTAGCATTAGGGACAATATGTCACCAGGGGCCCCATGCCCCAGGCACTGGTCACAACTTAGTCGGGGAGGGGGGCTGTGCAGCCACCTCCCCAAGATGATTTTGGCCCCAGGGACTCCATCCCTGGGACCTAGCCTTAATTCAATGGGGGAGGGAAGCCACACGGTCCCCTCTCCTTGGGCTGATTTCACCCCAGGGACTCGATCCCCAGGGGCCCGTTCATATTTCAATAGGGAAGGGGGGCTACACAGCCCCCATTCCAGGCTGATTTTGGTCCTGGGGACTTCAAGCCCTGGGGCCTAGCTATGTCCCCTGGGTGCCCTAGTCCCACTCAGGGCACCCAGTGTGCTATGTGACCGTGGGGATCCTCGAGGCCCCAGCGATCCCAGCCAGCTCCCCACCTCCTGCGGGAGATGGCATTGCTCTTGCATACAGGGAGCTCCAGGAAATGCAGCTCCCTGTGTGCAAGAACAATGGTTTCATCTCTTTCCCTGCCAAAAGAGATAAAAACTCCACTTTCAGCAAGAGGGAACATTTTGACAGTTCCCTCTTTCTGGAACCGGAGTGTTAGCTTTGGCATGGCTGGAACTATCACAGCTCCCATCTGTTTTGTTCCTCGGGGGGACACCTCAGGTCATAGCAGGTGGGGGTGGCAGTCCACAGGGCCATATATGGCCTAGGAGGGCGGCCGTGCAGCACCCCTCCAGGCTTACATTTTGCATTTTGCACCAGGGAAGTGGTGATACCCAAGGCCGGGGGTCTGCGCGGACCCCTCTTTAAAGTTTACTTTAGCCCCGGAGAGGTGGCAGTCCCTGTGGAGGGGGGTTCGTGGCTCTCTATTTAATTTTTTTAAATCTCCAGTGCGGTGGTGGTCCCCAGTACATGGGTGTCTGCGTGGCCCCCCACTTAATGATGACATTAGTCCCGGGGAGGTGGTGGACAAGGGGCCCACACAGCCCCCCTATGCATTTTTAAATTTAAAGCCCCGGGGAGGCGGTGGTCCCCAGGGCATAAATACGCCCCAGTATGGGAACCCCATGTGCTCCCTTCTTTATTTATTTAAATGCAGATGCCCCCAGGACCTTGACCACACCTGTTTTTTTTCCGTTTTTTCCCACTGTGATATTCGGGACTATTTTGCTAAAATCACAGTGAATTTAAAAAAAATGCTTTTTTACCCTGGCGGAGTCCTTCTTGGGCCCCCCTAGCACCAGAGCTAGGGCGTCAGGGTATTCCTACCCTGCCCCCTTTTCTTTTTTTCTGCATTTGTTTTTGGGACTCGGCCCCACTCTACCCTGCTCTACCCCACTTTACTCTATTCTACTCTATTCCACTGTATGCCACTCCAATCAATGCCATTCCACTCTACACCACTCCACTTTATGCTGCTCCACTGTACACCACTACACTGTAAAGCACTGTACTGTGGGACACTCTACTGTATGCCACTACACTCTGCACCATTTCACTCTATGCTATTCAACTGCACAACACTCAACTCTACACCACTATTTGTCACTCCACTCTACGCCACTCTATGATGCTCTGCTCTATGCCACTCCACTCTACACTATTCGATTCTACACCATTCCACTCTACACCACTCTACAGTACACCAATGCACTCTACACAGCTACACTGTATGCCACTGCACTGTACACTATTACACTGTACAAAACTCAAGTCTACACCACTAAAAGCCACTCCACTCTACGCGACTCCACACTACACCACTCCACCCTACTCCACTCTACTCCACTATACGCCACTCAGTTATACATTATTCTACTTTACACCATTCCACTGTACACCACTCCACTGTATGCCACTCAACTCTATGCCAATCCATGCTACATTATTCCACTCTATGCTATTCAAAACGACACCACTGGACTCTATATCACTCTACATCACTTCACTCTACGCTATTCCACTCCACTGTACGACACTCTACTGTACGCCCCCCTTTGCATTTTTTAATTTAAAGCCCCCTGGAGGCGGTGGTCCCCAGGGCATAAATGCGCCCCAGTATGGGAACCCCATGTGCTCCCTTCTTTATTTATTTAAATGCAGATGCCCCCAGGACCTTGACCACACCTGTTTTTTTTCGTTTTTTTTCACTGTGATATTCAATCAATCAATCAATCACGGCATTTATAGAGCGCGCTACTCACCCGGGAGGGTCTCAAGGCGCTGGGGGAGGGGGTAAGTTACTGCTCGAACAGCCAGGTCTTGAGCTGCTTCCTGAAGGAGAGATGGTCCTGGGTTCGCCGAAGGTGAGTGGGGAGGGGTTCCAGGTCTTGGCTGCCAGGTAGGAGAAGGATCTTCCTCCGGCGGTGGTTCTGCGGATGCGTGGTACGGTGGCGAGGGCGTGGCTGGTTGATCGTAGCTGGCGGGTGGGCGTGTAGAAGGTCATGCGGTCGTTGAGGTACTTTGGGCCCAGGTCGTGGAGGGCCTTGTGTGCGTGGATGAGGAGTCTGAACGTGATTCTCTTGCTGACGGGAGCCAGTGCAGGTCTTTCAGGTGTCCGGTGATGTGGCTGTGTCGGGGGATGTCCAGGATGAGTCGTGCGGAGGCGTTCTGGATGCGCTGGAGTCTTTTTGAAGTTTGGCTGTGGTTCCGGCGTAGAGGGTGTTCCCATAGTCCAGTCGGCTGGTGACGAGTGCCTGGGTGAGCGGTCTTCCTGGTTTCAGTGGGGATCCATCTGAAGATCTTGCGGAGCATGCGCAGGGTGTTGAAGCACGAAGATGAGACGGCGTTGACTTGTCTGGTCATCGACAGGGAGGAGTCCAGGATGAAGCCAAGGTTTCGTGCGTGGTCCGTTGGCTTGGGCGCGGTGCCCAGGGCCGGGGGCCACCAGGAGTCGTCCCAGGCGGAGGGTGATGAGCCCAGGATGAGGACTTCCGTCTTGTCTGAGTTCAGTTTAAGGCGGCTGTTCCTCATCCAGTCGGCGACGTCTTTCATCCCGTCGTGTAGGTTGGCTCTGGCGGTGGTGGGGTCGTTGGTGAGGGAGAGGATCAGCTGGGTGTCGTCGGCGTAGGAGATGATGTTGAGGTTGTGTTGGCGTGCGATGGCTGCGAGGGGCTCATGTAGACGTTGAAGAGGGTTGGACTGAGTGAAGATCCTTGTGGAACGCCGCAGATGACTTCGGTGGCCTCGGATCTGAGCGGGGGAGGCGGACTCTCTGGGTTCTTCCGGCGAGGAACGAGATGATCCATTCCAGTGCTTTCTCTCGGATTCCGATGTTGCTGAGGCGCTTCACTAGGGTGCGGTGGCAGACGGTGTCGAACGCCGCGGAGAGGTCCAAGAGGATGAGGGCTGCTGTTTCCCCGTTGTCGTTTAGGGTTCTGATGTCGTCGGTGGCTGCGATGAGGGCGGTCTCGGTGCTGTGGTTGGCCCGAAACCCGGACTGCGAGGGGTCGAGGGATCCATTCGTCTCGAGGAAGGCGGCAAGCTGTCTGTTGACGGTCTTCTCGATGACTTTGGCCGGAAACGGAAGGAGCGAGATGGGACGGTAGTTCTTGAGGTCGGTGGGGTCCGCCGTTGGTTTCTTCAGGAGGGCGGTAAGCTCGGCGTGCTTCCAGCTCTCCGGGAAGGTGGCGGTGTGGAAGGAGGAGTTGATGATGTCCCGGAGATGGGGTGCGATGGTGGCGTCGGCTTTGTTGAAGACGTGGTGTGGGCAGGGGTCGGTTGGTGATCCGGAGTGGATGGAGTTCATCGTGCGGGTGGTGTCTTCGGTGCTGATCGGGGTCCAGTTGCAGAGGGTGGTGGTGGCGGGCGTTGGTTCGGCGGTAGGCTGCGTGGTTTGTGCGTCAAAGCTGTTATGTATGTCGGTGATCTTGCGGTGGAAGAACGCGGCGAGTGAGTTGCAGAGGTCTTGCGAGGGGGTGATGTCGTTGTTTCCGGCGCTGGGGTTGGAGAACTCTTTGACGATGCTGAAAAGTTCCTTGCTGTCGTGGGCGTTGTTGTCCAGTCGTTCTTTGAGTGCCGACTTCTTGGTGGCACGGATCAGCTGGTGGTGTTTGCGGGTGGCGTGGCTTGAGGGCGGTCCTGTTGTCTGTGGTCTGGTCGAGTCGCCAGGTTTTCTCGAGAGTGCGGCAGTTCTTCTTGGATTCCTTGAGTTCGTTGGTGAACCAAGGGGTTTTTCTTGCTTCCGGGTCTGCTGGGAGGGTTTTTAGTGGTGCGAGGTCGTCGGCGCAGGCGGTCAGCCACTTGGCGAGGTTGCTGGCTGCTTCGTTTGGGTCCGTTGTGTTGGTGGGTGTGTTCTGGCTGAGGGAGGCGGTGAGCTGCTCGGCGGTGATCTTGCTCCAGCTCCGGCGGGGAGCCTGTTGTGGGTGGTGGTGGGTCGCAGTCTTTCTGAAGCTGAAGTGGACGCAGCTGTGGTCGGTCCAGTGGAGTCCGGTGGCGTGGCTGAAGGAGATGTGCTTGCTGGAAGAGAAGACGGTCAAGCGTGTGGCCGGCGTAGTGGGTGGGCGTGTTCACCAGTTGCTTGAGTCCGAGGTTGGCGAGGTTGTCCAGCAGGGCGGTGGTGTTTCTGTCGTTGTTGTTCTCCAGGTGGAAGTTGAGGTCCCCTAGGAGGATGTAGTCGGCGGAGGGCATGGCGTGCGGGCTGATGAAGTCTGCGATGTCTTCGCTGAATAGTGTGCGTGGTCCCGGGGTCTGTAGATGAGGGTGCCTCGGAGGGTGGTCTTGGGGTCAGTGTGTATCTGGAAGTGTAGGTGTTCGGCAGCGGTGAAGGTCTCGTCGGAGTTAGTCGAGATGCGGATGGTGTTCTTGTGTACGATGGCGATGCCTCCTCCCGTCTGGTTGACGCGGTCCCTCCGGGTGATCTTGTATCCGTCCGGGATGGCTATGGCGATGTCGGGCGCTATTTTGCTAAAATCACAGTGAATTTAAAAAAAATGCTTTTTTGCCCTGGCGGAGTCCTTCTTGGACCCCCCTAGCACCAGAGCTAGGGCGTCAGGGTATTCCTACCCTGCCCCCTTTTCTTTTTTCTGCATTTGTTTTTGGGACTCGGCCCCACTCTACCCTGCTCTACCCCACTTTACTCTATTCTACTCTATTCCACTGTATGCCACTCCAATCAATGCCATTCCACTCTACACCACTCCACTTTACGCTGTTCCACTGTACACCACTACACTGTAAAGCACTGTACTGTGGGACACTCTACTGTATGCCACTACACTCTGCACCATTTCACTCTATGCTATTCAACTGCACAACACTCAACTCTACACCACTATTTGTCACTCCACTCTACTCCACTCTATGATGCTCTGCTCTACGCCACTCCACTCTACACTATTCGATTCTATACCATTCCACTCTACACCACTCTACAGTACACCAATGAACTCTACATAGCTACACTGTATGCCACTCCACTGTACACTATTACACTGTACAAAACTCAAGTCTACACCACTAAAAGCCACTCCACTCTACGCGACTCCACACTACACCACTACACCCTACTCCACTATACGCCACTCAGTTATACATTATTCTACTTTACACCATTCCACTGTACACCACTCCACTGTATGCCACTCAACTCTATGCCAGTCCATGCTACATTATTCCATTCTATGCTATTCAAAACGACACCACTGGACTCTATATCACTCTACATCACTTCACTCGACACTATTCCACTGTATGCCACTCCACTGTACGACAATCTACTGTATGCCAGTGGAGAGGTGTGGTGCAGCGGCCAGGGCAGCTGACTTCGGAGCACAGGGTTCACGGTTCACGGTTCGATCCCCGGCTCCGGCGGCAGCTCAGCTCAGCACCATGTGACTCTGGGCAACAGCTCACTTAATTTCCACTACGGCCCCCAGTGCCTTGAGACCCGTAAGGGTGAGTAGCTGCGCTATATAAAAACGGACTTACATTTACTCCACTGTATACTACTGCACTCTATGTCACTCCACTCTACACTAGTCCATTAAACAACACTCAACTCTGCACCACCCTACGCCACTCCACTCTATGCCATTCCACTCTACACTGCTTCACTCTATGTCATTCCACTCTATTCCACTCTACTGTACACCAATGCACTCTACACAACTCCACTGTATGCCACTTCACTCTATGTTATTCCACTGTAGAGCACTCTACACTACTATGCACCACTCCACTCTATTCCCCTCCACACTACGCCACACCACTCTACATCACTCATTTCTATGCCACCCCTCTCTACGCCACTACATTGTATGCTATTCCACTTAACACAACTCCAGTGTATGCCACTCCACTGTACGCCACTTGACTCTATGCCACTCCACGCTACGCTATCCCACTCTACGCTAGTTCACTCTACACCATTGGACTCTATGCCACTCTATGCCACTCCACTTTATTCCACTGTGCACCACTCCACTCTATGCCACTCCATTCTATGCTATTTCACTGTACACCACTCCACTGTAAGCTACTCTACTGTACATCAATCCACTGTATGCCACTCTACTCTATGCCACTCCACTCTTCGCTATTTCCCTGTACACTTGACTCTTTACCACTATGTGCCACTCCACCCTACACCATTATACACTATGTCACTGTACTCTATGCTATTTGATTCTATGCCACTCCACTCTACACAACTCTACTGTACACCAATGACCTCTACTGTATGCCACTCCGCTCTACGCTATTCCACTTCACGTAACTCACCTCTACGCCACGGTACTCCACTACACTCTGTGCTATCCGATCCAAGCCACTCCCCTATATGCCACTGTACTCAACACAAATCCAGTCTATGCTATTCCTCTCTATGCTGCTCCACACTATACCACTCCACTCTATGTCACTTCACTCTGTACCACTCCATTGTACATTCTGCCTCTCTATGCCACTCCACTTTATGCCATTCCACAGTATGCTACTACACTCTACACCACTCCATGCTATGCTATTCCACTCTATGCTGTTCCACTGTACACCACTGGACTCTATGCCACTCTAAACCACTCAACTCTAATCTATTCCACTCTATGACACTCCACTCTTCACCACTCTACATCCACTTCACTTTATGCCACTGCGCTCAAAGCCATTCCACGTTAATCCATTGTACTCCACTCCACCCCATGCCACTCCATTCTTCGCCACTCCAAGCTACATGATTCCACTGTACACCACTCTACTCTATGCCACTCCACTGTATGCCACAACACTGTATAGCAAAAGAACAAGGAAACCCAGGAGGTCAGCGGGGACCAAGGGTGGAGTTATACTTTACAGAACAAGGGTCCCACACATATGGAGTGCAGAATTAAAATTTCACAATTTCATAATAAAAATTGGAATTTAACAAGTGTTTTAATATAAAGATAGAGATTTAATGCGAAAGTCTATAAAACAAGGGAATGATAACACGTGAAAAATAAGGTGAGCAACCGTGGCAAAGGCAGAGGAAATCAGCCGATTTCCTTACCCCAGGCAAGTGACTTAAAACGTAACTTTACAGTATGCTTGAATATAAATAAACAAAAGTCACAGTAAGGGTTAACATCTCATACTCCACAGAAAATATAGATAGCGGTATAGAGTTGAGAATGTTTTTGTCGACGACGTTTCAATCCCGCAGAGAGTATCGGGATCTCATCAGGACTATTAAATGAAAACAGGTGCCTGAGAAGTTGCCAGAGGAACGGCAATAGTAAGAGCCGCGATGTGGGGGGCCGAGGTGAGATGCTGGCGGTAGATTCCGCCAGGAGCAGGCAGGAGTTAGAGGGTATCCGGGAGTATTGTAGGAAAGGTTGAGGTGTCTTGAGGGGGTAGCAGCTCCCATTCGGGAGACTGCAGGGGGAATGGGCGTGCCAGACGGCATGCCGCAATTGGCGATGAAGTCAACGTAGCCCCGGAATCAGGAATGAGAGCCGTGCGCCCGCTCGTATGCTGATGCGGGAGGGACACGGACGGCCGTGGGATCAAGGTGCCAGCGTGCAAGGGCGGTCGATGCCGGCCGCAATTGGCGATGAAGTCAACGTGGCCCCGGAATCGGGAATGAGGGCCGTGCGCCCGCTCGTATGCTGATGCGGGAGGGACACGGACGGCCGTGGGATCAAGGTGCCAGCGTGCAAGGGCGGACGATGCCGGCCGGCTGAATGGAGCTCTGCGAGGTAGCTGTGAGCCGATTCCGGGGCTACATTGACTTCATCGCCAATTGCGGCTTGCCGTCCGGCACGCCCATTTCCCCTGCAGTCTCCCGGTTGGGAGCTGCTACCCCCTCAAGACACCTCAACCTTTCCTATGATACTCCCGGATACCCTCTAACTCCTGCCTGCTCCTGGCGGAATCTACCGCCAGCATCTCGCCTCGGCCCCCCACATCGCGGCTCTTACTATTGCCGTTCCTCTGGCAACTTCTCAGGCACCTGTTTTCATTTAATAGTCCTGATGAGATCCCGATACTCTCTGCGGGATTGAAACGTCGTCGACAAAAACATTCTCAACTCTATACCGCTATCTATATTTTCTGTGGAGTATGAGATGTTAACCCTTCCTGTGACTTTTGTTTATTTATATTCAAGCATACTGTAAAGTCACGTTTTAAGTCACTTGCCTGGGGTAAGGAAATCGGCTGATTTCCCTCTGCCTTGCCACGGTTGCTCACCTTATTTTTCACGTGTTATCATTCCCTTGTTTTATAGACTTGCACAACACTGTATGCTACAACACTGTATGCTACTCCACTGTATGCCACTCCTTTCTACACCACTCCACTCTATCCTATTTGAATCTACATCGCCTCATTCTATGCCACTCTATCCAATTCTACTCAATGTCTCTCCACTTTATTCCACTCAAATGTACATCACTCCACTCTACACAATTCCACTCTACTATATTCAATTCAATTGTCATTCACTCCACACCTACGGTACGCCACTCCACTCTAGGCTATTCCACTTTATGCCACTTGACTCTAAGTCATTCTACTCCCCTGCACTCTACACTATTCCACTCTATGCCACTCTACTGTGTGCCACTTCACTAGACTGTATGCCACTCTATACAAAACCACTCTATGCTATTTCACTCTATGCCACTCCACTCTACTCCACTCCACTGTATATTTCACTCTACGCTACTCCACTGTACACCACTACACTCTAGTTCACTTAAATCTTTGCCATTCAACTGTATGCCACTCCACTCTAAGACAATCAAGTCTACACTATTCCACTCTATGCCACTTCACTCTGTGCCCCTCTACTCTATGCCCATCCACTGTAGCCCACTGCACTCTACAGCACTCCACTCTACACCACTCCACTCTACACTGTACCACTGCATGCCACTCTGCTCTACACCAATCCATTGTACGCCACTCAACTATATGCTATTGTACCCTATGCCACTTGCCTTTATGCCACTCTACTGTACACCACTCAGCTCTATGCCACTCCACTCTACCCAACTACGCCACTCCTCTCTACACTCTTCCTCTCTCCGCCACGCAAGTCTATGCCAGTATACTCCACCCTACTGTGTGGTATTCCACTGTACGCCAATCTAGTGTACGCCACTCCACTTTACTCCATACTACATTAACTATATCGTTCCACTCTACCATGCAGTGTTCTTGCAAATGATCTGATTTGAAATGTTACTAGTGTTGTGATAAAAACTGTGATTTCTGGTGGTATAAATCAGGCTTCTCCAATGAGTAACTTGTGAGCTACTGGTAGCTCTCCAGCTACCTGGAAATAGCTCTCCTGTGTGTAGCCAATCCCTACTAAATTAGAAGCTATTACTTGGCTGAAATAATTTACGTGTACCAAAACTGAGTGTGTATTTGAGATGAAAATGTGTTTATTTTCAGAATTCATGAGCTGATATTTTAAGAAAAATGGCTGAATTTCCAAAATATATTTAAAGCTGTTATTTGAGAGATACATCATGGGGCATTGAGGAGACCTTTACAAATTTAATTACCATGGTAATAGAGGCATTGTAGCTATGGCTTACCCTCATAAAGACATTTTATACTGACAAAGCCTTTTTTACTTTACTACTGGCAACCATGCCTGATGCACTGAGGAGATCGCTGGTAGTACACTGCTAAAAACCTTGCATATGGTGGCCATTATTAAAATGCTAGTAATAGTACTAGCTCTCAATGAGTTTCGTTTTAACATAAGTAGCTCTCATTACACAAAGGTTGGAGACCCCTGGTATAAATGATGTAATATGAAAGGGTATAAGCAGTGCATGGAGAAGGCGCAAGTTATAGTTAATGTTGTGTGGCTACTGAGCTCATAACGCTGTGTATGGAGGTGTGCAAGTTATGATAATTTGAAGGTGGTGCATAAATTATACATTTAGGTTATAAATATAACTTTAGGATTTCTAATGTTTGTGTAGTTTAAGTTTGGTTTGCATAGAAAGAATAAATAAAGTTATAGTAATTTGAAGGTGGTGAGTAAATTCCAAATTTAACATACGAGTATAAATTCAGAATTTTCAATGTATATATATATATATATATATATTCACTGAAAAAACCACAGGTTTCAGGGACGTTATAGTTAGTTAGACATTTCACTCGTACAATACCAGAGAAATTCGGCCGTTATAGTTAGTTCAGCTAACTATAACTTGCGCCCGCAATGCACTGCTGATGACATCACATATTACATCATTCATGACATGGTCAGTGACATCACTGATGACATCACTGATGACATTTCAAATGACATCACTGATGACATCACTGATGGCATCATCCAGTGACTGTGTGTTTCTATAAAGTTTAAATATGTTTTATATATATGCCAAGGTGTATTGAAGAATGAGTGGGTGTATAAGTGTCTGGATGGAGGATTTAGTAGGTGCGTGACTGACTGTATAAGTGAGTGATTAAATGTGTCTTACTGAATGCATGGGTTAGTGACTAAACTGTGTGAATGTCTGTATCAGTCTGTCTGTTGTTGTGTAAGCTGCTGCATGGGTTGGTGAGTAGCTACATGAGTGTCTATATGGGTTATTGATTGGTTGCCTGAGTATTTGTATGGGTGCCTGAGTGTCTGTGTGGGTGGGTGGGAGTGTGTGACTTTGTGCATAGATGTGTGAGTGGGTGATTCACTGGGTGTATGGGTTCAAGAGTGTGTCTGTGAAGGGCTGTATGGGTGAGTGAGTGTGCGTATGGCTGTGTTGGTGAGTGAATGGATGTCTCAGTGGTATATGTGTGAGTAACTACATATGTGAAAGGCAGTATATGTGAGTGTTGGAGTATATAAATGACTACATGTGAGAGTGAGTGATTGTGAGAGTGGCTGTATGTATGAGTGTGTGCTTGTGTCAGTGATTGTATAAGAGAGTAAGTATGTGTTAGTATCTGTATGAATAGGTGAGGTGGTGTGTGTATAACTGTATAGGTGAGTAAATGGGAGTGTGATTGATTCTTTACATGACTGACTAGGTGTGTGAGTAACTCTATGGGTGAGTGGTGATGTGTGAGTGTCTGTATAGGTGTATGAGTGCATATGATAGTGTTGTATTGATGAGTGACTGCATGTATGAGCGACTGTATGGGTGAATGAGTGGATGTGTGTGTAGACCTAGGAATCAGTGAGTGAGTATGTAGTAACTGGTGTTGGTGTGTCTATGGTTTCAAAAATGGTAGTCTGTATTTTAGAGTGGGTGTATCAAAGGTTATATTAGGGTGTGAGGAGGTGCATCAGATTATCACGTGGATGATGTCATCAGTGATGTCATCAGTGATGTCATTTGAGATGTCATCAGTGATGTCACTGACCATGTCATGAATGATGTAATATGTGACGTCATCAACAGTGCATTATGGGGGCGCGAGTTATAGCTAGCTGAACTAACTATAACGGCTGAAATTCTCTGGTTTTGTACGTGTGAAATGTCCAACTAACTATAACGTCCCTGAAACCTGTGGTTTTTTCAGTGAATTTCTAAGGTTTTTTAAATGCTAATTTCTACCTATAACGTCCCTGAAACCTATGGTTTTTTCAGTGAATTTCAAACTTTTTTTAAATGCTAATTTCTAACTATAACGTCCCTGAAACCTGTGGTTTTTCAGTGAATTTCAAAGGTTTTTAAATGCTAATTTCTAACTATGCCTACAGAGGTAGGACATGTGCAGAAAGAGGAAGAAAGGCGCAGAAAGAAGCAAGAGAAATGCAGAAAGAGGCAACAGAAGTCCAGAAAGACGAAGAAAGGTGTACAAAGAACCAACAGAGGAGCAGAAAGAGGCCTTGTTGCAAAGTCATCCTGTGCCCCAAACTTTTTGCTGATTGGTACTGGTGGTAACTGACTGACTAACCAGGCCCGGAGCCAGTGCTATGCTGAAAGACACTTAGAATACAGTGAAAACACCTACATACACTAGGGTACACTATGGGTTGGGGTACCCCTGTGATTGGCATGACCTCCCCTGTAAGGCCCTAGTACATAATAAGGCAGGGGATTAAAACTACCTCTAACTAAGAGGTGCAGAAGGAGGCAAGAGAAGTGCAGAAAGAAGCAAAAGAGGTACAGAAAGAGGCAAGAGTGGTACAGAAAGAGGGAAGAGAGGTGTAGAAAGAGGCAAGAGAGTTGCACAAAGAGGGAAGAGGGGGTGCAGAAAGAGGCAGGAGAGGTGCAGAAAGAAGCAACAGAGGTGCCGAAAGAGGCAAGAGAATTGCTGAAAGATTCAACAGAGGTTTAGAAAGAATCAAGAGAAGTGCAAAAAGAGGCAAGTGAGGTGCAGAAAGAAGCAAGTGCAGAAAGAGGCAACAGAGGTGCAGAAAGACGCAGGAGAGGTGCAGAAACAAGCAAGAGAAGTGCAGAAAGAGGCAAGAGAATTGCTGAAAGATTCAACAGAGGTTTAGAAAGAATCAAGAGAAGTGCAAAAAGAGGCAAGTGAGGTGCAGAAAGAAGCAAGAGCAGTGCAGAAAAAACCAACAGAGATACACAAAGAGGCAAGAGGGTGCAGAAAGAAGAAGGAGAGGTGCACAAAGAGGCAGGAGAGGTACAGAAAGAGGCAGGAGGGGTGCAGAAAGAAGCAAGAGAAGTGAGGTGCAGAAAGAGGCAAGAGAGGTGCAGAAAGAGGCAAGAGAGGTGCAGAAACAGGCAAGAGAAGTACAGAAAGAGGCAAGAAAGTTGCTGAACGAAGCAACAGAGGTGTAGAAAGAAGCAAGAAAAGTGCAGAAAGAGGCACGTGAGATGCAGAAACAGGCAAGAAAGGTACAGAAAGAGGGAAGACGAGTGCAGAAAGAGACAACAGGGGTGCAGAAAGAAGCAAGTCAAGTGCAGAAAGAAGCATGGAAAGTGCATAATGAAGCAACAGGGGTGCAGAGAGAGGCAAGAGAAGTGCAGAAAGAAGCAACAAAGGTACAGAAGGAGGCAAGAGAGCTGCAGAAAGAGGCAAGAGAGTTGCAGAAACAGGCAAAAGAGGTACAGAAAGAGGGAACAGAGGTGCAGACAGAGGCAAGAGAGGTGCAGAAACAGGTAAAAGGGGTGCAGAAAGAGGCAAGAGGGTGCAGACATTTGCAAAAGAGGTGCAGAAAGAAGCAAGAGCAGTGCAAAAGAACCAACAGAGGTTCAAAAAGAGGCAAGTGAGGTGCAGAAGGAGGCAAGAGAACTGCAGAAAGAGGCAAGAGGGTTGCAGAAACAGGCAAAGGGGTGCAGAAAGAGGGAACAGGTGGGCAGACTGAGGCAAGAGAGGTGCAGAAAGAGGGAAGAGGGGTGCAGAAAAAGGCAAGAGGGATGCAGAAATTTGGAACAGATGTGCAGGAAAAAACCATAGCAGTGCAGAAAGAACCAACAGAGGTGCAGAAAGAGGCAAGAGGGTACAAAAAGAGGCAAGTGAAGTGCAAGTCGAAGCAAAAGAGGTGCAGAAAGAACCAACAGAGGTGGAAAAAGAGGCATGAGGGGTGCAGAAAGGGGTAGGAGAGGTGCACAAAGAGGCAAGAGAGTTACAGAAAGAGGCAGGACGGGTGCAGAAAGAGGAAGAGAACTGCAGAAAGAAGCAACAGAGGTGCTGAAAGAGGCACGAAGGGTGCAGAAAGAGACAAGACAGGTGAAGAAAGAAGGAACAGAGGTACAGAAAGAGGCAAGAGTGGTGCAGAAAGAGGAAAGAGAGTTGTAGAAAGAGGCAGAGAGTTGCACAAAGAGGGAAGAGGGGTGCAGAAACAGGCAAAAGGGGTGCAGAAAGAAGCAAGTGAGGTGCAGAAAGAGGCAAGAGAGGTGCAGAAAGAAGCAAGAGAGTTACAGAAAGAGGCAAGTGAATTGCAGAAGGAGGCAAGAGAACTGCAGAAAAAGGCAATAGAGGTGCAGAAAGAGGCAAGTGAGGTAGAGAAAGAAGCAAGATAAGTGCAGAAAGAAGCAACAGAAGTGCAGAAAGAGGGAAGAGGGGTGGAGAGAGAGGCAAGAGGGGTGCAGAAAGAAGCAAGACAGGTGCAGAAAGAAACAAAAGAAGTGCAGAAAGAAGGAACAGAGGTACAGAAAGAGGCAAAAAGGGTGCAGAAAGATGTAAGAGGGGTACAGAAAAAGGCAAGAGAGGTACAGAAAGAGGGAAGAAGGGTGCAGAAAGAGGCAAGAGAGGTACAGAAAGAAGCAAATGAGGTGCAGAAAGAGGCAACAGACGTGCAGAAAGAGGGAAGAGAGGCGCATAAAGTAGAAGAGATTTGCAGAAAGAGGCAGGAGAAGTGCAGAAAAAGAAAGAAATGTGCAGAAAGAAGCAAGAGAACTGCAGAAAGAGGCAAGAGGGTTGCAGAAACAGGCAAAAGGGGTGCAGAAAGAGGGAACAGGTGGGCAGACTGAGGCAAGAGAGGTGCAGAAAGAGGGAAGAGGGGTGCAGAAAAAGGCAAGAGGGATGCAGAAATTTGGAACAGATGTGCAGGAAAAAACCATAGCAGTGCAGAAAGAACCAACAGAGGTGCAGAAAGAGGCAAGAGGGGTACAAAAAGAGGCAAGTGAAGTGCAAGTCGAAGCAAAAGAGGTGCAGAAAGAACCAACAGAGGTGGAAAAAGAGGCATGAGGGGTGCAGAAAGGGGTAGGAGAGGTGCAGAAAGAGGCAAGAGGGGTACAGAAAGAGGCAGGACGGGTGCAGAAAGAGGAAGAGAACTGCAGAAAGAAGCAACAGAGGTGCTGAAAAGGCACGAAGGGTGCAGAAAGAGACAAGACAGGTGAAGAAAGAAGGAACAGAGGTACAGAAAGAGGCAAGAGTGGTGCAGAAAGAGGAAAGAGAGTTGTAGAAAGAGGCAGAGAGTTGCACAAAGAGGGAAGAGGGGTGCAGAAACAGGCAAAAGGGGTGCAGAAAGAAGCAAGTGAGGTGCAGAAAGAGGCAAGAGAGGTGCAGAAAGAATCAAGAGAGTTACAGAAAGAGGCAAGTGAATTGCAGAAGGAGGCAAGAGAACTGCAGAAAAAGGCAATAGAGGTGCAGAAAGAGGCAAGTGAGGTAGAGAAAGAAGCAAGATAAGTGCAGAAAGAAGCAACAGAAGTGCAGAAAGAGGGAAGAGGGGTGGAGAGAGAGGCAAGAGGGGTGCAGAAAGAAGCAAGACAGGTGCAGAAAGAAACAAAAGAAGTGCAGAAAGAAGGAACAGAGGTACAGAAAGAGGCAAAAAGGGTGCAGAAAGACGTAAGAGGGGTACAGAAAAAGGCAAGAGAGGTACAGAAAGAGGGAAGAAGGGTGCAGAAAGAGGCAAGAGGGGTACAGAAAGAAGCAAATGAGGTGCAGAAAGAGGCAACAGACGTGCAGAAAGAGGGAAGAGAGGCGCAGAAAGTAGAAGAGATTTGCAGAAAGAGGCAGGAGAAGTGCAGAAAAAGAAAGAAATGTGCAGAAAGAAGCAACAGAAATGCAGAAAGAGGCAAGAGAGACGCAGAAGGAAGCAAGAGTGGCTTGCACACCATTAGTATCAATTTAACACCCACATTTAGCAATAAGTAACAGGTGACCATTCTAGGTTTGCAAAGGGCCTTCCAGCACGCTGTAACACTTGTTGCTGCATTTTTGGTAACGTTTGAGCCGTTTGAGCTAGAAACAAGGCTTTTTTTGTTCAGATCTGCAGATTAGGGAGCAGATGATGAATTATTTGGCTAAAGCAGAAAATGTATAATTGTGCAAAAATCAGTGCAGCCAAACAGTCGCATAATTCCAGTGGCCCTGCTCATACCTCTGACTAGGTCCACAAGTGCTCCTCAGTGATTCCTTCTTTTTTTGTCTCATTGAGTTCATAGTTGAGCTTCTATGGAAACGAGGAAGACTAAACCTGATGTTACCACTCCACAACACAGACTACTATACCACATAATTACTCTCCATAACACATAATCCCACTCTACATAATTCCTATGCACTAAATACCACATACTTTCTATCCACATAATTTTACTGCACAACATACCACATAATTCCACTACACACAACGTACATCCACTCCACTCCAAAAATCATTAGTAAAAAACTTTTACATGTACAACGCCAATAGCTCTAATTCTCGCAAATGCGAAACCTATTACATTGCAAACACTTCTTTAACTAGTAGTCGCATTTGCACAGTGGTGGAGAAAGGGTGCTGGGCCTCCGACCAGCGCTCAGGAATTCCGCTGCATAGGACTTACAGGAGGTACCAGGAGGGCTTCTTGGCCCCCAAAGTCCCTCAGGAGTAAATTGGACTTCATCCCCCATCCCGTAGTCTGCCAGGAGGCGCGTTTGCAGAGTGGTGGAGAAAGGGGGTCATGGCCTCCGAAGACGTCTTAGCAATCCCACTGTGTGGGACTTACTGGAGGTAGCAAGAGGGGTAGTTGGCCCCCAAGGACATCCTTGGGGGCCAACTACCCCTCCTATTACCTCCAGTAAGTCCCACACAGCAGGATTGCTAAGTTCTCATAGCAGGCCACGCCCCCTTTGCCCACCACTCTGCAAACGCGCTCCCTGGCGCCCTCTTGGATGGGGATTGAAGTCCCCTTCGCTGCTGGGGGTCCTTTAGGGGCCAACTAGCCTACTTCTTACCTCCATTAAGCCCCACACAGTGGGATTGCTGAGAGGTGGACAAAGGCCACGCCCCCTTTCCCCACCACTCTGCAAATGCGCCTCCTGGCACGTTCTAAGTTGGGATATTAAGTCCCCTTCATTCATGAGGGTCCCTGGGGGCCAACTAGCCCACCAGGTACCTCCAGTAAGCGCCACACACCTGGATTGCTGAGAGTGGTCCGAGGCCACACCCCCTTTTTACACCACTCTGCTAATGCGACTCCTGGCGCACTGCTGCTTGGGGGATGAAGTCCACTTGTGTCTGGAGGTCCTCAGGACACCAAGTAGGCCTGGGCGGTGAACTTCGCTCTGTTCGCGGAGTTTGCAGAGTTTTCTGCACCCCGCACTCCGCGGAGCTCGCAGAGTGCATAAAACTCCGCTTCGCGATGTGCAGCGGAGTTTTTTCCCCGCTCGCGATCGGTAAGTTCGCGAGCGCGAGCTGCCTCTTGGTAGAATTTCTACCTGAGCGGCAGGAATACCAGCACAAACTGCAGTTCGCACTGCACTCCGCCACTCGCGGAACTTCGCGAAGTTTTTTTGTAACTTCGCGGAGTTCCGCGTAGCAAAACTCTGCGAACTATGCCCAGGCCTGGACACAAGAGGACCTCATCGCCCCACCAGCAGTGCACCAAGAGGCGTGTTTGCAGAGTGGTGTAAAAAGGGGCGTGGCCTCGGACTACCTCTGCAATCCAGCTGTGTGGTGCTTACTGGAGGTACCTGGTGGGCTAGTTGGCCCCCAGGGACCCTCAGTATTCAAGAGGACTTAATTCCCCAACTTAGAACGTGCCAGGGGGTGGGTTTGCAGAGTGGTGCAGGGAGGGGGCGGGGCCTCTGGCAAGATGCCGGCTTTTTTTAAAATATATTTTTAGAAGGTGGGCTGTGTGGCCCCCCTTCTTTTAGTATTTTTAGGGCCCTGGGGACCCCATCCCCCAGATCCTGTCCCTTTTTAAAAAGAATAAAAATAAAAAAAACGGGAAGGGGCCGCGGGGCCCCCCTCCCGAGGCCGATTTCAGCCCCGGGGACCCCATCCCCCAGGGCATGGCCTCTTTTTAAAAAAAAAATTTATAGGGAAGGGGCCGCGTGGCCCCTTTCCTGAGCCACTATTGGCCCCGGGGACACCATCCCCTGGGGCTTGGCCATTATTTAAATTATTTTTATTTGAGGAGGGGGGCAGTGTGGCCCCCCTCCCCAGGCCGATTTTGGCCCCGGGGACCCCATCCCCCGGGGCCCAGCCATTCTTTTTTTTAAAAATAAAGGGAGGGGGCCACGTGACCCCCCTCCCGGGCTACTTCTGGCCCCGGGGACCCCATCCCCCAGGGCCAGCCCTAGGTGTTGGGTACCGTGGGGGGAGCCCCAATGCCCCCATGAGCCCAGTCGGCTCCCCACCTCCTGCAGGAGCCGGCATTGCTTTTGGGCAAGGGGAGCTGCTAACATGCAGCTCCCCTTGCCCAAAAGCAATTCTGCTTTGCATCGATGAAGCGAGAGCAGGTTTTCTGCTCTCACTTTAACAAAGCAAAGCAGAGTTTGCTTTGACAGGGCGAGAGCCGTTCTCCTGCCCTGCCATAGCAAACGGCAATGTCCCGGGGGTGGGCACCCCGGGACATTGCAGGAGCCGGCCCGGGGGGCGGTCCCCAGGGCCATCAAGGGCTCCAGGAGGGGGGCCGCACTGCCCCCCTCCCTACATTTTCAAAGCCCCAGGCAGGTGGTGTCCCCGGGGCTTGGGGGCCCGTGAGGCCCCCCTCATTAATAACAGAAGCCCCGGGGAGGTGGTGGTCCCCAGGGCTTGTGGGGGCCTGCGAGGCCCCCGCCTCAATTATAATAAAGCCCCAGGGAGGTGGTGGTCCCCGGGGCAGCATTGGGGGGGTTGGGACCCCAAACACATTTATTGTTGTTCGAGCCCTGGAGAGGTGGCAGTCCCTGGGGCTGTGGGGGGGCCGCGTACCCCCGCATACAATTAACTAAGCCCTGTGGTGGTGGCCGTCCACGGGGCTGCAGGGGCCCCCTGCAGGCCTCCGATAATTAATTAGGCATTGCCCCGGGACCTGGCCCACCCAGGGGCTTATAGTAAACAAAGCGCGGGAGTCCGCGCTTCGTTTTTAAAAAAAAATTCAGCTGAATACGCGCACACAGCGTGAATTTGGCAGTTTAAAAAAAAAATGCTTTTTTTGGGCCTGGGGGTTCTTGTGGGACCCTCTGAGCAGGCCTAGGGGGTCAGGGTGTTTTTGCCCTGCCCCCTTTTCTTGTTTTTCATCTTTTTTTCACCCTTTTTCTTGTGACTCGGTTACCGAGTCACAAGATGGCTGCCAACACTTCCTGGTTTGGAGTGTTGACAGCCAATCAGAGTGGCTTCGTGCCCGGGAGGGTTCGCAAATCCTCCTCGGTGCTCAGATATCGATATTTTTATTTTTTTAATTTCTCAGGAACTACTGAACGGATTTACACCATTTAAAAAAAAGCACACTTTCTAGACCAAGACCTACATTTTTGCCAAATTTGGTGTAATTCCGTTCTGAAGTTCGGGCTGTAGCTTTGTCTGAAGTTTCATATGTAAATTAACATGGAGAAAATGTGTTTTGGGACCCCCCTTTTTTGTTGGCCCCGCTTGACGAATCACCCCGAAACGTTCAAGACAGGAGCTGACCAGAGCGCCCCATTAGTTTTGAAAATTTTGCGAAGATTCGTCATCCGGCGCCAAAGATATTGGCAAATCAAAAAACGCTTTTCCTATGGAAACTAGGTCCTAACTATAACTACCTACTGGCGACCGCCAGTAGGTAATGTATATATATATTCTACGTGTCCAGTGAGATGAATTCTGGGACATTGAGCCACTTTCAAAGATCAGAAGGTTTCCTCCAATGGGAGCAGAGCAGCAGGCTCATTCTTAACTCACAGCGCGAGCACCTGAGAGACTGGCCTTTGAGAAAGGCAATCCAGCTGAAACACATTATGCCACAAAGAATAAAACAGTAAACCCTGCAGACCCGCTGTGTTCCTCGTTTGTTCTGGGAGGAGAACGGATGTCGGAGGTATACTTGCGTGTTGCCACACACACGCTGGGGAACCCGTCCCTTGGAGTCCAGGGGCAATTGTGGCACAAGCAGTTGTGGGATTTCCGAGGTATCAGTAGACCCCTGGACCGCCGCTACCTGAGTGGTGATGAAAGCTGCTGACGAGTTCAGACCATGACTTCATGGGAAGCCGTGGTTTACTTAAACTGCGCCTTAAAGTTCCAAAAGCTATCGGGATTTGCGGAGGATGTAGGAGCCTGCAGGGATTAGCTCTAATATTCTTTAATACTGCTTTGGTGGTGAAAGATTCTACATGTCCAGTGAGATGATTTCTGGGACATTGAGCCGCTTTCAAAGATTAGAAGGTTTCCTCCAATGGGAGCAGAGCAGCCGGCTCATTCTTAACTCGTAGTGCGAGCACCTGAGAGACTGGCATTTGAGAAAGGCAATTCAGCTGAAACGCGTTATGCCACAAAGAATAAAACAGTAAACCCTGCAGACCCGCTGTGTTCCTCGTTTGTTCTGGGAGAACGGATGTCGGAGGGTATATATATATATATATATATATATATATTACCTACTGGCGGTCGCCAGAAGGTAGTTATAGTTAGGACCATGTTTCTATTCAAAAAGCATTTTTTCTTTTGCCAATATCTTTGGTGCCATTTGACGAATCTTCGCGAAATTTTCAAAACTAATGGGGCGCTCCTGTCAGCTCCTGTCAGCTCCTGTCTTGAACATTTCGGGGTGATTCGTCAAGCGGGGGCCGAGAAAAAAGGGGGGTCCCAAAACGCATTTTCCACATGTTAATTTCCATAGGAAACTTTAGACAAGGCTACAGCCCGAACTGCTGAACGGAATTACACCAAATTTGGCAAAAGGTAGCTCTTGGTTCAGAAAGCGCATTTTTTTTAAATGGTGTAAATCCATTCAGTAGTTTTTTAAATATTAAAGGAAAAAGAAATTTATATATCTGGGCGGAGCCTAACCACACATCTCATCGTGAGATCTGATTTCCTGTCAGCACTTCATCCAAGAAGTGTGGGCAGCCATCTTGGGACCAATATACATGATAGCAATCCATTAAAATGCATTGTAGTGAATGGAAGGTTTTGAGGGTCACCAAAAGGAGAACGTATAAAGGGTGATAAGACTTTAGTTACAAATCATTTGTTAATGGTACCATACTAATTTTAGGAATTGTGGTGTGTTCTAAGGTGATTTTACCCTGTGAAAAAGCCTTCTCCTGGGATATCATGAATCATGTTTGAGAGAAAACTATTTTCTCATACTTTTCCCATAGAGGTTTGGAAGGTGATCTAGAAGCTAAAATGAGAGCATATTTTCTGTAAATTCACATTATCTTTCTCAGTCATGTGAGAATGAAGTCTGACATTCTCAGTAAAACATGTACATCCAACAAGGGCAGAGACTGTCAGTTGATTCCTTTGTGTTCTACTGCAGCTTCCCAGAGTGTTCTAAAGAACAACTAGAGCGCTAACAGTCTTACTTATGACAAAAGTATGGCACACCTGAAGCCATCTTGTTTGGAATAAAGTGGTAACACTTAAAACATTTAATTTAAAAGGAACAAAATGAGGGGTTCATTTTGCAATAGAAATATGATTAGTGCTGCAGAAAGAAAAATTAGGGTACCTTTTGAGTGACTTCTCAAATCCTCTACTATTTCATTAAAACATTCTGACATGCAACTGAAACATGCACTTTCAATACCAGCAGCAGACTTCCCAGGTGAGCAGTAGCTTTACTACAGTGATCTAATGAGCAACTAGAGTGCTAACATTCTGAATTTATGGCAAATGTGTGACACATCTGAATGCCTTCTTGATGGAATCAAAGTGAAAAACTGAAAGTGTTTCCTACTGAGGAGACTGTACTAAATGAGGAAATTAGGAAACTTCATAACAAATAAGTCTCCCAAGATGGCCACCAGAGACAAAAGAGCCCAAATGTAGCACAAATATCACCCAGATGTAGCCCACGTATAGCCCAATGACAGAATGTCCCAGAGTGTTCTAAAGAACAACTAGAGCACTAATAGTCTTACTTATGACAAAAGTATGGCACACCTGAAGCCATCTTGATTGGAATAAACTGGTAACACTTAAAACATTTAATTTAAAAGGAACAAAATGAGGGGGTTCATTTTGCCATAGAAATTATGATTAGTGCTGAAGAAAGAAAAATTAGGGCACATTTTGAGTGACTTCTCAAATCTTCTTCAATCAATCAATCAATCACAGAATTTGTAAAGCGCACTACTTACCCGCGAGGGTCTCAAGGCGCTGGGGAAAAAAAAGGGGGGGGGTGCTGCTACTGGTCGAACAACCAGGTCTTGAGTAGCCTCCTGAAGGTCAGCATGTCTTGGGTCTGTCGTAGGCTTAGTGGAAGGGTGTTCCAGGTCTTGGCGGCGAGGTGGGAGAAGGATCTGCCGCCGGTGGTAGTTCTTCGAATGCGAGGGACGGTGGCGAGGAGAGGTCGGCGGAGCGGAGTTGGCGGTTGGGGACATTAAAAAATTCTGACATGCAGACTGAAACATGCACTTTCAATACCAGCAGCAGACTTCCCTAGTGAGCAGTAGCTTTACTACAGCAATCTAATGAGCAACTAGAGTGCTAACATTCAGAATTTATGGCGAATGTGTGACACATCTGAATGCCTTCTTGATGGAATCAAAGTAAAAAACTGAAAGCATTTCCTACTGAGGAGACTGCAGTAAATGAGGAAATTAGGAAACTTCATAACAAATAAATCTCCCAAGATGGCCACCAGAGACAAAAGAGCCCAAATGTAGCACAAATATCACCCAGATGTAGCCCACGTATAGCCCAATGACAGAAGTGTGCAAAACACTTTTTATTTTTGTTTTTTTGCGGGTTTATATAGTGCAGACTGGTCAGGTATTGGAGTGCTTTACATGAGCATTGGTTACATCACACAATGACAAATTCATGTTGGTTGTAGACATGGGGAGATTAAGTGATTTGACCAGAATCACAGAATGTCGAGCTGAAGCAGAAACTCCAACCTGGTTCCCCAGTTGCAAAGTCTGCAGCTCTGGAAGTAATACCACATCCTCTCCCCTAAGTGCAACATTTAATCAAGTGGTCAACTGGATAAAAAACATAAAGATAACAAATAATTTAAAAGTGCTTTGTCGCAATTTGAAAACTCAGACAATATGTCCTCATTTTTAGTTTTTAGAGCACTAACCATAATTTCGATGCAAATAACACCCTCTCATTTCTGTAATTTCTAAAGGAAATGCTCTAGGTATTACAGTTTTGATTACATCAAGATGACGTCAGGCGTGCCACACTTTTGTAATAAATATAGAATGTTAGCAATCTAGTTGTTCATTAGGATACTGTTGAGAGGCAGAGGCCAGGGGCACGGACTCAGAAAATTGAAGGCAGGTAGGAGGGTGCAGAGGCAACAATTTGACAACACTGGGCAGGCTGGAAGGGCAGTGGCAGCACAACAGACTATGGAGGACAGTGGAAAGGGGGGCAGGGGCAACAAACCAACAATGCAGGACAGGCAAGAGAGGCTGTGGCAATATATTAGACCATTGTGGGCAGAAGGAAGAGGCAGTGGTAGTACAACCATACATGCCAACAGACCCGATTCAGCCAGGAAACGCCCAATGTTTTTAAGCCCAAATGGGCTTTATTTGATCTGTCTCCTGTCTACAATCTCCTCTTTTTCAATGTAAGTCAATGGGGAAAATCAATACCCCAGTTTCTTTTTCAAAATGTCCCTCTTACCAAGTTCAAAATATTAGCAAGTATGGTACATTGGATCATGGAAGGCAGGAGGAATTGGGGTAGGGACATGGACTCGGATAACAGAGGACAGGAGGGACATGGACAGGTGCACCAAACTGACCTTACAGGGCAGGCATCAGGGTTTGCAGCAGCACAATACACCACACAGGGCATGAGGGATGGGAGTGCAGCACAACAATCCATGGAAAGCAATAGGGAGGGGACAGGACCATTCACATGGACAACAGAGAACAGAGGGGAAAGAGGCAATGGCAGCTAGCTGACCATAATGAACAGACAGGAGAGAAGCGGCAGCATAACCGGACCATAAAAGGCAGGAGGTAGGGATCAGGGGCATTACAATGGAACAGACAAGCCAGGAGGGAGGGAATAGGGGTCTGCACATGGAAAGCAGAGGGCAGGGGGCAAGGGGGCAGGGCAGGAGCAGCAAGCTGACAATGGAGGTCAGGCAGGATGGACACTAGAAGCAAAACACACCATGGAGAGCAACAGTGAGACTATAATGGCATACACACAGACCATGGAGGGAAGGTGGGAGGGGGTCAGGGGCAGCTAGCTGACCACACAGGGAAGGTGGGAGGTGCCATGGCAGCACAGAAGACCGTGCATGGCAAGCGGGAGGGTTAGTAGCAGCACAATGGCCATGATGGGCGAGAAGGAGGGGGCAGGTGCATGCAGAAAGGACCATGGAGGATAGAAGGGAGGGGTAGGAGCTGGGCACAGACAAGAGAGTTCAGGGGAAGGGGCCTCACAACAGACCACGCGGGGCAGGCAGGGAGGAGCAGTTGCAGCACAACAGACCAGGGAGGGCAGAAGGGTGTGGCAGTAAAATGGACCATGGAGGACAGGAGGAAGGGGATAGGGGCATGGAACGTGGACAGTCAGGGTGGTGGTGGCAGGGACAGGTTACAGTCATCTGACAATGCTAGGCTGGTGGGAGGGGAGTGGCAGCTCAACAGGACACTCAGAGTAGATAGGAGGGGCAGGTCCATGAAACATGGTGGGCAAAAAGGATGAAGTAGGGGCATGCACACAGACATCAGAGGGCAGGGGGAAGGAGAGTAGGGGCAGCAAGCTAAGCACAGAGGCTAAGCAGGAGGTCAATGATGGGGCATAGAATTGGGCGATGGAGGGCAGGAGGAGTGGACTGGGACATCATGCTAAATGGAGGGCAGTGGCAGCACATCAGACCATGCATGGCAGGAGGGAGAAGGCTAGTGCATGGATTCAGACAACAGAGGATAGGGAGGAGGTGGATGGGGCAGCAAGCTAACTGTTCAGAGAAGGCGGGAAGGCCAGTGGCAGAACAACAGCCACACAGGGCTGTAATGAGGGAGCAGGGGCATGGACTTGGACAAAGGATGGCAAGGAGGAGGGGAGGCAGGAGCAGCAAGCTTGGGTGGGGGCAGCACAATGCCAGGCCAGGCCCTGCTTCCAACCCCCACCATCCATTGTGATAGGCATCTTACTTAACGTTAAAAAAAACCTAGAAATTCGCTGAAAAAACAAAGATTACAGGGACGTTATAGTTAGACTCAGATTTCACTCGTACAAAACCAGTGAAATTCAGCAGTTATAGTTGCCTGAGCTAACTATAACTTACACCTCCGCAATGCACTGCTTATGACCTCAGACATTACATCATTCATGACATGGTCAGTGACATCACTCATGACATCACTCATGACATCTCAAATGAGCTGTGAATGGAATGGAACTATAATCCCTAGAACTTTATTTATGGATAGTGTGTGTACATTAACACCCCTTTTTTTTTCTTTTCTTTTGTGTAAGAACCATTATAATACGCAATGTGCCCAGATCAATATGGCCGATAGCCTTTCACTTTAAAGTAATGTGTAGTCCATTGTTTATGTTGATGTTTGCAATTCTCAGTATGTTTATTATGAACAAGTCACGTTGACGAACATACAGGTACGGCGGTCACGGGGCAAGATATGCTGAAATGACATTGTGTGCATATTAACACTTGTTTACTTTTCTTTATTGCATCAATTCCTGAATTTTCACATCGTGACCAAGCCAATATGGCCGCCAGCTTTTTGGATTAAAGTAATATGTAGTCCTTTCTTAATGTTGGCAACTGGAGGCATTTGTACATTTAAATAAGGAAGCTACAATGATGTCTTGTATCGTTATCAAGGTTCGGACGAGCCGAAACGCGTAGATCGCATTTCGCATTTGAGATGTCACCAGTGATGTCATAAATGATGTCACTGATCATGTCATGAGTGATGCAATATGTGACATCATCAGCAGTGCATTACAGGGGCGTGAGTTATATATATATATATACATATATATATATATATATATATTCACTGAAAAAACCATAGGTTTTAGGAAAAGTTATAGTTAGTTGGACATTTCACTCGTACAAAACCAGAGAAATTCCCCCGTTATAGTTAGTTCAGCTAACTATAACTCGCGCCCCCGCAATGCACTGCTGATGACGTCACATATTACATCACTCATGGCATGGTCAGTGACATCACTGATGACATCTCAAATGACATCACTGATGACATCACAGATGACATCATCCATGTGATAATTTGATGCATCTTCTCACACCCTAATATAACCTTTGATACACCCACTCTAAATTACAGACTGCCATTCTCAAAACCATAGACACTCCAACACCAATAACTACATACCCACTCACTGATTCTTAGGTCTACACACACATCCACTCACTCACCCGTACAGTCACTCATACTTACGGTCACTCAGTACAGGACTATTATATGCACTCATACACCTATATAGACACTCACACACCGCCACTCATCCATAGAGGTACTCACACACCTAGTCAGTCATGCAAATAATTAATCACACTGCCATTTACTCACCTATGCAGTTATACACACACCAGCTCATTTACTCATACAAATACTAGCACATTCTTACGCTCTTATACAATCACTGATACAAGCGCACACTCATCCATACAGCCACTCTCACAATCACACACTCTCACTTATAGCCATTTATATACTCCAACACACATATATACTGCCTTTCACATATGTAGTTACTCACACATGTACCACTGAGATATACATTCACTCACTAACACACCCATACACACACTCACCCACCCATACAGTCCATCACAGATGCACTCTTGAAACCATGCACCCAGTGAATCACCCACTCACACATCTATGCACAGAGTCACACACACCCCACCCACACAAACACTCAGGCACCCATACAGATACTCAGACAACCAATCAATAACCCATATAGACACTCATGTAGCTATTCACAAACCCATGCAGCCGCTTACACACCAACAGACAGATGGATACAGACATTCACACAGTTTAGTCACTAACCCATGCATTCAGTAAGATACGTTTAATCACTCACTTATAGAGTTAGTCACGCACCTACTAAATCATCCATTCAGACACTTATACACCCACTCATTCTTCAATACGCCTTTCCCTATATATATTAAACATATTTAAACTTTACAGAAACACACAGTCACTGGATGATGTCATCAGTGATGTCATCAGTGATGTCATTTGAGATGTCATCAGTGATGTCATCAGTGATGTCACTGACCATGTCATGAGTGATGTAATATGTGACGTCATCAGCAGTGCATTGCGGGGCGCGAGTTATAGTTAGCTGAACTAACTATAACGGGGAATTTCTCTGGTTTTGTACGAGTGAAATGTCCAACTAACTATAACTTTCCCTAAAACCTATGGTTTTTCAGTCAATTTCTAAGGATTTTTAAATGCTAATTTCTAACTATAACGTGCCTGAAACCTATGGTTTTTTCAGTGAATATATATATTATATATATATATATATATATTTTCAATCAAATGCCCAAGGAGCTCAGGGAAGCACTCGACAGTTCTCCCACCTTCCGGTATTCACGATCAACTTGTCTTGATTCTCACACCATCTCCTAATATTGAGAGGCTGAGGCAAGGAACTGCATCCATGCCAGTCAGCACAGTGAGCTGTTTTGAAAAGAAGCCTTGCCTTGATACTTCTGTAACCTACCAAGGATAACATAAAGCTTTTTATTTACAGGTTGACGCATGGAACCCACTCAGGGTATTCAACTCATTGCTTCAACGACTACATGTCCCATCAGGCTGTACACCAAGAGACGCACTTAGCGAGTCCCACGAGGGTTAATTACTTCATTAAAACACGCCTTGCATTATAAAAGAAGGAAGCGTCCTGCGTCAACCTTATGCAAATTGCCTTTGAAAAAGCGGCGGAGAGCCGTGAAACGCGTCAGAAACAGAGAATTCATGCAGTGAGAATCAAGACAAGTTGATCGTGAATGCCGGAAGGTGGGCGAACTGTCGAGTGCTTCCCTGAGCTCTTTGGGCATTTGATTGAAAAAATAGTGACACGGCGCCCTGGCCGTGGGGGAATGCACCATCTCCTAATATTGAGAGGCTGAGGCGAGGAACTGCATCCATGCCAGTCAGCACAGTGAGCCGTTTTGAAAGAAGCCTTGCCTTGATACTTCTGTAACCTACCAAGGATAACATAAAGCTTTTATTTACAGGTTGACGCATGGAACCCACTCAGGGTATTGAACTCATTGCTTCGAGGACTACATGACCCATCAGGCTGTACACCAAGAGACGCACTTAGCGAGTCCCACGAGGGTTCATTACTTCATTAAAACATGCCTTGCATTATAAAAGAAGGAAGCGTCCTGCGTCAACCTTATGCAAATTACCTTTGAAAAAGCGGCGGAGAGCCGTGAAACGCGTCAGGCACAGAGAATTCATGCAGTGAGAATCAAGACAAGTTGATCGTGAATGCCGGAAGGTGGGCGAACTGTCGAGTGCTTCCCTGAGCTCCTTGGGCATTTGATTGAAAAAAATAAATATATATATGTATTCACTGAAAAAACCATAGGTTTTAGGGACAGTTATAGTTAGTTGGACATTTCACTCGTACAAAACCATAGAAATTCCCCCGTTATAGTTAGTTCAGCTAACTATAACTCGCGCCCCACAATGCACTGCTGATGACGTCACATATTACATCACTCATGACATGGTCAGTGACATCACTGATGACATCACTGATAACATCTCAAATGACATCACTGATGACATCATCCAGTGACTGTGTGTTTCTGTAAAGTTTAAATATGTTTAATATATATAGGGAAAGGCGTATTGAAGAATGAGTGGGTGTATAAGTGTCTGAATGGATGATTTAGTACGTGAGTGACTGACTCTACAAGTGAGTGATTAAACGTATCTTACTGAATGCATGGGTTAGTGACTAAACTGTGTGAATGTCTGTATCCGTCTGTTTGTTGGTGTGTAAGTGGATGCATGGATTTGCGAATAGCTACATGAGTGTCTATATGGGTTATTGATTGGTTCTCTGAGTATCTGTATGGCTGCCTGAGTGTTTGTGTGGGTGGGGTGTGTGTGACTCTGTACATAGATGTGTGAGTGGGTGATTCACTGGGTGCATAATTTCAAGAGTGCATCTGTGATGGACTGCTTGGGTGGGTGAGTGTGTGTATGGGTGTGTTAGTGAGTGAATGTATATCTCAGTGGTACATGTGCGAGTAACTACATATGTAAAAGGCAGTATATATGTGTGTTAGAGTATTTAAATGGCTATAAGTGAGAGTGTGTGATAGTGAGAGTGGCTGTATGGATGCGTGTGTGCTTGTATCAGTTATTGTATAAGAGCGTAAGAATGTGCTAGTATTTGTATGAGCAAGTGAGCTGGTGTGTGTATAACTGTATAGGTGAGTAAATGGGTGTGTGATTAATTTTTGCATGACTGACTAGGTGTGTGAGTACCTCTATGGATGAGTGGCGGTGTGTGAGTGTTTATATAGGTGTATGAGTGCATATGATAGTCCTGTACTGAGTGACTGTAAGTATGAGTGACTGTACGGGTGAGTGAGTGGATGTGTGTGTAGACCTAAGAATCAGTGAGTGGGTATGTAGTTTTTGGTGTTGGAGTGTCTATGGTTTTGAGAATGGCAGTCTGTAATTTAGAGTGGGTGTATCAAAAGTTATATTAGGGTGTGAGAAGATGCATGAAATTATCACATGGATGATGTCATCAGTGTTGTCATTTGAGATGTCATCAGTGATGTCACTGACCATGTCATGAGTGATGTAATATGTGACGTCATCAGCAGTGCATTGCGGGGCGCGAGTTATAGTTAGCTGAACTAACTATAACGGGGGAATTTCTATGGTTTTGTACGAGTGAAATGTCCAACTAACTATAACTGTCCCTAAAACCTATGGTTTTTTCAGTGAATTTCAAAGGTTTTTAAATGCTAATTTCTAACTATAACGTGTCTGAAACCTATGGTTTTTTCAGTGAATTTCAAAGGTTTTTAAATGCTAATTTCTAACTATAACGTGCCTGAAACCTATGATTTTTAAAGTGAATTTCAAAGGTTTTTAAATGCTAGTTTCTAACTATGCCTACAGAGGTAGGACATGTGAAGAAAGAAGAAAAAACGCACAGAAAGAAGCAAAAGAAATGCAGAAAGAAGCAACAGAAGTCCACAAAGACGAAGAAAAGTGCAGGAAGAAGCAAGACATGTGCAGAAAGAACCAACAGAGGAGCAGAAAGAGGCCTTGTTGCAAAATCATCCTGTGCCCACAACTTTTTCAGACGGGTACTGGTGGTAACTGACTCTGACTAACCAGAGCCAGTGCTATGCTAAAAGACACTTAGAATACAGTGAAAACACCTACATACACTAGGGAACACTATGCGTTGGGGTACCCTGTGATTAGCATGACCTCCTCTGCAAGTCCCTAGTACATAATAGGGCAGGGGGATTAAAACTACCTCTTAAAGCGCGCTACAGGGCGCGTTTGCACAGTGGTGAAGGGAGGGGGGCCTGAGGTGACATGTGTGCAAACGCGCCCCGTGGCGCGTTTTAAGTGCGGGATTAAGTCCCCTTGAATCCTGAGGTCCCTGGGGCCCAGCTAGCCCCCAGGAACCTACAGTTAGGACCACAGAGCTGAGTTGCAGAGAGGCGTTCCGAGGCCACGCACCTTTTTCACCTTTCTGCAACGCAACTCTGTTGTGCTTACTGAAGGTACCTGGTGGGCTAGTTGGCCCCCAGGGTCCCTCAGGATCAAAGGAATTAATTCCCCAACTCAAAGCACCACAGGGCGTGTTTGCGCACATGTCACCTGAGGCCCGCCCCTCCCTTCACCACTGTGCAAACGCGCCCCGTGGAGCGTTTTAAGTTGGGGGATTAGGTCACCTTGAATCCTGAGGGTCCTGGGTCCCAACTAGCCCACCAGGTACTTCCAGTAAGCACCACAGGCCTGCGTTGCAACGCCTGTAACAAATTGTGCAGTTGTGTATAGGTAGTGAAGAGGGTCGTGCTGGGGGTGGTGTTTCAGGGTTTAGGGCAGTGCAGTGGTGTTTGGGCAGTGTAGGGGGTCGTGCTGGGGGTGGTGTTTCAGGGTTTAGGGCAGTGCAGTGGTGTTTGGGCAGTGTAGGGAGTCGTGCTGGGGGTGGTGTTTCAGGGTTTAGGGCAGTGCAGTGGTGTTTGGGCAGTGTAGGGGGTCGTGCTGGGGGTGGTGTTTCAGGGTTTAGGGCAGTGCAGTGGTGTTCGGGCAGTGTAGGGGGTCGTGCTGGGGGTGGTGTTTCAGGGTTTAGGGCAGTGCAGTGGTGTTCGGGCAGTGTAGGGGGTCGTGCTGGGGGTGGTGTTTCAGGGTTTAGGGCAGTGCAGTGGTGTTTGGGCAGTGTAGGGGGTCTTGCTGGGGGTGGTGTTTCAGGGTTTAGGGCAGTGCAGTGGTGTTCGGGCAGTGTAGGGGGTCGTGCTGGGGGTGGTGTTTCAGGGTTTAGGGCAGTGCAGTGGTGTTCGGGCAGTGTAGGGGGTCGTGCTGGGGCTGGTGTTTCAGGGTTTAGGGCAGTGCAGTGGTGTTCGGGCAGTGTAGGGGGTCGTGCTGGGGGTGGTGTTTCAGGGTTTAGGGCAGTGCAGTGGTGTTCGGGCAGTGTAGGGGGTCGTGCTGGGGCTGGTGTTTCAGGGTTTAGGGCAGTGCAGTGGTGTTCGGGCAGTGTAGGTGGTGGTGCTGGGGCTGGTGTTTCAGGGTTTAGGGCAGTGCAGTGGTGTTCGGGCAGTGTAGGGGGTCGTGCTGGGGCTGGTGTTTCAGGGTTTAGGGCAGTGCAGTGGTGTTCGGGCAGTGTAGGGGGTCGTGCTGGGGCTGGTGTTTCAGGGTTTAGGGCAGTGCAGTGGTGTTCGGGCAGTGTAGGGGGTCGTGCTGGGGCTGGTGTTTCAGGGTTTAGGGCAGTGCAGTGGTGTTCGGGCAGTGTAGGGGGTCGTGCTGGGGGTGGTGTTTCAGGGTTTAGGGCAGTGCAGTGGTGTTCGGGCAGTGTAGGGGGTCGTGCTGGGGCTGGTGTTTCAGGGTTTAGGGCAGTGCAGTGGTGTTCGGGCAGTGTAGGGGGTCGTGCTGGGGGTGGTGTTTCAGGGTTTAGGGCAGTGCAGTGGTGTTCGGGCAGTGTAGGGGGTCGTGCTGGGGGTGGTGTTTCAGGGTTTAGGGCAGTGCAGTGGTGTTCGGGCAGTGTAGGGGGTCTTGCTGGGGGTGGTGTTTCAGGGTTTAGGGCAGTGCAGTGGTGTTCGGGCAGTGTAGGGGTCGTGCTGGGGGTGGTGTTTCAGGGTTTAGGGCAGTGCAGTGGTGTTCGGGCAGTGTAGGGGGTCGTGCAGGGGGTGGTGTTTCAGGGTTTAGGGCAGTGCAGTGGTGTTCGGGCAGTGTAGGGGGTCATGCTGGGGGTGGTGTTTCAGGGTTTAGGGCAGTGCAGTGGTGTTCGGGCAGTGTAGGGGGTCGTGCTGGGGGTGGTGTTTCAGGGTTTAGGGCAGTGCAGTGGTGTTCGGGCAGTGTAGGGGGTCGTGCAGGGGGTGGTGTTTCAGGGTTTAGGGCAGTGCAGTGGTGTTTGGGCAGTGTAGGGGGTCGTGCTGGGGATGGTGTTTCAGGGTTTAGGGCAGTGCAGTGGTGTTCGGGCAGTGTAGGGTGTCATGCTGAGGGGTGGTGTTTCAGGGTTTAGGGCAGTGCAGTGGTGTTCGGGCAGTGTAGGGGGTCGTGCAGGGGGTGGTGTTTCAGGGTTTAGGGCAGTGCAGTGGTGTTTGGGCAGTGTAGGGGGTCGTGCAGGGGGTGGTGTTTCAGGGTTTAGGGCAGTGCAGTGGTGTTCGGCCAGTGTAGGTGGTCTTGCTGGGGGTGGTGTTTCAGGGTTTAGTGCAGTGGTGTTCGGGCAGTGTAGGGGGTCATGCTGGGGGTGGTGTTTCAGGGTTTAGGGCAGTGCAGTGGTGTTCCGGCAGTGTAGGGGGTCGTGCAGGGGGTGGTGTTTCAGGGTTTAGTGCAGTGCAGTGGTGTTTGGGCAGTGTAGGGGGTCGTGCTGGGGGTGGTGTTTCAGGGTTTAGGGCAGTGCAGTGGTGTTCGGGCAGTGTAGGGTGTCGTGCTGAGGGGTGGTTTTTCAGGGTTTAGGGCAGTGCAGTGGTGTTCAGGCAGTGTAGGGGGTCGTGCAGGAGGTGGTGTTTCAGGGTTTAGGGCAGTGCAGTGGTGTTTGGGCAGTGTAGGGGGTCGTGCAGGGGGTGGTGTTTCAGTGTTTAGGGCAGAGCAGTGGTGTTCGGCCAGAGTAGGTGGTCTTGCTGGGGGTGGTGTTTCAGGGTTTAGTGCAGTGGTGTTCGGGCAGTGTAGGGGGTCTTGCTGGGGGTGGTGTTTCAGGGTTTAGGGCAGTGCAGTGGTGTTCGGGCAGTGTAGGGGGTCTTGCTGGGGCTGGTGTTTCAGGGTTTATGGCAGGGCAGTGGTGTTCGGGCAGTGTAGGGGGTCGTGCTGGGGCTGGTGTTTGAGGGTTTAGGGCAGTGCAGTGGTGTTCGGGCAGTGTAGGGGGTCGTGCTGGGGCTGGTGTTTCAGGGTTTAGGGCAGTGCAGTGGTGTTCGGGCAGTGTACGGGGGTTGTGCTGGGGCTGGTGTTTCAGGGTTTAGGGCAGTGCAGTGGTGTTCGGACAGTGTAGGGGGTCGTGCTGGGGGTGGTGTTTCAGGGTTTAGGGCAGTGCAGTGGTGTTCGGGCAGTGTAGGGGGTCGTGCTGGGGCTGGTGTTTCAGGGTTTCAGTGCAGTGGTGTTCGGGCAGTGTAGGGGGTCTTGCTGGGGGTGGTGTTTCAGGGTTTAGGGCAGTGCAGTGGTGTTCGGGCAGTGTAGGGGGTCTTGCTGGGGCTGGTGTTTCAGGGTTTAGGGCAGTGCAGTGGTGTTCGGGCAGTGTAGGGGGTCGTGCTGGGGCTGGTGTTTGAGGGTTTAGGGCAGTGCAGTAGTGTTCGGGCAGTGTAGGGGGTCGTGCTGGGGCTGGTGGTTCAGGGTTTAGGGCAGTGCAGTGGTGTTCGGGCAGTGTACGGGGTCGTGCTGGGGCTGGTGTTTCAGGGTTTAGGGCAGTGCAGTGGTGTTCGGGCAGTGTAGGGGGTCGTGCTGGGGGTGGTGTTTCAGGGTTTAGGGCAGTGCAGTGGTGTTCGGGCAGTGTAGGGGGTCGTGCTGGGGCTGGTGTTTCAGGGTTTAGGGCAGTGCAGTGGTGTTCGGGAAGTGTAGGGGGTCATGCTGGGGCTGGTGTTTCAGTGTTTTGGGCAGAGCAGGGGTGTTCGGGCAGTGTAGGGGGTCGTGCTGGGGGTGGTGTTTCAGGGTTTAGGGCGGTGCAGTGGTGTTCGGGCAGTGTAGGGGGTCTTGCTAGGGGTGGTGTTTCAGGATTTAGGGCAGTGGTGTTTGGGCAGTGTAGGGGGTCTTGCTGGGGGTGATGTTTCAGGGTTTAGGGCAGTGCAGTGGTGTTCGGGCAGTGTAGGGGGTCTTGCTGGGTGTAGTGTTTCAGGGTTTAGGGCAGTGGTGTTCAGGCAGTGTAGGGGGTCTTGCTGGGGGTGATGTTTCAGGGTTTAGGGCAGTGCAGTGGTGTTCGGGCAGTGTAGGGGGTCGTGCTGGGGGTGGTGTTTCAGGGTTTAGGGCAGTGCAGTGGTGTTCCGGCAGTCTAGGGGGTCGTGCAGGGGGTGGTGTTTCAGGGTTTAGGGCAGTGCAGTGGTGTTTGGGCAGTGTAGGGGGTCGTGCTGGGGATGGTGTTTCAGGGTTTAGGGCAGTGCAGTGGTGTTTGGGCAGTGTAGGGTGTCATGCTGAGGGGTGGTGTTTCAGGGTTTAGGGCAGTGCAGTGGTGTTCGGGCAGTGTAGGGGGTCATGCAGGGGGTGGTGTTTCAGGGTTTAGGGCAGTGCAGTGGTGTTTGGGCAGTGTAGGGGGTTGTGCATTGGGTGGTGTTTCAGGGTTTAGGGCAGTGCAGTGGTGTTCGGCCAGTGTAGGTGGTCTTGCTGGGGGTGGTGTTTCAGGGTTTAGTGCAGTGGTGTTCGGGCAGTGTAGGGGGTCTTGCTGGGGGTGGTGTTTCAGGGTTTAGGGCAGTGCAGTGGTGTTCGGGCAGTGTAGGGGGTCATGCTGGGGCTGGTGTTTCAGTGTTTAGGGCAGAGCAGGGGTGTTCGGGCAGTGTAGGGGGTCGTGCTGGGGGTGGTGTTTCAGGGTTAAGGGCAGTGCAGTGGTGTTTGGGCAGTGTAGGGGGTCGTGCTGGGGATGGTGTTTCAGGGTTTAGGGCAGTGCAGTGGTGTTCAGGCAGTGTAGGTGGTGGTGCTGGGGCTGGTGTTTCAGGGTTTAGGGCAGTGCAGTGGTGTTCGGGCAGTGTAGGGGGTCGTGTTTCAGGGTTTAGGGCAGTGCAGTGGTGTTCGGGCAGTGTAGGCGGTCGTGCTGGGGCTGGTGTTTCAGGGTTTAGGGCAGTGCAGTGGTGTTCGGGCAGTGTACGGGGTCGTGCTGGGGCTGGTGTTTCAGGGTTTAGGGCAGTGCAGTGGTGTTCGGGCAGTGTAGGGGGTCGTGCTGGGGGTGGTGTTTCAGGGTTTAGGGCAGTGCAGTGGTGTTCTTGCAGTGTAGGGGGTCGTGCTGGGGCTGGTGTTTCAGGGTTTAGGGCAGTGCAGTGGTGTTCGGGAAGTGTAGGGGGTCATGCTGGGGCTGGTGTTTCAGTGTTTTGGGCAGAGCAGGGGTGTTCGGGCAGTGTAGGGGGTCGTGCTGGGGGTGGTGTTTCAGGGTTTAGGGCAGTGCAGTGGTGTTCGGGCAGTGTAGGGGGTCTTGCTAGGGGTGGTGTTTCAGGATTTAGGGCAGTGGTGTTTGGGCAGTGTAGGGGGTCTTGCTGGGGGTGATGTTTCAGGGTTTAGGGCAGTGCAGTGGTGTTCAGGCAGTGTAGGGGGTCTTGCTGGGGGTAGTGTTTCAGGGTTTAGGGCAGTGCAGTGGTGTTTGTGCAGTGTAGGGGGTCGTGCTGGGGGTGGTGTTTCAGGGTTTAGGGCAGTGGTGTTCAGGCAGTGT